>VXBX01005888.1:1493336-1527396 GCA_013400415.1 Scytalopus superciliaris | reverse complement strand
TTAGTTTTTTTTTTTTTTAAACTATTTATTTTTTAATTAGCTTTCTGATTTAATTAGCTTCCCCAAATCACTCTCAGTAGTATCAGTTTATTTGTGGAACAGTCTGAACTCCCTCTGGTGGTCAGACAATACTTCTGGAGACTTTTATGTCTTAAACCAGCAGTTCAGGGTTTTTCCAGGGAAGGCTGGCTGTACCAACAGTTATATATATATAGTGAGCTCTGAATTTTATTATATCTGTTTTCTAATCCTGAGATAAAGGTTGCATTTACAAATTGAATATGACATAGAGAAAATAACTTTAAGCAGGAATTAATTGGCTTCTAAATCTTAATTAAAATCCATAACCCCGCCCAGCTCTAGAGAAATCCCTTTAAGGGGTGGAAGTGGAAATCTCTGGAAGGTGGTTTTGTTTTTTTCACTTTTCACATTCATTTCTGTAAATAATAAGAAATGCTTTGTCATTGGTGTTTGTAAATGTACATTCCCATGAAACACCTGCATTCCCTGGCCACTCTTCTTTCAAAGGGCTGCTGTTGCTTTATTAAAAGGAGTTAGGAGGGACAGGACAAGGGGAATGGTCTTAATCTGAGAGAGAGTGGGTTTGGATGGGATATTGGGAAGAAATTCTTCCCTGTGAGGGTGGTGAGGCACAGGCAGAGGTTGCTCAGAGAAGCTGTGCCAGCCCCATCCCTGGAAGTGTCCAAGGCCAGGATGAGCATAATAATCCCAGGTGCTCAGCAGGAGCAAGGGAAACGTGAAGGGAAATTGTTACGGCAAAGACACCGGTGAATTGAATGATGTGTGATAATTCCTTACACTTGAATCAGAGTCCAAAGACAGTTGTTTTCTACTGTGGTACTTGTACTACACCAAATGAGTCGGTGCATGATCCTCACTTGCTCTAGAACGTATTTCTGGAATGGGCAAAGGGACAAACAGCACAGTTTAGGTGGAAGATTTCATATGAGGAGCTAAAAAAATCCTAATAACGGATGTCTAGTCAGTGCTGTGGATGTGAGTGATCTGACAGCTTTCCTGTCAGCACGATAATGAACTGGCAAATGAAACGAGTTACAGTTTTGCCTGGAATATGGAATTTAGGAGGAGAGAAGTGTCTTAGGCAGGAGTCTGTGCAGTGATAGCAGCAGCTCCATAGCTGTGTGTTACTGCCTCTCACCCCTCTGCAGTGTCAAATCATCTCTCAGATAACCCTGATGATGAGCCGTAACGAAAACACTTCACAGAGGTTACGGATCCTGATGAGTCACTAAAACAGCCACAACCAGCTCATCCCACACTGTGCATTAAACCCTGGGCGAGCCTCAAGTGCAGCAAACAACTGCATTGTTTTTCGCTGTTGCTTGGTGAATGCCGAGCGTTGTCTTCTCCAAGTGTGTGCTTTAAATGTGCCTTAAATGAAAGCGCTGCCTGAACTTTTACTGAAGGATTTGCACTCACCACTGTCTGTGCTGAAGGGAACGGAACAGTTTGAACCAGTCATGAAATCGTATTTTGACCCGTTTAAAGATTGTTGGTAAAGTCACATTCAAACATAAGTTCAGGCATCTGAGTCAAGGAGTGCCAGTCCTGCATTATTAGAACCACAGGATCATTAAGTCAGTCATTGCATATCGATAATATCACATACTGTGCTAACAGATGAAAAAGGCTTCTGGGAATATCTTTATCCTCACTGACATACTCAAGCCATTCCTAGTCGATGGCTCCCTCTTCAGTCCTGCAGAAGAGATCAACATTCATTTGTCTTGGCAAATAAAGTCGGTTGTTTTATATGAAGAATGGCAAACACATCCATTAGCTTTTGCAAAGACATTTACTCCAAAAAAGCTAACCAAAATAATGTGCTGAGCAGTGTAAGCTTCACGACAAACATAGTTTGCAGCTCTTGGACTCTGCTTCTCCTTCTTGGGGTATTTGGCTTTGACTAATTTGTCCAGGATTGAAGGTCTCTGGACTAGGAACTGATTATGTGATGTTAGGAAAATAATTGAAGTGGAGAAAGCACAGGTGATATAAGACACTAATATACTGAACAATGTAGTTTGTATTAAACTAACAGCTGCAAAACAATTAGAAAGTGCACTCATGCAGTAGGAAAACATAAAAACTTCTGCATAGAGAAACATCCAGAGCAGGGTGATCATTGTGAAAACAAAGCTAATTCAATGCTAAGGATGATAATTTAAGCCATTTTATGAGCTCATCCTCTTGTTGTTTGACTAATACCAGCAGTTTGCTCCCAGAAGTACAAAATGATGTTGAATTCTAATGGCCACTTAAGTGATGAAAACAATATAATTAGAGTAATAAATACAACTTCATGTTTTCATAATTAGAGTAATAAATACAATGTCATGCTTCTATAATTTACCTGATTGTTATCTGCAGTTTATTTCTGTTATACCCTGGCACTTAAAGGCCCAGGAGCTTGGGTAGTGAATAGGTCAGAATATAATTGTTGTCTTCAAAATTATCCTGGTTCTGGAGGGGGAAGATAAGTGGGAATGGGCTGGGAATGTCTGTGAAAGTTGTGGTATCCATCCTATGACAGATGCTGCATTAATGACAGCAAGTGAAATAACCATGGAATTCCACAGTGGTTTGAGTTGGAAGGGACTTTAAGGATCATCCCATTCCAACCTCTGCCACAGCAGGGACACCTTCCATTAGCCCAGGTTGCTCCAGGAAACACCCAACCTGGGGGGTTGGAATATAAAAGTAGGAATATTAGTGATAGTTTAGGAAAACTGCCAACTTTGTGAAATTAGTTATATTCTCAAATTGACAAAAGTGATACACACTTCTTATTCCCTTGCACCTTCTGTCTGGGTTTTCTTCCTGTACAGACCCAGAGAATCCTCTGGCATTTCATCTTGCACGTTAGGATGGTTATATAGGGTTACAGAAGGTTAATATCCTGGTATTCCCAGAAAGGATTAGGTATCCTTTTAACACATCCCTTTGAGTTCCCATGCTGTGGCCAGTGTACTCCATGGAAAACCACAGCAGCTGAAGTCCATTTCATTGTGGCTCTTCCAAAAAACAGGAGACCAAAAAGGGGGAAAGAGCCACAGGAGCACTGAACTCTCATGGATATTGGGATGAGATTGCTTCGGTTTTATGTATTTTCTTAATTGTATTTTTCAATGTAGTGTGAAGGCACTATTAGCTGAGGGCTATGTGTGATGCCACAGCAGATACAGAACAGCTGGGAAGAAAAAAACCAGATAAATGAAGGTGCCACATTTAAGGAGCTGCTGTTTCCATCTGCTGCTGCCTTATTTTAAAGGACAGATGTCCAAGCAACACTGTCACCCTTCATATTCTAGAGCTGTGGCAACATACCTATTTGTATTTATTGATGCACATTAGAGTAAGGTAAATAAGTGATGCTGGGCTAACAGTGAACATAAAATTCACTTTATAATGCTCTAAATGGATAGTTCTTTTTTTGATTGGTATCTTTTCTTTCAAGTTCACCTTAAACACTGTAGTGAAGTACTTGCCTCGCGTTGAGGCACGTTAGGCACTCGCAATAAACACACCAACATGATCTGGGTGTAAAAGTGGAACTTCCAAGGTAAAATCTAAATGCTCCAGATGTGCTAAAACTGTCCAGACTAATTCAGATAATTTATGAAGCAGGAGCCTGCCAGCCCTGATCTGCAGCACTGGTTTGTAGCAGTGGCTTTGCACCTGCTGCTGGGGAGCAACAACAGATTTATTAGGAAGCCTTATGACTATTTTTATTTTCCTTTTTGTGCTGAATAAATTACTTTTGGTATATTCATAGGCATATTAAGCAACTGGGTATGGATTTCTTCTATAGGTGTTATATTTTTCTTCTTGAAAGTTACAGAGTCCCACTCACCCTTTTCTTGATGCCTTTAGAGTCAGGAAATAATTCAGCAGTGCTGCTGCTGCAGCCAAATTTTATTCAGGAATTGAAAAATCAGATGCCTTTTGGCTTTTGTTTTGATTTTTTAATTTTTTTCTTCTTCATTAAGAGTTTGGTTGAATTTTTTTCCACTGTCAGGGCAAAACCATCAAATCTGTTTAAAGGAAACTATGATACCACGGGGCAAGCCCATCAGGAATCTGTTTAAAGGAAATTAGGACATCACAGGCCTCCCAGGTAGATAATTGCCTGGATTAGTTACATAGAGGAGGTGTCATTGTCCCCCTGAATTGGCTGAAGGGATCGCAGTCAGGCACAGACCATGGAGAACCTCCATGCAGAACAGAGCAGGCCAACTCATGCAAACAATTATTCAAACCAAAATTATTCACTAGCTGCTGGAAAAAGGGTAAATAATTTACTCAGTGTGTTACTATTTGAAAATCTAAACAGTAGCAAAGTAGCATGAAAATGTTACTGTCAGAAAATGTATGAGATCACTAGTGGGGAAGGAATTATTCATATAAATCCTATATGACTCACTTCAACAGTTTAGTTCGAGTTTTCTAAGGTTTTAAACTGGTTACACTGATTGATTAACCTTTGATAACTGCTTATGTCAGGCCATGGATGTGGTGGGGCCCAGCTGAGCTGCAGCACTCAACATTTCTGGGTCTCTGGCCTTGTTTGCTGCGAGGTCCAAGGGCACAGAACTCCAGGAATTGGTGCACAAGAGTCCCTTAGGTCTGATCTTTTCATAGATTTCCATTCTTAGAAGATGGAGAATCCTATGGAAGGACAAGAGATGTCAGCTCTGCTTCAGGCAAAAGCTAAAATAAAACAAAAGGCCATTAATATAATCAGTGTCACAAAAAGATGAAGATACTCAGTGCTGGGATCAGTTTTAACCAACCCTGATTTCTCACCCCATATCTGGGGGCTGGAGAGAAAGGGACAACAGGCAGATCTAAACAACTGCAATTGGGATTTACCTGCCATTTATTCTTCCTCACTTGCTGTGCTGAGACAGGTTGGGATTTTTTTGTTTGCTTGTTTTCAGGGGCTTTATTTCTTGGGGGTTGCTTCAAATGATATTAGATGATCGATATCTTGAGAATGTCAAGAAATGCATCAAGTCAGAGCTTCTTGTGCTTACAGGTGGTAAGTAAATCCAGGTAGTAAATTAACAAACACTATTCAGTCTTTTGTATCCACTTATTCCCCACAATATAACTCTGCCTCCCTATTGCATTTCTGTTTTTGGCCAGAATCTCTCAAATGACAGACTCTCACGTGATTCCAGGCTGATTTATAAAGTCTTGTGGGGAAGGATCATTTCTTAGGTTAGCAGGTGATATATCTCCTGCACAACTGGGTGATGTTCATCCCTTCCTCCTCTGCCCAAAGCTCACTTGGGTTGTAATGGAGAGAGGGGCAGAAACCTCCCCAAAACCCCCATGAATCCTCCTGCCCTGTTTATAGGGGACGTATTCACTTAGTAATGGGGCTTTCCCCAGGCTTTTTTCCTCCTCTGAGACCAACAAGAAAGGCATTCTGGGCAATAACCCCCCAGTGTGTTTGTGGCAAACCTTTATTTTAAAGCTAGGCTTGCACACAGCATAGAAATACAAACCATGTACTTTGGTACATGTAAAATATTGGTAACATTTTAAATAGGTGGTTTAGATTGGTATTTAATTTGAATTTTAAGAGCATTTATTACTAGTTAATGAATCAATTGATTGCTCAGAGAGCACTTAATGAGATTTATCGCCTTATAAAAGAGAAAGTTAGTAGCTAAATAACAGAGAATGTAATTGTCACTGCAAGTGTCATTGTGCCTGTACCAGCTCAGGAATGGCTTTAGAGAGGGCAGGTGTTGTGGGGCTGGTTGATGGATGAATATTGGCAGGAACCACTTGAAATAAAGCAAGACAATTGTCCATAGATAGAATAGTGGCAAACACAGATGTCTGAGTGGAGTGGCCACCTGATGATCCTCAGATAAGAGACCCTGTTTCACAATAGCTTTGGGTTCAGTTTGAGAAGAAGAATCGAGTACAAGAGAACTTTCTGCAAAAAAACTACCTTAAAACTTCAATCCACTCTTGGCAAAAAGGAATCCAAGAAGGACTACAGGAGACTTACAGGTTGTGCAATGTCTAAGCAAATGTCTAATATATTATTTTTTTTACTATTGAGATATATATTGTTTTATAGAGGGCTTTGCTCAGTATTCCAGTTCCTACTACCCATATAATTGTGTTGTCTTTTAAAAGGAGTCTGTAATCTTTTCCTATCCATGTTTAAAAAGAGAAGTGAATTCCTTTCAAGGCCTGGTAAGCAACCCATTAAACATTCTGCCTCTTGTTTTTAAAATCTTCTGCTGCTTTATAATTCCAGAATTCCCTTTGAATGTTATTGAGATTGGAAGAGGGGCTCAGCTGTGCCTCCTCCCTTGCTGACACTGCTGCCTCCCAGAAATCTTTTTAGGGAAAACTGCTCTCTGAATTTCCTTGTTTTCCTTCAAGAAATATGAGACAGTTCGCTTTACTTTTCTTTAGCAGAACTCAGCTGAAATGACATAATAAATTAGTATTTTAGTTCTGTTTGAAATGCAGGGGCTTTCTTGTTCCTTTTGCCACATCTGCTTCTTTGTATTTCTGTTTTCTCTTGCTCTGCCATCTGTTTTTAACAATAGAAAGATTATGATTTTCAATTTTCTGTTAAATAAAATGCCTCAGGTGTTAATTCATGCTTCACTGGTATCACCCTCTGGTTCATCAGTGCTAAATATGGATTATTGTCTGACTCTGCATCCTTTTTCATTAGGCAGTTTAGTATTCTGGCATGATTTGATCCACCTTATTGGGCTGGAAATAATGGCCACAGTCTGATTTCTGTCTAAACCTAGACTACAGGGAAAACTGCTTGAACTTATGCATCCTAATTTGGATCCTAGAAATATTGCTTTAGCCATGTCTAGTGTTTTCAAATTGTGAACTTAATTTCAGTTTGGAACAGTTCATTTTCAGTGGAATAGAAGTACCATTTCTACTCATTATTTCTTTCTTTTCTTTTGCAGATGAGATTCCAAGTTTTGGAATAAGATAGAGTTTATTCTGTTTCTGTTGCAGAACTAACTCTTTTTATTGAGTGATTGCCATGGTCTGCCCTCAATAGTATTTTCTATTAATGTTATATGCTTTGATGCACCTTAAGTTATATTGAACATTGTGCTGCAATTATTTTACACCTTGTGTTGCTGCAGTACGTGCTGTGGGTAAGCAAGCATGGGTAGGTCCTGAAGAAGTATAAGACTTTTATTTATTTAAGGGAAGTAATAAAAACTTGCCAGCATTATAATCAAGACATCTTATGAATATCACACTTGTTGAAAAGAAAATCTGGAAATAAAATAGGAATGCTTTATGACATAGAAATAATGGTGGTTTTGAATTCAGAAGACCAAGTGTACTTAACTCTTTTGAAATTCCAGCCAGAAGCAGCCACGTTGGTCTGGATGGTCATCCAGTGCCTCTCTCACTCAGCCACTCTATAAAACCCAATTTATTCTGTATGCAAAAGCTTTTGTGATAGGTACCTTGTTTTCTCCCTGTATCACGCACATATGGACACACCCACTCCATAATCAAGGATGTCTTTTCCAGTGAGGACATCAGGAAAATTTGGAGATTTCTGTTCAAGAACAAGATCCGTATCTTTTTTTCTTTTTTTTTTTTTCCAGTTCCTCCCTTGCCCTTTTAGTAGAGACATTTATGGTAAGAAGCTTTTTCAATACACTCTCCCAAAACTGAGGACATGAAGGAATGTGACTATTTTCCTTACTCAGAACACCATAGAAAAATCCCCTTCTCTGAAAATGCTCAAGTTTTCCCACAGCTCTGCCTTCTTCCATCCTGTATTCCTGTGCAGGAAGACAGGTGGCCCTTTGGGATAAGGGTGGCATCTCAGGTGACATTTCCAGGAGGGCCTGTGGTGACTTCATGGCTGTAATCCCTGCAGAGATGGAGAGCAGCCAGTATGGAATTATAGTGCCCAGGGAGCCCTCAGAGTTCATATTCCTATTTTATGGAGAGTATTGTGCTATTTTTTGTGTTATTTTTAGGTATTTACATTCAGTGGCTGTCATTAGTAGGTATCTGTATAATAACACCACCACACTGATTGGCAAATACAGGAGTTTGTAATAATAATTACAGAATAATACCAATACTACTCCTAAGCACGTCCTGCACTGCAGAATGTACTGAACATCCACTACAGCAAACCTGTTCCTTCTTTTTTTCCCCCCCATATTTCCAGGCAGCAGTGAGTGCCTGTGCTGTAGTTCCAGGCTATAATTACCTCACATACTATTTGCCTACTGGGCACAGTGTCAGTCAACAAATGCGAGCCCACTGAGAGAGTGTCACCCTCCCAGGTGCTCTTTGTGCTGGGGCTGATGTGTTCGTGCTCTCTGTTAATTCCTTTGGAGAAGTAATAGCTTTTGTGAAGCTGCTGAAAGAGATGTCTTTGTGCTTGTGTGGAGCTGCAGCTGACAGGATAATTTAGAAGCAAATGGGTCACGTATCAACTGCTGTGCCAGTCAAATCCTTATTATGACCACACTCACTGTCAGAATGAAATACCTTTAGTTCTATCCCCACAAAGTGTCTCCTCTTCTGCATTTTCCTTTGGCTTTGTTAAGTTTGTCCTGCATTTTTTGGGGGGTTTAATCCTCTCATGCTTTATGTTCCTTGTCTTTTTAGGTGATGCCATGCAATCTGTTTGTACAGGCACCACAAAAGGAGGCCACAAAAAGAATGAATGTGTTCTTGGCTTATAGCATAGATAAGACTCTGACAAGGTAAAGTGTAAAAAGGGTGTAGGATGGATTTGAGGATGAGATATTGAGGTGCTGTCATTGCTCATCCTTCAGTGGAGTGTTCAGAGATGAGAGATCTGCTCTGGTGGTTCAGATAACTGGGCAAGGATACACTTCTCCAGAGATGACAACCAGAAAATGTGCATGAGGAAGCAGATAAAGCTATTCCAGAAAGCCTAAATCCTGAGCACAATTCCCAGGCTTCACTGAAATCTCTGCTCACTGCCCTGGGCAGTGTCAGTGCTCTGGATCTTTACCTCAGAGCTGGGCCCAGAGCTGTGTCCTTTCTCTCCTCCTTGGGACCCCACCCCAGGAGAACAGACTGCTTTAAAGAGCAAACCCCAGAAGTCTGAAACCTTTGTTTTCACTTGCAAGAGTGAAAGGTGGAGGTGTTCAAGACCAGGAGAGGTCTAGTGGAAGGTGTCCCTGCCCATGGCATGGGGGAGGTTGGAATGAGATATTCTTTAAGGTCCCTTTCAACCCAAACCATTCTGGGATTCTCTTATTTGAAGCTTCCGTTGACTTAGAAGCAACCACAGGTCGTTGTCTGAGGCATTAATTTTGTCTGAGACAAAATTTCCCAATTTTTTAAAAATATCTGTACTCCTTCCTGCTCTCAGCAATTCGTTTTCCAGCTGCCTGAGCTCTGTAAATGCAGCTCAGATGCAGAGACTACAAACCCTGGCTGTCCATGCTGCTGTCTGGGGTTCCCTACACCCAGTGGGTCCTGGATGGAGTTCTTGACTATGACACTTGATCCTTGTTTTCCGTATTTACCACAGGAAAAAAAATCCAAACAAAACAAAACCACGGTTGTTTCCTGCACTCTGACTTGTGAAAGGATTTCCTGGAGGAACGAACCCGTTCACATAGAGGAGACAACCCCAGCCCTGACCAAGGTGCTGAAAATGTCACCAATTAAAGCCCAGTTTCCCACTCCGCTTTTGCAGCAGCTTTGGCAGTCACTTCCTCAGGTGCACAAGGAAACCTGAAATACAGTCTCATTTCCAAGTTATTTTTCTCTCTTACTCCATAATTTTAGATTTTTGGGTCTGGATTCTGATGGGACAGGGACCTCTAAGGAGAGAGAATCTGTTCCTTCCTGTGAACTTCCACACAATTGCACATGATTTTATGATATTGCATAATCTTTAAGGGATGCTATAAAAGACAACTCTGTTAATGTCTGTACAGAGCGTTGTAACTCTTTTTACAGGAAAAATACACTGCACTAAATCAGGACAAGGTGCCTTCCAGAAATGCTTTTAATAACCAAGATAAAGAGCCTGCTAGTTAATAAGAAAAAAACCCAAAAACCTGGAAAACTGTTGAACATGAATGTCAACATTTTTAATGGATTGCCTTTTTCATTGTGTGCTGCATGTTTTTGTCAGGGGAATGTGATAATTATAAACTAGTAACAATAATGAGGGTTTGAATATTCATAGGCAATTAAAATATGTCTCTGTGCATTTTGTTGGTGCCCGGTGGGAAATGTTGTTCATTTTTTAGAAATAACTGGTTCACAATCCTTGGTGGAAAATCCAGGATGGAAATCAAACACCAAGCAGGGCATAACTAACAAAGTTCAATTGATGGGGAAGGAAAACCAAATGTTACAGCATAGATTATAAACTTATAAATGTAGTCCTGTCTTCTCACTGTCAGTGAAGCCTTATAAAATCATGGAATATCCTGAGTTGGAAGGACCCACAAGGATCAATAAGAGTATTGTAATTTAGATTTTAGAAAGTATAAGGACACTTTTCAAAAACTCTTCTCTGAATATTTAATATCTCTTTACAATTAAGGAATAACTGCAAATAAACCCAAACAAAGACAGAAAAAAGGGGATAACGCAGTAACAGGTAAGAAAATAAAAGACTTTTAATATTTTAACTAAATAGCTGGTGGATGTAGGTACTAAAACCTTTGAAGCAGCATTTAAAGCTTTTTCTCAGAGTTTTATCTTACTTCAGTTAAAAGTTATTGGATTCATCACATTAAATGGACAGTTTGGCTTTTATGGCTTGTCAGATTATTAGCAGAGGATAAGGATGGGTTTGCTGTTGAAGATGAACGAGCCCATGTTTTGCATGGATGCAGCTCCATTTTTCAGGGGCTTTTTATAATAGAGTAGCTATTTCTGAAACTTAAACAGGGATTCCTTCAGAATGCCTTCCTGCTTGGAAGTGCATTTCTCATGAGAGCCTCCTTTTCTGACTCAGTGGACGGGAAATGTTCATGGTGTGTTCATGTGCTGTGACTCTGAGTCGTCACGAGACCAATTTTGTTGTCGTGCATATCAGGGCATAATGAGAACCTTTAGCAACTCCATTAAAAACTCCCAGCAACTTTCCAGCTTTCCAGGAGGATCTTTGGAGGAAGAAGGCAGCATCAGCATGTCCATTTTGGCAGCAATCTGCCCAGGCTGACAGTCCCTGTTGAAAAGACACCGGGAGTTCTCCTGCCAAACAATTCCTGACTGGCAAAAAAAGCAAAGGCAAGGTTAAGCATGATATTAGCCCAGGCTCAGATTTGATTGATGAGCTTGCAGAATATGCTGGAGAAGAGTTTTTTTTTGCACGGCAGTTGCTATAATCCACTTTTGAGGGCTGTATTCCATTGAGGTGGGTTTAAAAAGCTGTGTCCTTGCCAACAGAAAGGTGACTGCAATGGAAACTCGAGCATCCAGAAAAAGGAGAGGTGGCTGTGAAAATGGATGATAAAAAACATTTCAGTTTCTGAAGATAATGGTAATTTTTTTTAAAATAATTATTCCAAAAGAGTGAATTGGGTGGCTTTGTCTTGACTTTACAGCTCAGAAGGGTCGGACAGAACTCACTCCCAATAATCCCAAGTTGACTGAGTTCTGGATTAAGGAAGGATGGTTGCAATGGACTTTTGCCTTCTCCTTTCCTGCTTTCTCCCATTTTGAAACAAAGATGTGAATTTTTTGGACCGATGTTTGTGATGCTGTGACAGGAGGGAAGTGAAGTGTGTCTTTTCAGTCTATCCAGCCTTTCAGTCACACAACTGAGGCTTTTATTTGTCTTTTCTTTATGGTCAGGTCCCCTTATTGCAGTAAGTTGCATGTGAGTGTGTGACAATGACAAACCTCTGAGGGGTGCAGAGGAAATGCTGATCCAGCAAACTGCTCCAATATTTGTTGCTCACACATTAACCCCCCCTTTAAAGTGTGGATGCAAATAATTAAGTTCCAAGTATGGCATTACACATTATCTTTATATAATTTCCGCTTTCTTTGTTACCTTTTATTTAGACAGGTAATAGAAAAAATAATATATTGAATTTTACAATCAGTGAACTGAAATTCAAGCAGAAAAACCTGCAATTAAATATCCTTGATCCAATTTAAAAAAAAAAACAAAGGCATTGGCAGGGAGTAGGAAAGTTGTTTTCCTATGCCAGCTTGGTAAAGCACAGTAATTATCCTTAAAAACCCAGAGACACTTTAATTACTTCAAGAAGAGTAAATCTGAATGCTTCAATATTTTTGATACTTCCAGGGTTTCTAAATCAGCAGGTTTGTCAAAATCAGTGCACCTATGAGATATTTTGGCACTGCCAAATTTACATTGCTTGAGTCAGGAATTATCAGTAGGAAACTGTCCCCAGCTGACTGTAAAGCCAACACAGCAGCATTATCAGGGTTTGGTTTTTTTCATGTAGCCAGTTGCGTGTTTGTATGTAAATAAGTATTTATATATACTGTTTGTGTCTATATTTAGGGTTCCCAGCAGTCCTTTTAGCTTGAAGTCAGGACTGAAAAGAAATGTATGCAGGAACCTCTGACCTGAGAACTGGGAGGGGGGAAAAACAGCAACAGAGGCTACACAGATACAGAAATTTCACCAGCCCAAGCAATTTCATGTGTATTTAGGTTTAGGCAGAGTGTATTTTTTCCTAGAGATGCCAGGAAAAAAAAAAAGGGAAATGTATTATGTGTGTACTGTTTTCAGCTTTCTTTCTTAATGTCTGAAATATATGAAGGAGTTATTTCAAAAAAAATATAAGCCAAGTCTGAACCCTGATAAAGTGTTTTAATTTTGTTCTCTCCCACAGTTTCCATCATATATAAATAATAAGCCTAAAAGCTGGAGCCATTCGCTTCACAATTTCTGGGAAGGAATTTTCCAGCTCACCTTCCTTTGCCCACCACGAGTCTGAAATCTTTTGCAGAGTCAACCTTTTCCATCTCCCTTCAAACTTTCTCCTTGGCAAGGCAGCTCTGGAGAAAGTCTCATTTTGTCAGCAAAAATGGCCTTGGCTCTCTGAGGAAAGAAGAACGTACTGAGAACCTCACCAGGGACTAATTTCTTTAATATATTATAATACATTTTTACATGCCACAGTATTACATTGCTCTTTGATGTCCCAGCATGTAGCAAACGATTATAGTTTCATTGTGGCTGTTTGCAAGATGATGAGTGATAAGGTAAGCTGGGTGCTTTCACTTCTTTGCTTCTGCTTCATAGGCCTTGATAAATAATTCATGGGGCAAAAATTACTGTCCCAGAAAAATGCAGTCTGTTTCATCAGCCCTTTCACACTTTATTGATCAACACATATAATTTTTTAATGTGCAACATCGCTGGAGTTTTGAATAATAGTGAGTTGGTTTCTCCCTTTCGCAGCAAAGGCTGCAGGAAAAGTAGGGCAGCCATGCAAAGGGTCTTTTAGGTCAAAACTGAATACACCCAGCAGGGTAAGTGATGCTGCTGAGGGTAAATTTGAAGTTTCATCAGGTAATTAAAGAACAAATTAAAAAAAAAAAATCCCATGAATTGGGAAAAGAACGATGGAGGAAAAATTGAGCTCTTTTGAAGAGTAAGTGCCAGGTCTGTAGCTCGTGTAAATCTTCCCACTTTCCTTACACTCAACAACCTGATGCTGATTTTTGCCAGTTGTAAATTTGCCCAGCTGGTGTGCAAAAGGAGTGTGGTCTGGGATGGAAACAGAAGGGAAATGCAGAAAGCATTTGGAAATCCTGCATGTTAGCAAGACTTAGAACAGCACCTTAAAATGTCTTTTAAAATCTGTTTCAGCTTTTACTTTTCTCTGTTCCAGAGTTAGTTTTCATTCATTCTTTCCAGATGTTTCAGAATTTCAATTTTAGTAGAAATATGATAATTTTAAACATACCAACATTTTTTGTTACTAGAAATATTTCTCCCCAAATGTATAAGTTTCTGAAGCCATTTTATTGTTTGGATTTTGACGTATGAACATTCAGAATACAAATTATAACACTTCCTTTACTAAAGTAAGTACATTGAGAGAAAAAAAAATCAAAACTGAGGTATTTTTTTCTCTTCAAAGTATGATTTGAACACGAATGACTCAGTCACTGTAATGATGCCTTTGCTCTCTCTGCTAATATCTTGATTATGGAATCAGCTGTAAATCTTTATATCAGCTTGCAGCAAATGGGGAAAGAATGAAACTTTTATGATGGCTGGTGTAAAAGATGCATTACAGGAGCAATAATGGAATGGTCTTGGAAGTGGCTTCTACTGGAAAAAGGGAAGGTGTTCCTCTCACTAATATATTCCTTCTGAAATGAGAAGGGAAGCTCTTAAAAATAAAGGCCATGGGCCAGTGCTGAGCACTTGGTGATTGTCCTTTAACTGCAGACCACATTTTATTTTTGGGAAGTTTCCAGGCAGATAATGTCTTGGAACAGCTGGAATAATAATAATCAGCTAAGGAAGACTTGAGGTGAGACAGATAATGTGTGTTGCCCCTGCATGTTTGGTGTGGGATGCTGCCAAGAGGGGAAATTCCTTCTAGCAGGAACCCTTGGCGAGTGTGCACCAGAATTAGGGAATACCAGTTATTCTGTGTCTTCCCCTCATGAGCCAAGAAAGATGGAATGGTCTGGGTTGGAAAAGGCCTTAAAGATTATTTATTTTCACCCCCTGCCATGGGCAGGGACACCTCCCACCAGCCCAGGTTGCTCCAAGCCCCGTCCAACCTGCTCTTGGACACTGCCAGGGCTGGGGCAGCCACAGCTTCTCTGGGCACCCCGTGCCAGGGCCTGCCCACCCTCCCAGGGAACGATTCCTTCCTAACAATAAATTGCATTCTTTTTGCTTTTTTCCCCTCTTCTTTTAAGCACTAAAAAAGAAAAATAATACATGTATGTCATTCTCTGTATTTTGAAGCAGACAATGAACAAATTCATGGTTTATTCTAGATGCATCTAGGCAAGATTCTAGTTAGGTGTTTATTTTGAAGGAAGGCATTTTATTTACAAGGACTTCAGGGTGTGTTCCGCTTTATAAAAAGGAATTAATGTAATTTTGAAGACTAGAGAAAATAGCTGTAATTGCACAGTGCATGTAATAAGATTCTTATTACAAAGCCTCTGCCAAATGATGCACAACCCTGCAGAAACAGATTTTTCTGAATTTTGTGGTTACAATTTGTTGTACTAGTTTTACCCAATTCCAACCCAGTTCTAACACTGCAGGAACAAGGAGTAGCAGTTCTACATATACCTTATGTTGCTTTTATGATTCTAGTATTATTTTTTTCATGGTTTATGATTTTTGGATCACATTCTACCCCACTCCCCCCCCCCTTAAAATTTGTTCTCCTGAACATTTAGACAGCTGTTTGATTGCTGATTTAGTAATAGCAATTTAAGTTATCTATATTTTCTATATTATCTACTTAGGTCTTCATTTGCTATTTTGGTGATGTGAGGGGTCTTTAGTTTGTGCCTCTGGAGGTTTCTACAGTAATTAATTTCTGCACTGCAAATTTATTTTTAATCATGTCAGGACAAGAAGCAGATTAATGGTCTTTGCTGGCAAACATCTGTATGTATTCCATGGTTGGACTGGCAGATCCACCCTGAGCAACACCTGCGTGCTGTCGTTTGCTAGGAAGTGCTGCTCTTGTATTTCAGCCTCTGTAACTTCAAGTTACAAACAAGTTTGAAATGTTTTGGGAACTTTGATTATCTTGCAGTAACTAGAAAGTGCTACACAACTTCAGCGGGGCTTTGAAGAGCGGGAATTGGGTGCTATGCACCGCTCGTTTGTTGGTTTGTTTGACTTTGATCAGCCTCCAAAGGTGTAATGGAATGAAATATAAATAAACTGCATTAAAGTAACAAATATTTGGCGTTGTGAAGCTCAGCTTGAAACATTTGGGAATTGTCTGTCAGGGAAGGAGAGGCGGGATGGGAGCCCTGGCCACAGACAGTGGAGCTCTGCACTGTGTGATGCTGCCTTAACACCCTGCTCTGAATTAACCCTTCAGTTACCTATTTCAAGGATAATCTCATCTTAAAAATGAATTTTGAATATTTTTATATTTAATATACATATTTGATCCAAAATACAAATTTTTGTTCTTCCACTGGCCACTTGGCCAACTTATTACTGTAACAAGCTTTTACAATTTTCTTTAAGAAAAAATGTAATATTTGGGATCCTTTTGGTATTCCAATCATAATTTTTTATTGTAATGACTGTAATCTGTCCCAGGAGGAATTTGGGTTCTAAGGTGTTTTTACTTTAAGTTTTAGATTTCTTTTGGGCTTAGTAAATATAACTGATTTTCTTTTTTTTTTTTTTCTTTTTTTTGCCAAGGATTTGAAAAGTTAGGCAGTCACTTCAAGACATGAAGGGAAGTGCTCTGGAACTGGCTTTGTGTGTTGTTTACATCTTCCTTTATTAGAAAATCAATGGAATAATTGAAATCACACACTGAAGAGAGGACCTGATTGAAAGCCAAATCTTGCACTCGGTCAAACCTGATCAAATAATAGAACCTGACCTAAAGCTGGCCAGGAAATTCTCTTTTAATGAGTATTATTCTTAAGATATTACTTTTGAGGTTCAGACAAATATGACATGTATTAAAACATAATAAAAACATGAGTATTTTATGAAGGGAGATTTTCCTGGGCACTAAAGCAGCTCTATGAGCCTCTTGTCCCACCACAGCTGAGAGAGGGCACTGAATGCCTGGAGGAGATGGGTTAAAGTCCTTGTGAATATGTGGATTCAGCAGCAAAGTTTGGGTGAGTGACTGGCTTTTTTTTCCCTTCTTCAGGAAGGGGTTTTTTTTTATTTTATTTTTGTGTTGCAGAGGTTTTTATCTCAACATGATTTGACAAGACAAATTCCTATTTCATAATTATGTCTATGCTAAATTCATTTTCCACTGATCAAAATCCTTTTGGGAAATCAACTGTGTCAGAAGGAGTTTTCTGGTTAACAGATATAACTGGAGCTCGTTTTGAAATGTGTGAAATGTTTCAGTCCAAAAACAAATTAAGTGCATTGTGATCGCATATTCAAGTAACGTATTTGGCATCACATTTCATGAAGAGTTCTAGTTGGAAATTTACTGTCACTTTCAAAAAGAGATGTTAAAGAATGAGAAAACATCTTTGGCATCACACAGTTGTATTTAAATAACTAAATTTATCTTAAATACATGAAGATCATAGTTTACAATCTGTCGTGGGCTCATCTGTGTAACTGAGGAACTTCTTTGGCTCCTGGAAAGCAACACAGTAGAAATATTCCATTACAGCTGTTAACGACCTGCTTTTTCAGAACAGCAATTCAGGAGGTTTTTCTGGCCTTAATTGCAATTTTGATCAATCAAATCCCGGCCTGTTGTCACCAGAGACCTGGCAGAGAGTCTGTGACTTTGTCATCCTTCACCTCAGCTGGTGTGACTTTCTGGGCTTTTTCTCTTCTCTTTTCTTCCAGAATAACTTACTCTCATCTTTCACTGCTGGAGCCCTGCCCCAAAATCTAATTCCTAAGAGCCTAGCAAGGAGGGTTTATTTTATATATTGATTTATGTATTGATGCTTACACATTAACTTAATTTTATATCTGATACAAATGGAAAGGGGTTACATAAATTTTATCTCTGATTTAATTTTTTCCTGCTACCCTACTCATTCTTGATGTTCTTCAGAATATATCAAGCCAGCAAATGGAATAGTTTTTTCAAGGGTCAGAAACATCTTTAGAGAAGCTTTATCTCTGAAACCCCTGGACAGTGTTTCCTGCTTTTATGAGTCGAGTGAGCAACACCAGCTGTGCAGCCTCCAGGATGGGGTGGAGTGAAGGAAAAGCTCTCTGAGCCATTCCCAGGCTCTGCACACCTTCTTTCGGTGCTGGAAATCTCCAGAGCTCTTTTGCCTTCGATTGGATGTAGTTTGGTGGTGTTTTATGTCAGCTGTAAAACACTCTGCAGTGACAATAACCTGCTCAGCTGTCAGCGAGCTGCTATTTCACAGGGGTTTAGGATGACCATAACTGTTCATCCATAATTTATAAAATAGTGCTGGATATAAGTGCTGGTTATGCAGGTTATATATTGGCTCAGTATTTCTAGATGGGTAAGAAATTCATGCTTTAACCAGGCAAAACTACATGACAACCACCATCATCTGCTGGATTTCTTGCTGATCTGGTGAAATCTTGGCATTTTTCAAGAAGTGTCAGCACTAACTTCATAGTTGAATCAACAATCAGGGAAACCTCCATTTTTCTTACTCTGAAAGTAATGGGAGAGAAATCAGTTCAAACTGAGACAATTTTGTGCAGGAATCAGGTGTTTCAAAAGAAATGGATGTCAAATTCCTTTGTGTTTTATAGTTTATCATACCCCAAAATTGAATTGTGTGACCACCAGAATGTTCAGTCAGTGGGGGAAAAATAAAGCCCTTTTTGGGAGTTGAGAGTAAATCCAGGTAAGGGGAGTGCACATAATTCTAGGAAAGGCAACATAAACTGAAATACCTTGAAATGCTTGCAGTGCTTGAAATACCGAATGGTTGGTTTAGACACTGTATTTTTGAGGGCTGCAGCTTAACATATTTTTAGATCTACTGTTTCATCATTGTGTGAACCACAGAAGATTGTCAGTGTCTAGACTACATCTTCTACAAAATCGTGTCTCTCTTGATTAATGACTAAAATCTGCTGATGAATTGTTGGAGTTTTGTCCTTGAAAACTGCAAGAGGAAAGCTGCCAGTGGAAAAACAGTATTTCTTGCTGTTAGACGTGTTGCTTGAAAAAAACTGATCTTCTTCTGGAGTTACTGAAACAATATTTCTTTTGATTTTATTGCCCATTTATGCCTTTTCCCTGAATAAATGTGTCCAGCTCACATTTTTCAAGGAGAAGGCATAAAGAGGTGTAGTAGCGCTTTGAGTAACACCTACCTAAGGATGGCCCGTCTCATCACCGGACCTTTCCTGTGATCACCTCAGCCAGGCACAGTAATCAAGGCAGCTCTCAAATCTAATGATCAGGACTTGGGACACAATCTTTCAAAAAACCCTCAAGATTTATTGGAGAATAAAATCCTCGAAGCTTCAACCGTATTAGAAACTGGTGTGAAATGGCTGAAGATCGTGTTGCTGTTCCTATCCCATAAATTATTGTAAGGAATAGACCATTCCTTGTGAGTCTCAGTTAATCAGGTTCCTTTCTTAACCATTGCTTTCTCAATATTCTAAGCTTTTTCAGCAAGAATATAAATCATCCTTCCAATACAAGCAGATTTCAGTTAAATGTCAAGTTCTGATGAATTATAACGATCCATGAAAAAACACACAACAGGAAGAAAGGTCTGGAGAGGAAAATTCATATAATGAATTCATACCAAGCTTGTATTTGGAAATTAGATGACAAAGTAGGAAATATGAAAGTTAACCTGTTCTCCACGATGCATAACTAGTGTTGTGCCAGGAGACCACAGGAGAGATGGTAAATATAAATCACTGCATTTCTAAAGTTCCCCACAAGGAAGGGAATGTGTGTAATTCTGCCACCCCTGTTGTTAAGCAGCACTCCAGGGATGACTTGAATTAGCCTTGTCCTCAGAAAGGAACCAATTATAGTTGTTTCTCTTGGTAAAATTACCATGCAGAGATGAGTAGTGTTCAAGGGCTTGGGAATACTTGATTTTTGTAATTGTGTAGCCTAAAACTCTTTCTGGCTAAGAGATATTTCGGAGTACGAGTAGAAATACTCATCAGTTTTGACAAAGAATTAATTTATAGCTCTTTACTTGCACTCTGATCATTTATCACTGCGATGTCTAGTTAAGAGACTTGGAATTCATTGTATTGTGTAGCTGAGGGGAAAAACACCAGAGCTGATGGTTCCTTATGTGCATGTGTTGTGTTTCTGTAGGAGAGCAGCACCTGGAACACTCCTGGGAGAGAATGGCAACACAAATGTGGGATCTTCCCTTGCTGACTTCAGCGAAGAAGTAGTTGCAGGTATTTTTCCAGATATATTTGTTTTGAGTCATTTCATTGCTAACAAATATGGATAGAATGTTATTTGCTTGTTGATTCCAGTGAGAAAACACCGTCCCACATTTTGGAGATGAATATTGCATGTAATACTAGAGATTTAATATATATCTGATCAAGGGGGGCCCAGGCAGATCAACACAGATATTTGTCCAGATGCTTTGGTGTCAAATATGACTTAATAGGAGACCCAGCACAAGCTGCAATTGTACCATTGCTCTGCTCTAATTTATAGCATCTTTATGGTATCAATTCCCACCTAGCAAACAGTAATAAAGCTTTCAGATAGAAGATTAATGAGCATAATTCATGCACTGGTGGACTGGAAATGTGACACAAGCCTGGCATTTGGGCATTGCAATTATAGAAAGGAGAAGTTGTAAATGCTCTTAAAAATGTGGGGTTTTTTCTGGCAAACTTTTACCAGAGTTGATGCTCTTTCAAAAAAAAAAAAAATCCATTTTAAAATTTCTTCTCATGCATGGCGTAGATTATAATTCTCTTTGTTATAGATGAAAGTTATGTATGTGAATAAGTGGGATATTTGTGGGATAGTCAGTTCATTCCCTGGAGCTCCAACCTTCCAGTGCTTCCAGGACTGCTTGGCTCCCAGTCAAACATTAATGAAGCAAATCACTGCTCTGGAACTGCTTATCAGCTCTGCTTGCCACTATTTCAGATTAAAAATGGACTAGAAATGCATTTCCCATGCTTCTGAATGATGTTTTCCCTCACTGCTCCTTATTTAGAGTAAAAGTAAGAATTCTAATAATCTGCCATCTTGAATTTTAAGCATGAAATGTTGGAAGTGGGGATGTTTCCAGCTTCATTCTGGGCACTGCTGTGAGAGCTCTGTTTCCACACACCCTGTGTGGCTGCATCCCTGCTCCCCTCTCCTTAGGTGGGCTTTTGCAGAAGAAGAACACGCACTACCCGATCCCAGCCACAGCTCCACAGGTTGTCCTGAACTGCTCTGCACCCAGATGATTGATCTCCATCATTTCCAGTGCCACTTATGGGTTTGTAGCTCCTTCCAAGACCTACTTTTTTCTCTTTAGTGTCATCATTAATAACTAATTATCCTCTTAGATGCCACTCGTCTTTGAAAGTGTTCAAGTGTGTGGTTGAGCATGTTCAGAACTTCTCAAGCCTTTTTTTTAGCACATCTGTATGTGAGGAGGGAGAGGGAATAAATGAGGGAGAAATTCATTCATTAGGGCTTTAGAAATATAACCCTCCTTCCCCTGATCCATCTGTGCACCTCGTTGTGTGCCCAGAGCCTGTGGGCAGGTTGGAATTTCCCTGGGAGTGCAAGGCAGGAATTCCGTGGTTAATTCCCACAGCAGAGCTGGGACTAACACACTGCCAGGGTAAATCTCCAATCCTCCCCACCTCTGGGAAGGCAGAAACATTTGTCCTTTATTACAGGACTTCTGTGGATAACATTCTGCATTGTGACAGCTTGTTTTCTTCTGATTCTTTTTATAAATATTCTGTCAAAAATATTTAAGAATCTTATCAAGGTTCAGTGGGTTCCATAATCCCATTAGCCGAGAATCATTACTTAGTAATAACCAGACAAGCAATAAAGAAATCAATAACTATTCCAAAAGTACAGCCTATGCTAAGAAAATATGCTTTCCCCCTCTCATAACACTAATAAGATTGGTGGGGCTGATTTTGGTACCTTTGTCCTACACATCAATTATCAACTTCTGTGAAAGGTAAACCCACAGGAAGCTGAACTGGAGTGGAAAGATGGGGAAGGGTGAGTTGTGCTGCTCTCAACCCCTCCCTGTTTAATGAACATTGGAAAATATTTGTTAGAAAGCATCGTGTTTTAAGGCATATGTAATTTTAACTGCTTACTAATAAATTAATTAGAGCATTTTTTATTCTAATATTTTTTGTGTGTGTTGTTCTTATTCAAAGTGATTTGTTGCTTGAAACTTTTATGTTAATTTGTAATTAGTGCTGATAGGGATGAAGTCTTTTCCCTTGTCAAAATAAAATCTTTCAAATGATAATAAGATTGTCACTTTTCCTATTTTCTCTTTGTTTCCCCTTCTGTTTCTCCAAAATTAATGTTTTCTGATACTATTGTTAGATACAAAATTGAGCACACAGGAAAACAAAAATCAGTCTCATTAATTATATGACAGCTTTGTCTGGAATTCATTAACATTAATATCTTATTTTTCTTTGTGCATTTTACAGGGGTTATTTGCATTCCTAAAGATTAATCAACAAGTGGTGGCTGAGGTTGGATGTGTAATAGAATTGACTCTGACCTTCTCGAAGAGAGCAGAATTCACATAGAGAAATGGTGAAGAAACCATGTAATGGGAAAACTGATCTGAGGCTCCCTGTCCCAAAGCAGCAAGAGATCTGTAAATAATGTCCTTACCATTGTCACAGCATTCAAAGAGTCACTTAAAGAACAGCTCTTTGGATTCTTCTGAGAAATTAATTCAGCAAAGAATAATCCCTTTGCTTTTTCTGGCCTTGTGGAGGGTTTTTGGTGTGTGGTCTTTTTGTAGTGTTTGGGGGTTTTTGTAGGTTTGGTTTTTAGTGCTGATTCTGAGCTCTCCTCCAAACACACAGCACTTGAAAGCTGTAATTAATGTTTTTGTGGAATGAGTGCTCATTTGGGTGGAGGTGTTGGAGGTGCCAGCCCATTGTCCCAGGTGTCACAGTCAGAGGAGAGAAACCAACACTGCAAATGTGACCCAAAATTAATAACTTTGTCTCTCTTAGGGCAGCACAGGAGTCAGAATGGGGAATTAATGGCTCAAGTTTGCTATTTATAAGAGTGAGGACTCTTTTTTTTCATATGCTTATACTTTCTCCAGATATGTCCACAGTTAAAAACCAGTAGGTAGATTTATTTTTGCTTCAGTGGTAGCTGGATTGTGACAAAAATGTTACAGATCCCGCAACATCTCCCATCTTCAGCTACCAAGGTCTATGAAAAAACACTGAAAATACATTTGGTGGAGCCTTTTGCAAAGTGTCTCCAGGCACTCCATGTGATTCCTTTAAATACTTCCTAGGAGGTCAAAATTCATATTTTCATGCAAAGATGAGGTTTTAAGTAATAATAATGGTCACTAATAATGGTGTCACGTGTCCTTTCTTAAAATGATTCGGTTTGGGTTTGGACGCCTTCAAGTTCTTTGATCTCGTGATTTACCCAACAGTGAGCAAGGTTAATGCTTAATAAAGTAAGATGCCCTTTTTATAATCACTTCATTAAAAATGAGGAGCAAGAGGTACATTAAATTAAAGTGTTTGTGATATGGGATCAATTTGGTGGAATCCCAGAGGTCTCTCTGTGCCTCATAAAGAGCTCTCCACTTTGAACATATCTATAAGTGACCCACTGAGAATTTCTGTTCTCTTTAATTTGAGAAATTTAAATTGCTTTTATTACCTGTAATGGTGTTAAGTACTGAATGAGGGATAAATTGTCCTGGAAAGGAATTAGACTGCAGGTCTACATCTTTAATAATTCATACCCTCACAGCATTTATAAAATAAACTACGTGTTACTAGGAATAAAATGAATAATGATATTCCTCAGAAAATTTCCTTTCACCTCTTGTAAGTGGTTGGGTTTTACAGGGAGTCTGGAGAGGTAGGAATGAGCATGTTCTGGATTATCCATGAACTGAGGAGAAATATACAAGTCCTGATTTCTTGGACCATGTTGAATTCTTATACCTTATTGCTCTTTGGGCCCAAGCTCTGAAAGCTTTTAAGTGCCCTGCTGTTTGCTGAGCAGGCGCTTTAGTTGCCTCCAGATGTTCCAGTAGTTTTTCTGCTTCTTAAGATAAAGAAAATGCAAACCCCAAAACATTTCACATGCCTATGGTGATGTTGTGGCTGCTGTTCGTTTTTTCAGAGCAATCCAAAGACAATTGAAAACCTTTAATAGAATCAATGTCTGTATTCATAGCTCTGCTGTCAATAAAAGATGGCATTTCCCCCTTGCAGTTGGATCACTTCTGAGATGTGGAGCATTATGAGAAAAAGCCAAAATACAAAAGCATCTCTTTGTGTGTAGTTTTGTGAACCAGGGAGTTTGTCAGTCAGGGATTGACATTCCTGTGCCTTGAGCATAAAGTTACATGCAAGAGTCTGGAAAGTAAGTAGAAAGCAGAGGGCTGTGCTAACTCCACAGATCCTCTCCCAGCTGCTTTATGAGCAAGTGCAATGGACCATTTCAGGCTCTGCTGCTTCCAGGACGAACAGTCATTATTAGCCTGCTGTAATTAGTGGCGTTACACACAGGGACAGTGTGGTGTGTTCTCCATTCACAGAGATCTTTCTCTCGTGTTGTCATAATATCACTGTACCACACTTCATCCCTATTTCTGTAATTAAAATCACTTCAGGTGCTACAGAGTTTTTTTTGGATATTTATTATTGGAAGACTCAGATAAGCAGACCTTGCTTTGGCCTTTTATATTTTCCACTCGCTCATTTCAGTTATGACTCTAAGCTGTAATTTATCAAATGCACAATGAGAGGTTATCAAAGTCTTGTTTCAGTAAAAGAAAGAGGAACATTACCCTCCAGAGATAAATCTTTCATTAAACTTTACAAAGACCTTAAGCAGTTTCTACCCTATTTATCTTTTCCTGTCTTTCTTCATGCTCCAGCTGCCAGTGTTTGGAAAGCAGCACAGGGCACACAGCCAAAATAGGAGCTGATTTCCCAGCCAAATGGATAAATTTCCTCTTCCAGAACTAACATTTGACTTCACCTTAGGAAAATACTTCTGAAATTGCCGAAATTTCAGAATTTAATTTTGTCTGTGTCGTGATAAACTAAATGATTGGTCCAGGATAGCACCAATGTTGTTTGGACACAGAAAAGGTCAAAGAAAATATTCATAGAAGATTAATTTGGTGAGGTGTAAATTCATCTGATTTCTTTTTTAATTCTCTGTTTAATTTATTGCATGTGGCTGTCAATGCTTTAGGAGCTTAGTATCTTGTGCCATTTTTACAGTAGGTGTCTTCCAAGGAATTTTATTGGTTGGATCATGTTGGAGAGGAATTACAGGGACAGCCTAAGTAAGTATTGAAAAATAAAAACCTTCTTACCTATTCAACTTCTGTGAAAAGCCAGGGTTTTTTTTTTTTTATTATATATGTTTTTGAACAGCAATGCTTTTTTCCCATCTTTGTTTTTTAAGAAGTGGTATTGAATACAAAGTATAGCTAAAGTAGACAAAAGTAAGGATGGCAGAGGAAGCAAAATTACAGAGTTTTGACTTATCCAGTACTGTGGCTGTGATGAATATGAATTTGGTTCTCTGTAGAGGAAAAAAACCCCTAAATCTTTGGCAAGTCCCGACTCGGGCAACACCAAAAGGCAAATTTTCTTTCAGCTCGGTAAGTTTTGTCTCCCCTTTGTTTTGAGGGAAGTTTGCAGAGACTCTTTGCTGTTCTTCACACACTGGACGATTTTGGAGCTGTGGTTCCTCCAAGCCCTGTCCTGCCTTGTCTGGAATAGCTCCAAGGGTGGGCAGTCCCCACTTTCTGGACAGGCTGTGCCAGTGAGGAGCAGATCAATAGGAACAGGTTGAAGACATTTTCAGTAGGGAAACAAGCACAAAATAAGACTGAGATGTGGGATGAGACTGACTCTTCACTGGCCATGACTGGTTTTCATTTCCCATCAGAAATAAGACCTTCTGTGCAGTTTTCCTCGTTCTCCTTTGTGTTTAATCCAAGGTGATGATGTTGGTGGGAATTGCAGGGAGCACCCTCTCCTCTGCTGCGCTTCTGCCATGTCTAATTGGATACCTGATATGGGCAATTCCCAAGCTAATGATCTTTCTTTGCAAAATCTATTTTCTGTATTCCCACATAATGATGAAATATTTCATGGATCTGTATCTTCTGCCTCCTGTATGGGCTCTATAACAAGTGTCTGAAATTACACTCAGTTGATTAATTGATTCTGTCAGGAAGTTGTATGGAATTAGGTTTCTTTTCTAAGTCTCCTCTTTTTCTCTGTTAAACAGTGATTTATTAAATAACAGTAATGTACTCCAGCAAAATCCATTTCATGTTGTAATATCTATATTGAAATTCTCTGTTTTATTCAGTAAAGAGAAGGCCCTCTCCCCTTTGAAGGATTTCAGTCAGAAGACAAGTGAAGCTTTGACCTCTGCTTAGCATTGAAGTCTGGCTTGTGGGGAAGATAACACAGCCCTTGGCATGAGGGAATGGTGAATTTGGGATCTGGAGGGAGGTATGGAATGCCACGGGGCCTGGAAGAAGGACTATTGGCCATGGGGAAATTCCACAAATGGGGAAAACCGCCTGTTAAGGATAATGTCTCTTTTCTCCACAAGGTGGTTTGTTTGCAAACTCTCACAGTGGGTCTGAGGCAATGCAGTTTGGATTGCAGAAAACACTAAGAAATTTCTATTTTAATGCTTTTCCACTCCTTCCCCATAGGAAATCAGTGGCAAAACAGCCCTGACTCCATCACAAGTCACAGACCTGGGCTGTGTTTCAGAAGGTTTTCCCCCAAGAGCCCAAGGCAAGTGTAATTCATCAAAGGCAACTTTGTAGTTGCTCTTTGTGGATCGTTCCCATGTATTTTCAAGCATGGCCTGGGTAGCAGAGGCTGCTGCCACAATTCCTTTCCCTAAGGAATCCCACATAGGCACATTGAGCTAATACAAAACCTAATGATATTAAGAAAAGTATTATATGAAGCTTCAGTGCGCTCTGAACATTGACTGGTGATGTTTTGCCTGGAAGTTTGGTACTTGGAAATCTTTTTTACTTTGGAAATGTAAGCATGAAGGCTCAATTTAAAGCAGTAAGTCACCACTTCTCAAAATGAACCCAACAAACTTTTTTTTTTTTCTTTAACTGTGAGGTGTTTTTTTAACTTAAGTCCTTTTAGTCTTGATGCTGCTGCCATGCAGAGTTCCGAAAGAAGATGAGAACAGCCTTGTTAATCTCTGATTAGACAACCAGCTCTTTAGTTTGTACCAAAAAGGCAGCAAAAACTTCAGCTGAGCTCAGAGAACAAGTCAAATATTTCCCATAATGAGCTGCTCAAATAATGTCACAGATTTAGCTGTTGTCAAATTAGTGGTTTTCCCATATTTTATTTCACTTGCAGGTATCTAAAATACTGTAGGTTTCACTTTCTGAGTCCTTTCCATACTCTTTCTCTTAAAAATCAAGGATGGGTCTCCCTAAAATAGGGTTAAAGGTCACTGGGAGTTTAAAAGTCAGTGGAACGTTAAAGGCTACACAGTGGGTTGGAATTTTATTTATATGAACCAAACTTTCCTGACCTTTAAGGTCCTGACTATTCAACACACTTATAGCTCGTTTACTCCAACTCACAGCCTGGTCTTGCGTTTCATTAAATAAGAATACATCTTGGGATTTCAGATCCAGGGTTTGTTTGCCCTGTTTTAGCTCTCTGAGGCTTCTATTTGCTTCAAGGGAGAGAAGGGTAGGGATGAGTCCTGCCCTATTTCTATGATCAGGTAGGAAGTGGAGACAGAACCCCAAAACGCCTCTACTTGGCCCTGAGCACTTCGGTTCCAACAGTCTCAGCCTGTTGGTCCGTGTGGGTTTCCTGGGTTGCACCAACCTGCCACAGAGACTCGATGCTGCAAACAGTGCAAACGTGTGCCTTGTTCTCCCTCTTGTGTTCGTTCCCAACTCTCGTTCCTGTTAGAGCAGGCAAGTTCATTTTTGAAGGGCTGTTGCCACTCTAATTAATCTCAAAATTCTTCTTGGCATGGGTGAGAAAAACAGGGTCAAATTCTCGGTGAGCTACTTAAGTTTGCAAAACCGGATGTGGAAAGTTTAGAGTAGGTTTCTATATTTCTCTGCTGAAGGAATATAATGGAGAGAAGAAAGGGCAAATATATCTCCTATTAATAGTCTGTTTTCATAAACATTTTCTGTCCATCCTCTGGAACATCCCATTGAGCAATGTGTTGGATATGCACCATTCTGGACAGGTAGAATGTTCCCACATGGAATTATCTGCAATACTCCAAGTTATTTCCAGTTGTCATTAATCATTTGGGATCTCTGAGAGTGTCACTTTAACCTCATATTTTACTTTCACAAAATGTGTCACTTTGCTGAATAATTATGAAAATGGGGCCTCATTGAAAAAATGGACAGGGGAAAAAAAAAAGATGCATTTTTAGTTTTTAGAGCATTTTCTTGAGAGAAATTATATCTACCTAATATATTGCCTATTCTTAACTGGAAAAGTTAAATCTCTACATTTAAAAAAAATATAAAAATTCTATATTGTCCAATTGATTAAGTGAAATAAAAAACAAAACCCACAGTCAAATGATTTTTGTGTTCTCTAATTTTTGGTTGGATCCAGTGAAATTCAAAAAGGCATACAGGCATGAACAAGAAACACTCAAATGAGAATTTGACCATTATCCATAATAGCAACTAAATTCACTTTCCGAAACTAAACCCTGGGAAATTTTGTGATTTGTTTAATAAAAAACCCCAAACAAACAGAAAAAACAACCAAAGAATAAAAGACAAGTTGGTGGTGACAAAGCCATTAAAGCGAATTAACAAACGACCGCCAGGGATTTAGTGCTTGTCATAAAATCCTGTATGTGGGACCCTCGACAAGGCCAATAATGCCCCAGGAGTGAGAGGCAATAAAGCTGTGCTTTAATTTATGGCTTGCGAAACATCTGCTCAGACGAGAAGCAGAAAGAGTGTGTGTTGTCATGGAAAGGCTCAAATGGGATGTCTGACATCAGTGATAGAAAATGTTGAGTAACTTCTAATAATTTCGTGGTGGGGCTGCTCATTTCAGACTGCTCAAGTTTGTAACTTCCAGTGCTAAGTGGGGTTTAGGTTTGTCAGTTCACTAAATTCTCTTTTTTCCTGGTATTTCCCCAGTTTTTACTTGGGTTATAAGACCATGTGGCATCAAGATGATTTTTCAGGTACCCTTTTAGGCAAATACAGTAGAAAATTGTAGATTTCAAAGCTTGAATTGCATTCCTTAATAAGTTTTGTATTTATTTCACGTATTTTGGTTTAAAATACCAGCTGTGGTAGAGATATTAGGCATTGTGTGCAAGTCTGAGCTCCAGTTTACATTTAAAATGTGACAATTCTTTTCAGAACTAATATTGGATGAAAACTCTCTGAAGAGCAGAAGTATTGTATGGCCATATGTTCTTACAGCCCTTTCTTTAGCAAGTGGAATCAAGATAACTGGGAGTGATAGTAAAATGTCTAAAATAACACTAGAAATCTGTGTTCCTGCTCCAGAATTCCTTATTTCTTAAAGCTTTTTATTGTAAAAATGATGCTGATTTTCATAAGCCACAACAAAAATGCCTGTGACAGCAGAGGATGATGATCCAGCATCCTCATATATCTATATTTTGCTTCTTCTGCCCAGAATAAATGCTTCCCCAAATATTCTGGCTGGCTCACAATGAAACGGGATGTCTTCCCCACTCTACTCCCTTTCTTTTGCAACTCTCACATATTCAGACTCCAAACTAAAATTATTCATAGGACTATTTCAAAAGCTTTTCACTTGAATGGTGTCAACTTGTAGAAAGAAATTGTTCTAAAAGGACACCCTGTTCTGAGCAGGAACTGGATTAAAAAGACATCCTGTTCTGAGCTTTGCTCCTCACCCAGATCTCAAAGGAGATGGGAAAACTTCAGGAAACCCATTTTCCATACAGCATTTTGGGTGGTATGGGAATAGGGATGGGATGCAAAAACTGGTGACAGTAACGCTTCCATTTTTCTTGTAACATGGCAGTGAGCAGGGCAATAAAAAAATCAGAGGAAAAAGGCAGATATGACCGTAAAGATTTATCTGTAAAGAGTTACAAAAGCTTCGTTCCCTGTATCAAAATGAAATGCAGCTCGAACTGAGCAGTGCCTTGTTCTACAAACAGTTTCCTGACTCCAGCACGGAAACACTATTAAGCCATTTAGAATTTCAACTGGTTTCCCTGTGCTCTTTCCTTGTGTCTGTACGTGAAGTTCTGCAGATACAGCCACAAGCCTTGAAAGATAATTATCTAAATATTGCTGCTCTTCTCAGGAGTGAAAGGTGCTTTTACTCCATCCCCAACATGCTGGAGGATTTCTCTGTAGTATATGTGCTTATTCTTGTACCTGCAGGCTTGTACCTCTCACTGCTGGATTTTATGCTGCAGATACCTGAGGCTGTATTTTCAAAAGATAATTGGGTGTTAAGATGCAGAGGTGAATTGTAGGCAGCTGGGAAGGGTCCCAGTTGGTGCTTATCTGCATCTCTCCTGCTCTTAAACACTCTGAAATCCTAGTCCCTGGTAAGTTGTACTGAAAGTATAGAAAAATTCAGTGGTGAATGTAACAGAAGGGTGAAAAACCAGCCAGGTCATCAAATTTTTAATAATTGTTTTTTTCAGCAAAGATTTGCCCTCCTGAAATAAAGACATATTTGCTAAGTGTAGAAAGGTCTGTGTTTATGGGGTTAGGTTATTCCTACTCTTGAACGTTGCAGAGGTGGATAATTAATGACTGTGCTTTATTCCTGGTCTCCAGCAGGAGTTCAGTGGTGGCTTTGCCTGGTTTGGGAGGGAACTGGAGAGAAAGGATGAGCTTTTCCTGGTGAATCCGTGGCATTCATCACCACCAGGTTCCTCACCACTGAAGTGTGAGGGACTCGCACTGTTTTCCATTTGCAGAGGTAACACAAACCTGCATATTTATTATTCTCCCACCTTCATGGAATTGTGGAATGGTTTGGGTTGGGAAGGACCTTAAGGATCCACCCCCAAAAGGGATTTTTTTAAAGGCTGATTTCCAGCCTGGTGGCTTTTGTTTTCCTGCTGAAGTGACACACGGTGATGTTTTAGTGAAGGATCTCAAACACTGTTTTTCATGGCAAGTGGAGTTCAGCGTTTTATCAGAGTCCAACTTCAGAACAAACCAGTCTCTTCACAAATGTTTCTTTTCATTTCCACGTAGTTGTCTGATTTTCTTTGTTCTCAAACATTCAATGTACTTTTCTCTTCTAACTTTCAGCAACTCTTCCCAGATTGCTTTGCAGAAAGAAGTGAAGAACATACAGAATTATTTCAGGGAAGAGAAATACTTTCTCTAATTAGTGCTGCTACAGAAGGACCCGGGTTTATTAGCATATGATTGCATTTGGGAAGGCTGAAGTGCCCTTTTAATTGGGAACAAATTTGACAAAGAGGAAGACAGACACATTATCTAAATTAAGAAGACTGATAAAAAAAATTAGAACTAAATATACCCAAAACAAAGTCCTGCTGGTGTTTGAATTCAGTAGGAAATACACTGCTAACCAGCTCAGAATATTGCCAAGCACAGGTACTGCTGTGAGGCACCAGCTGCAGCCCAGGAATTCTCAATATCAAAGCTGCACATCTGTTTAGAACAAACTGTGTGTTTCCCAGAATACAGAGGCTCCATAAATTTTATTTTCAAAAATAAAATCTACTTGAGCACCATTGCTATCAAATATCTACTTGTCTGGCTGCTTAACAGGCACAATATGGATTTGTCCTCCCCCTGCTGAAATCATTGAGGTTGTTACTGTTGGGTTATCCCAGGACCTCTCCCTACAGCTCCCACCACAGGGGTGCAGCGGGCACAGGCTCCCTGTGGAGAATATCCTGTGGAATGAGTCACAGCCAGAGAAAAGTACCCCCAAGCATCTTCTGGGCTGGGATAAATCAATTGTGAACCTGTTGCAATCAATAGGGTAATACTAATGGAGAAATGGTGAGACAGGCCTTGAAATTAAATTGTGTGGCCAAGATAAATGTGCCTCAAAACCTTGGGCTCCTGCCAGCTGGAGGCTGGAGGATACTGTAGAGTTATCCTAGCCTATCCAGAAAGATGGAATACCTGAGTATTTTCCCTAAAGAACAGCACACCCCTGAGTGCTTTCCATACCAATTCATCATCATCTTAAATCCGGGTAAACCAACTCCCCCATGGTGTTTTATGGAAAGGTCTCCTGTCTCTGAGCTCTGGTGGGTGAGGAGATGTAGATAAAATATATCCTCTCATATATACATTTATGTGTGTGGGTGTGTGTTAAGGAAACTTCTCAGAGAGTGATTGAACTCTTCTGGATTTGTCATTCATCACGTTGGTAAACACAGCACAGCAGAACTGAGGGTTTCTTTCTAATATCCCAGTTAATGAGTGTTTTGCTCCCATTAATATTTTAAATGTTTGTTTTCCAGGCATTCAGGAAATCAAATTTCACTGATAAAAATGGTGAGAAGCAAAATTCAGATCAGTCTATACGACCATGGGTGAAATGTAGGGCAAGATTCTGGGTCTGTGAGTCTGAGGGTTCCCCTGAATCCAGTAATCCAGTGGCCTGTGTCATGTGTGGAACTGGAGGGTATAACCACACTTTTCCTCTTTGTTTTTAAAATTCCCTGTCTCCAAGACACTCATATGTGCACAAGTTCCCACACAAACTTTCCTGAGCAGGGATCATCCATCCATTTGCTCAGGAGGATGAATGAGCTGCTTTTTCTAGCCCTATCGGGGTTGTAGGGGAAGAGTTTTTAATTTTGCTGTATTTAAATGGTTTAATTTAAAAAGTTAACTTCCCATGTCTAAAAAAAGTGTCTAAAAAGTAAAAATAATTGCTTTCTGCCTTTCCAGTTCCTGATTCATTAAAAGAATCGATCGACTTTGAGTGGCTGCAAAGCTGACAGCGTGGAGTCTGTTAATGGGTTCACTCTGCAAAGGTCCTGCCCTCCCTTAAATAACCACTGCTGCCACTTAATGGGACCTGTGGCCATGTCAGCAGGAGCAAAAAGAGACCCTGGCAGAACGAATGTCAAGTCAGGTCAGCAGTGTGGTCTGCAAATTCAGTTATTCCTTATAAATGATGAAGGCTCGACGTGCCAAAACCTGCCTGTTCCTGCATTCGTGGCCCCAGGGCTCTTGTTACATGGATATGTGGGTATCATCCCGTGGGCTTGTGCTATTGGAGTGTGTGTGTGGTGTCTTAACTCAGTAAAGAGTAGGAAAATATAATAATAACTTGGAGATGCACTCCCAAGACTGATGGACAGAGGATTGCTCGGTCACCTTGGAAATGCTCATGCTGGTGTGTAGAGCTGACCCCCAAGACAAGCTGCCATGCAGGGGGATTTTCCCACCGTGAAATACGCATAAGGGACTAAAAAAGTCCTTTTATTGCCCACAAAGCAAATGATTGAGGTGGTGGTTGGTCTCTTCTGCCATGAATGAGATGAAATGGCCTTAAATTGTACCAGGGGACGTTCAGATTAGAGAAAAATTCGGTCAAAAAAGATTGGTCAGGTGTTGGAATAAGTTGTCCAGGGAGATTGGTGGAGTTACCATCACTGGCAGTGTTTAAGAGACATCTGGATGTGGCACTTAGGGACATGGTTTAAGGGATAGGTTGATGGTTGGACTTGATGGTCTCGAATGTCTCTTCCAGCCTTGGTGACTCTGCGATTGCTGCTCAGTGTGATTTTGGAGATCCAGTCCTGGAAAATATCCTTAAATAAAGCAGCAGCAGCAGTACCCCTGCTAGTCCATTAATACAGAGCAGCAGCACCGGTTGGAGCTACAAGGAATTAGCATAATAATCCACTTTACTTTGTCTTTTTTTTCCTGTTATTTTAAGAAAAGAAAGGCTAAAAATCTTCCAGATCCTGCAAACTTTGGGAAAAATGCAGGTGGACACAGAATGCTTTGAACTTCCATATAAGAAGGCTGTTAAAGCCAGTCTCTCTTATAAATTTATTCTGCTGTGGTGGCAGTGAATGTCCAAAGCCAGACTTGGACTAGATTTATGTGGAGTCATACATTATGGATCAGCTATAAAAAAAAAAAAAAA
>VXBX01005888.1:1324594-1493313 GCA_013400415.1 Scytalopus superciliaris | reverse complement strand
AAAAAAAAAAAAAAAAAAAAAAAGAAGAAAAAAAAAAAGAAAGAAAAGGCTTCATGATTTAGCACTAAATTTTTAGAAAATAAAAATTCTGCTGAAAAAGGAGCTGTGCAACATTAAAAATGCCAGGCTTGTGATCAACACCTCCTCCTCCTCCTCTCAGCTGTCTTTGATGCATTTCTATTTAGCTTCATGCTGGTAGTGGTTGGTGAATTTGCATTTCATGTTGGAGTCAAAAGTCAACTCCAAAAGCTGCGAGCTGGCATTGAATTCCGAAACAGAAAAATCAAGAGAAGTAGGATTTTAGCCTTAGTAAGATTAAAGACTAGAATCAGTTATTTGTGAAAGGTCGATTATTTGAACTCCATTGGGAAGACTCGGAATTTCCCACTCCATGAACATCCACCAAGGAGGTCAGAGGGCTGGAGCAGCTCTGCTGGGAGGAAAGGCCGGAATTGTTCAGCCTGGAGAAGGGAAGGCTTTGGGGTGACCTCGTTGTGGCCTTCCAGGACCTGAAGCTGCTGCAAGAGAGATGGAGAGAGACTATTTACAAGGGCTTGGAGTGACAGGACAAGGGGGAATGGCTTCAAACTGCCAGGGAGTGGGTTTAGATTGGATAGTGGGAAGAAATACCTCCCTGTGAGGGTGGGCAGGCCCTGGCACAGATTTCCCAGAGAAGTTGGGGCTGCCCCATCCCTGGAAGTGTCCAAGGCCAGGTTGGACGGGGCTTGGAGCAACCTGGGCTGGTGGGAGGTGTCCCTGCCCATGGCAGGGGGTGGAATGAGATGATCCTTAAGGTCTCTTCCAATCCAAACCATTCCATGATCTTTGATGGTGTGTGTCTTTTCTGATAAAGATGTTTAAATTCAATGTTTGAGAACATTTTAATTTTAAAGTTGCTTATTGATGATGCCATGAAAATATTTTCTTAAACAAGAACATCTGAAGATGATCCATACTTGGATCAGGGATTTCTTTAAGGGCAAGTGAAAACAAGACTGGTCTGTTTGAGCTTTAGGGCAGAACTCGACACTGTAATGAGGTTTTGTAAGGGAAAAGGGTTCTACTGCTGGAGGTCTGACTTTGGCTTAGAGCACCTAGAAATAAATCAGTGCTATAGGTCAGGTTTGACAGCACTAAAATTTAATTAAATCGTGTAATTTCCTATTCAAATTACAAAAAGTCCCACAAATTGGGTAATTGTACAACATTTCTACCATGCTGATTAGAAATCTGAATACCCAAAGGGATTTATATTAAGCTGGAAGCAGAAAACTGGAGAATGGTGCAGGACAGCAAATGAGAAACGTTTGCAGTCGGGAGTAAGGTGTGAGACTGAGCAGGTCGTGTCACACCAGTGTGCAGTGTGGTTCTTGTGCATTTCCAGTGTCTGGGCAAAGTGGCTGGCAAAACTGGGTAAAAGTGCTCCTTGTGTAAATGGTGTAATTTGGTGTGAAAGCATGAAAAACGTTCAGTATTCTTCTGCAAAAGACACCAAACCTGCAGGTTTTGCTTTGTCTCCACAAACACATCAGCTAGAACTGTCTGGGCATGACTGCACTGCCCTTGAGGGGCATCAGCCACAGTGCTGTGGGCTGTTTGGTGTCATTCCTGGGCCTGTGCTCCTCTGGGTGACCGAAAAATACAGCTTTGAGCTGGATCAGGCCGGAGGTCCCACCGTGTTCCCTGCAGGCTGGCACAGGGCAGACCCCAGCCTTGCACCTCTGGGGGTTGTGAAACTGAGCTGGGTCATATCAACAAGCATACCTTTAAAAAGTTGTTTTTTAGCTTGAGCAGGACCGAAAACAAATGTAAAAAAACTTTGCATCATCTTGCTTTGATGATTTAGATTCGGTACTGAAACTTAAATCCAATTTTATAGACTCGTCAGCCTCAGTATCTGGTAACATCCAGGTGTCTCAAACTGAGAACTGCCACATCTGTTTCCTCCTTAATTTCCAAGGAAGGACAACCTGAGCCCACAAGGAAAGATGATGAGCTGTCTGGAAAAAATTTTAGGGTTGTTCATCTGTTCTGCATTGTAATTCTTGCACTGTGCATGAGACCTGGGCACTTCAGGGGGTAGAAAACAGTTCAAAGGCTCTGATGAGGCTCTGCACTTCAGGCTACCTCTGAAATTTATCTTTCTTTCTAAGCACTGGATTTTATCACTCTGACATTCAAAAGGACATGATTTTTCCATCATGTGGTGTATTTAATTTTGGATCAATTACAATAAAATTAAATAAATGTGTTAGACCAATTTACTGCTATATGATAACAGCAATTGATACACATCAATAACAGTGAGAAGGTCTAAAGTATTGTTTGGATTTATGTCCCACCAGATTTTAATATGAGTAATAATTATATGTTACTATTAAAAGCAGCTCAAGCAGTTTACTGTGGGAATGCCATGAAAAAGGAAAGAAGTTTTATACTTGGAAGCAGCTTTTCATGGAAAAAGTCTGGGAATTGTCTCTGCTCTTTGCTTTACATAAAAGAAAGTCATGTCGGGTTTGTGATCATCTAGAAACTTAAACTAATGAAAATGAAACTGTAAAAAATTATGTTCCTCATATGTACTTACTGGAAACCTTAACTAATTTCCTGTGGTTGTTGGAAAGTTATGGAGAGAGCAATTACTATATAGTTTAATGCTCGGTTCTAATTAATTTGTAAAAAATATTGCTTTCTCAGCCTCCTTATTGGTGTGACAAATTCACATTGCTTTTCCTGTACCCTGTATATTGCAGCTCACATAATTACTGTTCCTCCTGCTGAGCAATTAGGGGGAAGGAGTCCCAAATTTAAACTAAACTGAGCTCTAGAGTTGCCCATGAATTCTGCCAGGTTTCTGCAGTGAATACGAAGAGATGCCTTTCATGAAGACTTACTTAATATCAAAGTTGTGGGCTTGACTTTTAGAGTTGTAATAATTTATTTTTAAAAAAAACCTCACGAATAATTAAGATTTTGCACATATTATTAACACCCCTGTATGTCCTTACACTAAATATGGGTCATGTTTATCCTTCTGTATCTGTGTGATTTCATATTGTCATGGTTGTGCTGCCTGTTTTTATCATTTCAGATTTGCCTTTTATTCTTAACCTGATTCAACCTGCTTTGATTCAAACCAACAATGTTCTGTCCTTATTAAACATTTCCAATAGGTCTGGAGTTACAGGAATGAGAATATAGGGAAAAAAACCCAAACATACAAGGCTGAATATATAAATGTGTAAATTTGGTAAACTTTTTGCCATCTAAAACATTTTTTATTTAATAAGCTGTTCAACTTGTTAGTTATCAGCATTCCCTACACAATATTGGGGGGTCAAACTATTACATTTCCTTTTACTGTCCAGAGATTTTGTATGAGCATCTTGGGTTGTTTTTACATCCTGTTCTGTACAAAACCAAATGCACTTATTAGACAGGTAGAAATAGATACAGAATTTCATTTTAATGTGTCTCTTTAAAAAGCTTGTATAATCTCCCCATGTTTACCTTTTATCTTTATGGTTCTCTTTTCCACATTTAACTGTCTGATACTTCACTGAACATCTCAGGGAAGGAGTTTTATGGATGCATAAAAGTAAAGCTTGACTATTTCATTTGAACTGGTTATCTAAATAGGAGCTGGTATGTCCTGGAAAATTTCAGAATCTGAAACTCAAAAACTCATCTGTGAATCATTTTGTAAAATTTATTCTCTTCTATTATGCCATCAGATTCCTGATGTGTGGAGAAATACAGGTTTGCTTCTGTTTCATCATGTCATTCAATTTTCCACCCGAAAGCCTGATCCCCATTTGTGGTATTTAGTTCCCCAGATGGGGAATAATTTTAAGGCAAAATGTACATTTTGAAGAAAGATGAGCTCCACAGTCCAAACTTGATTTTTCAGTCATTTCAACATAAAAAGACAAATTAAACCCCCAGAAATTTTAAGGTAGCAGAGAGAGCTGCCAAACTTTTCCGAACTTCCTCTAAAGACTTCTGCCTCTCTGTCTTACAATCAACCCATCCTGGGTATAAATTTCAAGTACACTTTAGAGTGATAAAATCAAACCATTGTTTTAAAATGAAAGTTGCCGATTGATTCTTAAACATATATTACAAATGCCACTTTTATTTCAGTGCAAAGCCAGGTATGAAAGTAAATTTATAGGGTTTAATTTTTCAGTGGCAGTCACTGACATTGACTTTTGCTCTGTCTGGGTGCCAAGATTCAGGAACATTCACCCACAGGGGGAAGAGGCTGTTACAGAAACTTGATGTGAGGCCCAATATGTGCATTAAAACCTGTTGTAGATGTTTGTTGTTTCTTTTCCCTTGTTTTAGCTCCAGTTCTGGAGTTTGCAGCCTCAGGGATGGTAACACACCTATTCTCCCGCTTCAGGAGGGTTTTAATTTGTGGTGTTAGGTCACTTACCTGTTATATTAAAAACTTCATTATTCCAGCTCAGAGTGCTCATTAATGATCATTCCAAAACAACACACGAGTGACTCAATCACTGATTAGAAGAAATGTTCATGTTTTCATTTAATCCCTCTCAGAGACTCTAATGCTGGGAAAACTCGGATTTACCCCCATCAATGGGGAAGATAAAATGCAGCATTCAGTGAAACATGTAAGGATAGTAAATATATATATATATGTATACCAAGCCAAATATTCTTCTTGCTGCTGGATAGGAGTGCAGAGACACTCTGTGAGCTGATCCAAACCCTGGGGCCAACTTTCCTGATGTGTGCAGGCTGGGGATGGTCTGGGCAGTGAGTGCTGTTTGTCCAACAGAGCCCTGAATTACCTGGAAGTTGAAATACTTCGAAATTGCCTTGTTAGAACAGGAAATTGCCTTGTTATTTCACCAATTTGCTCTGACAACCTACTTTGTCTAATGAAAAGGATATGCTTTCTCAGTTACAAGGAAAGTATTAATAACTCTAATTGCCACTTATTAGCAATTTTACAAGATGCTGAGCACATAAGTACACTTTCTAACAGTCTATAAAAGAGAACAGCATTAAAGATAACACGATCGCTACTAATCGTTTTCTGGCTGGAAAACAAGATTTTTCCTGCAATATTTGAACATTTCACATATGCTTGTGCTGTGGAATGAGATGAACAGCATTAACACTCTCAGGACAGAAGGTGAGAGGAGTCCTCTGGTATAAGTAAAAATTCTCCCATTTAAGTACTTTGCATCTTCACATGATTCAAAGTCAGGACTTGAATGTTGCCCCACTGGAGGATAATTGTGTTCTTCTTGACAGAAGTGGTTGTACAGACCTGAACTGCAGGCAGACAAGGTATGATTTTTTAAAAGCAGTTTGCCACACATTTTGCACCACCGTTTTTTCAGGATAATCCCTTCAAGAGTGTTTTTTTGTTATTTGGAGATGTTCTGCTTTTATTTTGCACTGCCAGGTTCCAGTTTCCCAATGACAATTCTGTCATGTGGCTTTACATAAAAAACTTTTTTTTTTTTTAATTGTTATGAATTGGGTAAAAATTGTCCTTTTAAAAATCCAAATACCTAGCTTTTTATAAAATTATGCTTTTGTATTGGAAAAAGGGGATATAATAATAGGGGGATGTGTATATATGGAGAACCATGGAATAATTCAGGTTTGAAAAGACCTGTAAGACCATCGAGTCCAACCACTGCCCCAGCCCTGCCAAGGCCACCACTGACCCATGTCCCCAAGTGCCACAGCCACATGGCTTTAATTCCCTCCAGGGATGGGGACTCCACCCATGTCCTGGGCAGCTGTGCCAGGGCTTGACCACCCTTTCCATGGGGAAATTTTCCCAGTATCCAACCTGACTCTCCCCTCCTGTCTCTGTTCCCTGGGAGCAAAGCCTGACCCCTGACTCGGGCTCCTCCTTCCTGTCAGGGAGTCGCAGAGAGAGAGAAGGTCCCCCCTGAGCCGCCTTTTCTCCAGGTTGAGCCCCCCCCAGCTCCCTCAGCTGCTCCTTCCCCACCCCATTCCCTTCCCTGGACACGTTCCAGCCCCTCAATGTCTTCCGTGTCATCCCAAATCTAACCCCAGGATCTGAGCTGTGCCTGGTCCTGCCCTGGTCCTACTGCCCACGCTATTCCTGATACACTACATTTATTTATCTACCTCACAACAGCAAACTCTACAGAACAATGTCCTCAATGCATGGATAGATTCTGATATAGATCTTTCATAAATGGATTTGCCTTTGCAGGAACAGCAGGCATGGAAAATTTCTCTAGGAAGGCACGAGCATGGAAAAGAAAGTGTTGTAATAGACACTAAATGCCAGCCAAGGTTGTTTATCTCCTGTTATGATCCATGATGGTCCAGACCCCTCCATTTATCCCCCATGGCCCATCAAACACAGTATTCCTGTACACAAAGTTTTGTGGTCCTTTTAAACCGATGTGTCCTTGGCTCTGATAAAGCACTTTGTTACCTCCTGGAGTCGTGCGGGAAGAATTGTTTCCTTCGGAACGTTTTGAACAGAGTCCATAAGCACCATCCTTTATGGTCCCTGAGAACTGATAATGTGGGCAAGGATACTTCAAGTCAAAATGTTATGGCTGTGTTATCGTCACAGAAAAATGTATTTCCCAACAGTCATTCAAGTTGCAGAACATTTCAGGAAACGCTCTCGCTCAATCAGCTGAATAATTTATTTTGGGCTGCCGATGCCGCATTAACATCGGGAATTTCAGAGGGGCACAAAGGAGGTGGCAGAGCAGGCACTGAGAGCTGAGTGCCTAATGAATTTAGCCATTCAAATGTCCAGAAGCATCTAAATGGATTACTTATGAAAATCAGCAGTGCTGCTTGTACAGATTGGTAATAAATTCGGTTTCATTACGGCGACTGGTATTTTAAGATTTAAAACGAAGACTGATTAAATCAAGTGAAATATGCACGTAAATTGTCATTATGTGGATGGATGCACCTTACTATATTAAAATTGGATTTTAGATTTGCTGCACACTTTATTTTGCAGCTCATTTTTGATGACAGTTCATTCCTTCCACATGGCATTATAAATTCATCTGTATTTTAGCATTGGATGTATTAGGGGGGTGGGGGGAAACTTTGTTTCTCTTTTTTCCCTATTTTCCTGTGTCAGTATTTTATACAAGGTCAATAACAAGCTTCAGTGTGTTTACAATTACCAAGAGGATGGGATTTGTTATTGTGCACAGACAAATGTGCTGATGCTTCCATTATTTATGGATAGGAGATAAAACCCGTGCAACGTACTGAGACAAAAGTAAGGTGTGAGGTTTATATCTGTATTTTTGATGAGTTCTCTTAACAGGCATTGGGCAATGCACGGATCTGTGACCATGGCATGTAAATTTTTCTTTGTAGTAAAGCTGTCAAAGCTTTGTGGGGGGGGGGTTATGATTCATATTTATGCAACTTGGAAAAAAAATCTTCCTTCCTCTAGTATTTAAAACCTGAATTGATTGAACTGCCTGATGTCTGAAAAAAATAGAATAAAAACTAGAATAAACTTATTTGCTTAATATCGAGGACATTCTTAGGAAAGTTTTGATTTTCTTTTTGGGAGGGAGAATTTATTTATTTATTTTCTTTTTTTATAAAAGGGTTTTCAGCTGACTGGTGAGCTGGTCTGAGGGTCCTATCCCTCCTGGAACAGGGGGAATTCCCTCCTGTCTGTGGGAGGATTGTACAGTCACATCTAAAGCTCACATGGAGTCATTAGAGAAAAGAACCCTTTTTAATTGGTGGAATGAGAAGGATTTTTCAGGAGAAACTCAGAGCACCTGCCTTAGATTAACACTTTTAATTGCCCCTGGGGGAGTGTCCTTCCCTTTCCAGTGACCTCAGGGAGAGCAGAGAGTGCCTGTTTCTTCTACATCCCTGTGGCCAGAATTTGGGAAGTTTGGATCCCTTTTTATGTGTCTTTGTGATGAACAACTGTCCTTTCATCTGCAGCTTGTAAAGTAGGTAAGAGTAGATTTGTTATGCTGTAATTGGGTGATGTTGCTTGAATGTAGAGCTTTCCCAGGGCCAAGGAGTTGTTACTTTATCTTCCTCCAGCTCTTACCACAAACTGCTGACTAAGATCCAAGCAATGCTATTCTTTTTGTCTTTATTATGAGATGTAAAAGAGTCCAAATTGTTTCAAATGTTTCTTGAGAGAATTGATTTTGCACTGTGTCTGACCAACTTGGTTTAGATGAAAAATGTTTGAAAGTGAAATTTTATTGAGTTTTGCTTTATGTTAAATTCACAGCCTCTTACTTTATTCATTCTCCAGCTAAGCTGGATGGTGGAAGCCAGAGTGACTGCCAGAATTGCAAAAATCTTTGTTAGGCTGTGAGCCATTCCTGGCTGTTCCATCCCGTGGTGAAAGGAGGAAAAGGAAACAAACATCTTTGTGAAGGCAGGGAGAACACTCCTGTAATGGAACATGAGCCTTTATTAAAGGGTGGATGTGTTTTCTGTAGTTACTTCACTGATCTTGAGAGCAGCAGCATTTTTATAGAGTGATAGCTGTGCATATTGTCTAGAACCACCTGTTTATACACTTCTTATTTTCTTTGATGCCACTGCCATGCATCCCAATAATTATATTTGTTTTAATACTGCCAAGCTGTTTCAATCTGAACTTTCATCTCCATCACATATGCTTCAGATGTACCTCAACTACTAAATATGTTATGCATAATTTCCTGCTCACATACTCAGCATTATATTGCGAACATAGAAATGGTTCCTGGAAGCATTTTTGATAATGTACTGTTCCTTTCCAGACCAGAAAACAATGAACATTTAAACACCTTATTAATAATTTCTGTGTTGCTCTGATATGTGTTTGGTTATAGTGGAGACGTGATGGGAAGTCTTGAGCTGCATTCCCCTCACAACAATCTCAGAATAAATGCTTACTAAGGGATTTTAAACCTCTATTTCCAGTAAAATTTCTATCTTTAATCTTGGTGTATCTGGGATAGAGATAAAATTGTATCAGGGAAAAAAAGTTGTAACTGTTTAAGCTTTGGGTGAGAGGATTAAAACCTACCTGGTGTGATTATGAACATGGTGAGGTTTCTGCAGCGTTTTATTTGTTTGTTGGTTTTTAATCCCCAGTTTATTAATGATCATATCATGGAATCATAGAATGGTTTGGGTTTAAGGGACCTCAAAGCCCACCCAGCCCCATCCCCTGCCATGGGCAGGGACACCTCCCACCAGCCCAGGGGGCTCCAAGCCCCGTCCAGCCTGGCCTGGGACACTCCCAGGGATGAGACTTTGCAACTCTTTGGTGTCCAGCTCCTTAACCACTCAGCTGAAATATTCATGTGTTTTGTGATGATGGTCTTGAAGGGGAGAGTAGAAAATATTTATGCATTTTTAGTGTGATTTATGCAAAATTAGATTTAGTTTATAGCTTGCAAGGTAAGGTTAAATCTCCTTTTCAGTGCAGTTTCCTAAAAGGGAGGTTAATTTTGGACAGTTTAAAGCCCTGAATCTTTAACTTTTAAAAGCTCAATAAGGAACTAATATCTGGCATATTCATTCTGCTTTTGCTGTCTGGACTCATTAGAGGAGATACATGAAGAACTGAGTTATTCTTCTTGAGATCCACTATATCCAGACTGAATACTAAATTTACATCACATCTCTGGTATGTTTAAGTTTTACTAGTAATTCATTGAGCTACAAGTAGCAACTGTAGAAAACATACATTCCATTGTATGTATGTATATATTGTATATATTCCATGTATGTAGAAAACATACATTCCATTCAACGTATTGAGCAGTGACATGTAAAAACAACATCCATCTTGGAATTAGTGATTTATTTTATTTCAGCTTAATTTATAATATGGGGATGAAATCCTTCAAATGGAATAAAATCTGGCCTGATTATTGCACTGATATATTCAGTGCATTATTCCCAGGTTTAACTTCCTGACTACAACGGAGCCATTACACTTTGGGATTGTAATTACATAGGAGTGTAATCCACTGTGTAGAATGGCTGCACTTCGGATAAATCTGCCTTTGGATAAATAACAAGGAATGTAATAACAGTGGGAAGAACATCAGTGTGTGGCTTAACTTTTACAGTCTGTTCCTCTCTTGTTACTTTTCCCTTTCCAAGGAGCAGTCTTGTAATGGCACAGGGTAATTTCTCCCTGGCTCTCTGCAATCCCAGTAATTGGAAAGGCCCTGCCATCACCTCAAAGGCAGGCTCTTGCTGCCAGCTGAGCAGGCAATTTTCTGTCTGAATTTCCAGAGTGTGGAGGAACAGGAATTTGTTTGGTCTCTTCTTGCTTCTCCAGCCCACTTTTCCTTCATCTGCATCCAAACAGAGATTTTCCTGCTCCTCTGCAGCATTCATGGGCCTACAGGAGCGAATTTCTTTCCAGAACTCGCTGTGTTTGGGGTTGTCTTGTTCAAAAGGGTTGTCAAAATACCAGCTGAGATGAAAAAATATAATAAAAGGGCCAAACACGGTAATTCTATTTTTCAGAAATCAGCATGATGGCACTAAATTTTCAATGTGCTCCAAGACTTCTGAAATGAAAGTAGAAAAGGGAAGAAAAAGCAGCAAGGGGAGGGGAAAAGAAGCAGAGACTTTACAGGTGGCCTAAAGCTTAAAAAGTAATAATAATATCTTTGTAAATATGTGTAAATTCACATCTGGAGGGCTTTATGTTGTTTTGGCTAAGTGGTCAAACCTTTTCACATGCTGCTCTATTTTGGACATTACCTAAAAAATACATTTCCCTAAGACAAGCCTGTCCAGTAACACACAAGTTTTGTATACTATTCCAGAAGAATAATTTAAATGTGGTAGCTTAATTTTGGTTTTGTTTGTTGGTTTTTCTTTTCATCTCTCTCTGTTCTGATTGAGCCCGAAGTTCAAGTTTCACTCATTTATAGACTGTTTGGAAGAAACCCACAAAATTATTATTTTATTCCTGTTACTAGAACATACTTTGCTTAATTTTTCATGGAAGAAAAAAGTCCTTGGTACTGGAAGTTTGTCTTTAATGCCAATCACTTTTCCTTATTTATTTGTTAAGTAAATGCACTACGAGACAGATTACTTTGTATAATAAGATGATGAAAATTAGACACAGAAAGCAACCTTCTTGTTACAGAACTTGACAGAATTTGTCTTCCAAACATTTCTGTGAGTTACGAGCACATCCCCAAAGTGTCAGTTGTTCTGGGTATATCTGTCATATTAAGACTTAAATCCACAGTTCGCTTTAAATACTGAGGGTATTTCCATTAACTTTAATGGGTTTAAAATGAGACACCCGCTGGCAAATCCCTTGTCTGTAGCCTGTGTCTGGCTGTTGCTTCCTAAGCCCAATTCTCCTCCTGTCTGTCCTCTCTCCAGAATTACAATTAGTGCCAGAAAACCCATTAAGTATTTTCCCTCCCTGAGAGTGCCTTGATTATGGCAGCAATCCTCAAATAGTCACAGATTATTGATGATATACCTGAGAAAAGCAGCAAAATACAGGTCATTCCAAGAGTGCTGCACTTCTCAAAAATCATTTTACCAGCTCATCTTTTCTTTTGTTGGCTTTGGGCTGGGCTTTTTATCAGATTGGATTTGCAATGAGCCCTCACACCTAGTGAATTATTCAGCTGCAGCATATATTTGGCAGGTGATTACTGTGCAAAGTGTAGCCAGCTGGGGCAGCATTCACTGGGAGTTTAGCTATATATTTTATATATATTGTATGTTTATTTATATATATATATATATATATGGCCACATGAATATACTTAAACCAGGACAGCATCTCTTCAGAAAATAAATATGATTTTTTAATAATTTTTTCACAGTAACTTTGGAGAATCAGAAAATCCCAGAATGGTTTGGGTTGGAAGAGACTTTAAAGACCATCCCATCCCACCCCCTGCCATGGGCAGGGACACCTCCCACCAGCCCAGGTTACTCCAAGCCCCGTCCAGCTTGGCCTTGGACACTTCCAGGGCTGGGGCAGCCACAGCTTCTCTGGGCACCCTGTGCCAGGGCCTGCCCACCCTCCCAGGGAGGAATTTCTTCCTCACATCTAATCCAAACTTCATTTAATTTCTTATTCTTCATCATTGTCTTATTTCTCCCTGATGGAAATGCTTTACTGTGGTCAAAATGCTGTTGTTGGTCTTCAGAAAAGCTTTGGGAAGCCCTGGAGATGGCAAAGCAGTCTGATAACCAGAAAATAGCTGGTTTATGTCATTCTTGCTTTTTCTTTTAATACATTGAGCGCTTGGTTGAAGGATGAAGGCCAGGCTGAATGAAGCAGAAATCAATGACAGTGCAGAACGGGTATAATATGTACCTGCAATTCATTTAAATAATCAGGGTAATAAACAAGACCATTTTTACTTGTTAATAGCTCTGCTCAGTGTTTAAAGAAAAGCAAGCCAGAGTCAGAAGAAAATTTGTAAATTTCTCTATACAACTTGCTATCCAAATTCTACTTTTGCTGAGCAGGAATGGGAAAGGCTCTTCAAAGACTGACACAATTTTTATGCCTTTCACTCTAGAAAATGCTCTTTATTATTAAGAGACCTTTTTTTGTTAGTGTTGCAGCAAAAGGGAAATAAGCTTCTTTGGAAAGCAAATATAGACTGTAATAAAGATCATTACAGCTATCTCATATGCAGAAAGGTTAGTGAGAAAGTGCAAGATGTTATAAATATCTGCTTATAGATATTTTTGAGAATTAGTCATTCAAGCATTTCCTTGTCACAAGCAAAGCAAACTCTTTAAATTTACCATTCCTCTAATAAAATAGTGGTTTAGAGGTGGCATCAGTTTTTGCTGTCACTTTGTGCTGACTCAGATGTGTTTGCTGAGAGGGGAATTCCTTGGGCTGGCTGGTGCAGTGACAATCGGGTCTCGTTCCAGGGAGGAGGAACATTTGCAGTGCAAATCCCTCAGTCCTGGGCGAGAAGAGGCTGTTTGGGACTGGAGATGAAGGGAGTTATCCTTTGTTTTGTTGGGAATTAGGTGCCAAGCAAGCCCCACAAATCCCAGGCAGGCTCCTGTCAATCCCAAGGGTAGCAAATAGTTCGGTGCTTCAGTGAGCGAAGTGGAATAATAATTTTGGAGAGAAAAATCCCCCCCACCATGCACCTTTATTACAGTGTTGAAGTTTATGTGCTGCTGAAGAGACCCTAGTGAGCTTCTTCTCAATAGTATAAATGGAAAATCTAGGAAAACATAGGATTTAAATGCACACAGAAGGTAAAAATCTATGAAAAATTGGGGAACTTATTAGAACAAAAACGTATGTTTGCCGGTTCTTCTGTATCCCGGCAGGAAGGCAGCCGGAGCTATTCCCTCCTGGCATCACGAGAGGGCACTCAGCAATCGCATTTCACTCTTTCCAACCTCATTTCAGAGCCGTCCCACTCCTCCCTTCTTCAGGATAAAACACAACACGCGATTAAATGCAAAGGTTTCTCGGGCGTCACAATTATTTATTGCTGATAAATAACCCTCGCTAGAAGTGTAAAATAAATGTTGTGTAGAAACAACTCCTTTGGGGAGCGAAGGAAGTTTGAATTGCGAATAGAGGGTATTGATTGATGTCTGGCGGGAGACGGGATGTTCCCGAGCCATCCTTGCGTGGGGACACCCTCCAAACACTCTGACAGCTGAGCAGGGCAGGAGGCAGCTCCGAGCACAACATTCCCTGAGCACAAAAATGCTGCTGGAAAAGAGGATTTACATCTGTTTGTAGCATTGGGAATGGGAGAGAGGAGGTGGGAGGAGCTGCTCCCCAACACCAGCTCGTGCACCATCCCTTCCCCTGCAAGTACAACCAGTTAAATAGAACCCCCTCTGGATAATAAGTGCAAAATCCACGTGCAAACACCTGTATATGCCCTGCTCGTTTCCCCCTGAACTCAAGAATCATGGAATCACAGACTTGATGAGGTTGGAAAAGATCTCCAACATCATCAATCCAACCACGAAGGGACCAAAACTGTCTGGATTTGTGATGTGGTTGAAGATGTGCTTGACTTGCAGGAAGGTCTTTTGGTGTGGGAGGAATTCTGCTGCCTGGAGCTCTCAGGAAATCCAGGAGAGGTTAATAAGGGACAGGACAGGGGCACCTGTAGGACCCTGTAGCATCACACTGCTGGGGCAGCTGCCACAAATACTGGGGCAGGGCTCTACCTACACTAATCAATAAATTGTTGGGATAAATAAGTTAATCTTGTTGAGCCTTTGCAGGTATTCATTGCAAACAGAGGCTGAGGTAGAGCCTTGTCCTGAGCCCTGCTGTCCTCTCAGCTCTCCGTGCTGAGCTGGGCTCCAAGCAAGTCCACTTTCAGGTTTTTCATAAGCCCACATTCCTTGTCCAGCCAAGAAATTGAGACTGAAGCATTTGGAGCTTCTCTTATCTCTGTTTCCATGTGCCATCAGCTTAGTGGTGAGCTCTGTTGTTCAAATTAAGCCCCTCTGTTTTCATCAGAGGCTTTTCTGGTGAGAGACACTGTCCTGGCATCCTCTGCCATCCTCCTTGGAAGGGAAGTCCTGAGCAAATTCGGTGTGATCCAAGTGGTCCTTCTCTCTCTGCTATCTTCAGAAAACACAGTGTTCTTAGCAGATACAAGGCTGTGAAATTGTCTTGGCTGTTCCAGCCTGTGGCCAAGACCTAAAGCAAGACACAGCAAACCTCTACACCTGCCTCTGAACTTGGCTTAGAATCCTTACAGTGATGGATGGTTGAGCCACAGTGCTTTAAAGCCAAGTTGAAGTCACAAACCCAGTATTTTCTGTCCTTATGGGGGTATTTTCTTCTTTTGTTAAAAATCCATCATTTGGCCATCACCAAAATGGAATCTAAACGTGGGGAGCCTATTTTAAGAGAAGTACATTTTTCAGGCGAGTGCATTCTGAAAGGACAGATATTCTGTGCAATCTTTAGGAAGTACTAAAAGCTGTGCTCAGAAATGAACATTGCTGTTCTCGTTCCCATGTTATTCCTTTTGCTTTCATATCGACTGTAGCAAAAAAAAAAATAATATGTGATTTCTCTGTTCAGGAAAGAAAGGGGAGCTGGAAGCTCACTTATATTGAATCTTGTTAATGACATAGAACATTGTATGTCCTTAAATGCTCTAAAGCATTCTAGATTTGACTTCGAGCTCAAACTTCTATTAAATTGCTGCTTCATCCCCTGCCCTCCTAAAACCCACAAAGCTTTGATGTTCTGTACAGCTGCGACATCACAGATGGGTGAATACACAAAAGATGTTGGACCTGTAGGTTTGTGAGCCAAAAACTTGCTCAACAAGAATGCACAGAACAGTGGGTCCTCTTCAGCTCTAAAATCCTGTGGTTACAGCTTGGAAATGCCAGGGGTGTGATGAATTCAGTCAAGTGAGGTCACTTTCTACTGGTGGAGGATGTGTCACATTGTTGAGGAAGAGAGCAAGAGGTCAGGGGAATGTTCAGGGAAAAAAAACAATTCCAAGTGCTTAGTCATTTTGTGTTCTTTCTGAGAGCAAAGACATTCTGTGCTGGGTTTGTAGGTATTGTATGAACATCAAACACACACACACACCAAAGGACAGAATGGATGAAAGCACAAAGGTAAAGAACTCGGGTGGGGAGCTGGCAGGGAAAGTCTCTTCCTTTTAAAACCACTTTTCTATGACGGGGTTTTGCTATGACTTTTAACTGAACATAATGAGAAATGAAATCCAAACATCTGAACTGGCCAGGGCAGCATTGCAGGGCTTGCAGGGGGAGCTGCTGTAGTTTTTAAAGAGATTTCTCTTTGGGACAGTGGTGGGTGGGGGAGACCAATTCAGACACTTGTGACTTTACTGAGAAGGGTTTCCATAAGAGGCTGAAGGTGGGTAAGGAGAAAAAAAAAACAATTAATTTGAAGGTTTGTCCCCAAACTTGTATCCTTCAATGTGTCTCCATGTCACAGAGATCCTGTACGCTCAACATGGAAAGCCTTTGAATTTGGATTGTCCATTTCCTCCACATTCTGTAACATCACAAGGAGATTTCCCTCTCCTGTGGCATCCAACAGAGCTAAACTCTCCAGTTACACCTTGTCCAAAGCTGGTTTTCCAACCTGCTATTGCTAATAATCAATAAAGGAGGCCGAGGACATTGATTTGGGGAAATGCCTTATGGAAAAATCTAATTTAGGCATTTGTGCCTGTCTCTTCTCTGTGGGCTGTAGCTGCTAAAAATATCAAGGCAGAAAACTAATGCCATAACACGCTAATGATGTTTCCTTTAGCTTTTCTGGGGATGTCAGCCAGGGAGTAAATGTTCACATTTGACTTCTCCTGATATAATTGTAGGCTGGGGCTTTGCTCACAGCACTTGTTACATCAGGAATTACCGGATGATGCAATTGGGCAACTTCGGGCAGAGCCGATGGAGACTGGGCAAGGTAGATACCCAAAATTTAATCACTTAGAAGACTTTCCTACTCAAAATACTGACACATAAACAGTGTTAGATTGAGTTAATAATTGCTGCTGGAAAGCCAGCTGTCCTGCTGCTTTAAATACAACCTGAGCGTTTCATGCCTTCAATAATCAGATATTTTTGACTGTGGTACCTTATGGAGGGTGTAAGAACTGGCTGTAGGTATGCAGGCTCCAAGGCTCTGGCATCTTCAGATGAGTAATGGTGGATAATTTAAAGGAATATTAGCAATTGCTGCAATCCTCTCATTATATTGTGTTTTATGTCACCACAGCAACAAATTCCAGTGTGACTGCAGCAATAGCTGCAATGAACTAGCTCAGAGTGACATCTCCTAATAAAGATCAGGCAAATGGAGAAGGCAACTGCTTCCCATTTTTTCTGTATCCTGGCATGATGTGAAAATTCGTAATTTCACTGCATAGAAATCTAATTAATCAATACATTTGAATTGCAGTCACAGTAGCTACTAAAGCAGGTTTCAGGATTAATTTTTCCAGCTCTGAGATTCAAACAGCCTTTCTCTTTAATTGTGTTACGTATTTCAGCACTCAAAGTGCTGGATTTAAATGGAAACCGGATTATTTAATTATTCAAGTTAATTAAGGTGGGTAATTAAATGCTACAACTAATGTATAATGTATTTTATGTTTTATTTCCATTAAAAGTGATTTTTAAGTACAAACTAAATGGATTATTTTAGATTCCAAATCAGCTTTTCCAACTCTTTTTTTTTCTGAATTGCCTGATTACCCACCCTCCAGTATTTCCAACTTTGAAACAAGAATCAGAGAAAGCATTTATGGAAACCACTGCAAGTTCACAAATTTGCTGTTACTTATTTCAGTACCAGTGTTTTAATCTGGTATTTTAGTTCCACCCTTTCCAGTTGCTTAATCCACAGTGATTTACCCATATTTTCTAATTCCTCTCATAACCATATTTTCACATGTTACTGATTTCTGTTTTGGGGGTTTTTTTTTTGGTTGTTGGTGTTTGGTTTTGCTTTTTTTTTTACTTCAACCTCTGCTTTCAGAGAAGAACAGTGGCAGTGCTCTTGTTGGACAGGGCTTGGAGAAACCTGGGTTAGTGGAAGGTGTCCCTGCCCATGGCAAGGGGTGGAAGAAGATGATCTTTAAGGTCCCTTCAAGCCCAAACCATTCAGAACAGAGCAATTACCTGTTTTTTCTTGTAGATATGATTTTGAGAGTGTTACAGCCCCTCTCTGAGAAAGGAATGGTCCATGTGTAGCCCAACCATTCTTTGCTCAAAACATACAGGAGTTATCTCTGTACGAATCTTATCTCTGTACAATTATTGCTTAATATTATTTAACATGAAGAAGTTAGGGGGGAAGATTTTACTGCTGCAAGGTTTTTGGGGATTCTGCCTTACTGTAACACAGAGTCACAGAATGGTTTGGGTTGGAAGGGTCCTTAAAGCCCATCCAGTGCCACCCCCTGCCATGGGCAGGGACACCTCCCACCAGCCCAGGGTGCTCCAAACCCCATCCAGCCTGGCCTGGGACACTCCCAGGGCTGGGGCAGCCACAGCTGCTCTGGGCACCCTGTGCCAGGGCCTGCCCACCGTCCCAGAACTGTCATTGTTGGACCCAGGCAAGTAAACAAATTGAAAGACTAGATGTGCTTCCAAAGTAGTATGTTTTTTATGCTCCACCACTTTTAATGATGTGATGGTGACATCTCAGCCAATAGGGAGCTGGAGGATTGTCTTCCAGAGTGTGAACCTGTCTCAGAGCAGGGACAGTGACCATGTGTTTCTGTGTGTGTTGTTGGTTCAGAGCAACATCTGAGTGAGTGAGTGTGAAATCCCAGTGACAAAGTGACGGTTAAGTGCAATCATATCCCTTTGGGAGCAGCCTGTAGCTTTGGGCTCATCTGCTTCTTCATGTCTCTTCTCTTCCTCAGCTGGTTTAAGAAAGCACAGGCTGGAAAGGTAAAGTTTGAGAGAGGCTCCTGCATCTGGCTGCCCTCTGGCACTGCCTAACAACTAGTTAAGAGTCCAGGAACTTCCAGCCAGGCCCCGGGTATCCATGGCTACCAGAGGCTCAAGTTGTTTTCCAGAAATAGTACAAAGTGGGAATGTTAAAATATTGCAAAGGCGCCTTGTCTTACATCCTGCACGCAGGATGGTGAAATCCCTCCACTGCAGAGATCAGCGTTTATAAAAAAGCATTTATGAAAGCACAGTAGGATCAAAGTTAGGCTGAGATGGGGGAGAGTGTTGCACCAAATGAGGAACATTCCCTGGCTCTGGTGGTACAACATCACCATGTCCCAATGTTTTCTCCTGGGATTCTCCTGCTGGATCACACAACTGCTCGATTTCCGTACTGGCCAGTGAGTGCCAGTGAACTGGCCCTTGGCACAAGGAATTTATAATCTATTTTGGGAAGGGCATAGGAAGCTGGGTGCTTTCACAGAAGGACTCTCTGTAGACACTGTCAGGCAGGTTTCAGTGTATCCCAGCAAACACGCTCTCCCTGCTCCCAGTGAGGATGTTTGCTCTGCATTGTACAGCCGTCACCCCCTTGGCTGGCACAAGCCCTGGTGACAGTATGGTCCCTATCCAAGTTTTAAAGCTGGAAAGTAAGGCTGGTCTCTTGTGCATGAATCGGGTTTCTGTTTGAATTTTGGCCCTCTGAGAGGTTGGCTGCTCATTTTGCTAAAGCAAACCCAGAATACTAAACAGGTAATTAATTTATGTTCTTTGCCAGGAGTCAAAAGGCAGTGCTCACCAGGCACTGAAGAACCGTGATGATTTTCATGAAACTGAGCATTTAAAAAATATATAACTAACATATTACTAGAATTTCTATGCAATGACAGGAGCAAGTATCACTAATATTCACATTTTCTTTTACTAGTGCCTAAGTTTTCCTACTTGCTTACTTAAAATGCTCTTTGTGGGTATAGTTGTGTTTGTTAATGAGCTACAAAGCACTCTGATGAGGTTGGGGTGTCTGGATCACTTGTACTAGAGCGGTTTGTTGCTTGCAAGTGAAAGGGATTGAGCCAAACAGGATTAGGAGCAGGCACTGCCTTCAAGGGGATAATCAGACCTGTGTGCTTTCCTATGAGCAGTCGCAGAAAGATGAACCAAGTCATTCCAGATTTCCCCCAAAAGTCCCTCATGACCTAATTTTGACTATTCGGTTTTGGCTGTATTTTTCTGTTGGAAATCTGTTGAAAGAGAAAATAGAGAAAAGGGTCTCTGGCCAAGAAGCTCTTTGGAGAACAGCTCCTGGTCCTTGTGGGGCTGCTCAGAAGGTCATGAATGAAGGTTAAACGTTGCCAGTAAAAAAGACAGAGACATCTTAAAGAGAAGGCTTTCCGGGAAGGCTGGGAAGGGAGAGAATCCTATGGGAGCAGACCAGGAATGCTTGAGCTACGTGAGTGGGGAAATCTCAGGCTGACTCAGGCCAGTGCTTTGAGCCGAGAAGTTATTTGCTATTCCAAGCAAAAGAGTGAAGAGGTTCAAATGAAGATAAATGACCTTGTTACATGGTCAGAGTTTGTAAATTAAGGACTTCAGTTCTCTGAAATGGTAAATTAAAGACCCCAGGCTGAGGGAGGAGTTCTTGCCCAACACGACATTGAAAAGGTAATTAGGTGATTTCATGGAGAGAGGCTCAGCCACTTGGGCTGATTCCTCCCTGAACTGTTTATTCCAATAAAGTACCCCAAACATCTGCTGGCTTCTCACCATCTGAGCTGCTATAAAGCCACCAGGCTTGTGGGATTTAAAAGGATAAAAGAGATTTGGAAGTCCTAGATCTGCATGTGCCCAACTTTCTGTAATGTTTTTCTTAGCCGAGAGAGAGGAGCTGACAAGACAAAGCCTCCTGGAAAGCACAAATCATCCAAGAGAGTCTGTCAAACAAGCAGTTTTCACAGAAAAATTCAAAACTAAGAGAAGTCATACTTATTCTGCTTCCTAATTTAGACTACAGGCTGCTGTTTCTTGAGGATGTGTTTCCATGTGCTTGACACTTGGGGTGGTTTTGACATTCTCCAAGTGTAGGAGTGTATTTTTAGGACTGTCTTTTTACCCAAAGATCCCTTGGCTGTAGTGGGCATCTGTAGGCTCCCTGGCAAAACCTCCAGCCAAAAATAAAAGGCAAAGGAGCTGCCACAAAGCAGCAAGGCAGCAGGAATCCAACCCAACGTGTTCAGGAAGTACAGCAGAATTTAAGCCAAACCCAGCTTGTCTCCCAACATTTGAAAGTACTAAATGTCGAGAGAACTTGGCAGCTGTCAATAGAAAGTGTTTTCTATTTCACATTGGTCATTCTCTGAACTATATGTGTGCTAAATTATTTATTAATTTGCCTTAATAAAAAGAAAATTGTTGTCTTAAACCCCCACTTAATATCTGATGGAATATATAAACTGAATTATGCCCTGTATTGATCTGATCTTATGTATATATACTGATTTCCAGTCACTTAAAATGTATATAATTGACTATATAAGTGCCAAGCACATTCCTGGAAGGCAGATTAATGATCTGATGAAGTGATCAAGCACTTAGTGGCTTTTGGCTGATAAATCATTTCAGCTCCTTCATACATACAGCATTTAATTATGGTCATTTAAACCGCTGTTGACTGTTGTGCCATTTTATAAAAGAAAGCAATCAAAACATTAACTTGAATGTGTGGCAGAAAGTTATTGTATCCGCAGCCTTCTAGCTCCTGTTAAATTGGGACAAATTTGCCTTTTTGGAGCAGTTTCAAATTCTACAGAGAACTTCTCATTTTTTATTTTGGCTGTTAGTTTTAGGGTTTGCTAAACATTGTGCCTATTGCTCTGCATACAGAGCAGCCTTCCTGGTGCAGGTTCATGTAAAAATATTCAGGCTGCCCAGGGAAGCTGTGGAATCACAATCCCTGGAATTGTTCAAAAAAAGTCATGTAGCTGTGGCACTCGGGGACATGATTTAGTGGTGGGTTTGGCAGTGCTGGGTTTGTGGTCGGCCTTGATGGTCTTAGGGGGCTATTCCAGCCTTAAGGATTCAGTGAAATGAGGAATGGAATAAATTCACCCTGCTGTCACTGGAACAGCTGGAAGGAATGGCTTCCCTAGGGATCTGCAGCTGCACAGGTATCCCACACCAGATGTTCTGGAAGGGCAACTAAACCAGTTGCTGTCTGTCCACTCAGATATAATTTGGGAGTATATTTTTCTTCTGTGGACTGAGAAACCTTGCTGTGGAACCACTAAACTAATTGGTTTTAGCCCAGAAAGACTAATTTATAGTCCAAGTCCCAAATAAAATTCTCTTCTTCCCACTGGAAATCACTTTTCTCTTCTGAGCAAAGCAGAGCTGGCAGCAGGTTTGGCTCTTCCCAGGGAGAACTTGCCTGTGTTGGAGGTAGAAAATCCTCCTTCCTGCCTGATTTCTGCATTCAGAGTGGGGAAACTTGCCCACCTGCTTAGTTTCACTCTTTTCTCTGCTAAACTCTGCCTTGTAAGAACTTGTAAATGGGTTTGGAGGAATGACAAAGGTTTATTCCAGCAGTCTAAACCAAACAGACTCTTTCTTGGTATTGTCTTACTGTAAATTATATTAAATATGGCTGGTGGAGGGGAGTCAAGAGGCAGCTTGGGATGCTCCTGTTGTTGCAGAGCAGCATCTCTTCCAACACCACATGGCCACTCTTTCAGTGCTTTATTCACCTGGTTTGACCAAACTTTGTGAATCTGCTGTTCAGTTATTGGATGGGACTTGGAGAAACCTGGTCCTAGTGGGAGATGTCCCTGCTCATGGCAGGGGGTGGAATGGATGGTCTTTAAGGTCTCTTCAAACCCAAACCATCCTGAGATTCTTCCCTTTTTGGGTTTTTAGAAGGAAAATCAGAGGAATTGCTGAGGCCAAGTGAGCCTTTTCCCCCCCACAAACCACACTGGTGCTGCTGAAATCCCCTTTGCAGGAAGCAAAACTTACATAATTCTCCTGGCATTTTGAGGGGGAGGGGGAGTTGTTTGTTTTTATGGGGTAACCAAGATGCCAGTGGGAGGCTTTTTCCACTGACTTAATTCCCTGTCAGAGCAGGGCTGGGAGACTCTCCTCTCTCAGTCAAGGACTTCCTGATGGCTCCTGATATCTCTATACAGTCCGTGCCAGGGGCTGTCGGTGCCCGAGGGCCCTTTGTCCCTGTGCAGTGGCCTCGGGTGACCCACAGTGGTGTCACTGGGCTGTCCCTCAGCATCAACAGAGGCAGGAGATGGGCTGTTCCTCCACCATCCCTCGGTGTCTTTGCCCATTGGCAGGGAATCTGCTTATTGAGCTCCTCTCCGCAGGCAACGAGGGAAAACAAACCCTGAGCTTCTGCAGCGAGTCCTCCAACCATCTACCAATTATACGAGATTTAATTTCCTATTTTCATATTGTTTTCTAAGTGGATAAATATAAATACATACACAAAAAAGCAAAAGGGGCAGTGCCACCATGAACTCTTTAGGTTTATGAGTCTAAAGCTGCTGGAGTTGGCCATGAGGTTTGGAGGACACCGAGGAGGGAGGCTGGTGTTGAGGAGGAGTCTGGCAATAAGGCCTTAAGCTGAGTTTAGCTGGTGATGTCTTGCACATTAAATCATGGATTTCTTTGCACAACCTTTTGCTGAATATGGGGTTTGTACCACTTAAGCCAGAAACGTGCACTTAGCACTTCGGTTCTGGTGATATCAGCCTTATTTTTGCCTCTTTTTGGGTCCACACAGGGACACCTCCCTGTGCATGTTGAGCCCTGTTGAAGTCCATGTGCTGAACTAAAGATTGCAAATGACAATTGAACATTTGATGAAGGGGAATAATCTCAAATATTGAGGTGGACTAAAACAAAGAAGGCCAGCTAGGAATGAGGGGCTCTGTCAGTTTTTACGTTGTTTACGGTCAGTCTTTCATGGCTTCTCCTAAATGGACTCTGAATTCCTACTGGAAGCAGGGGGAGGAGCTGGAAAGAGCGTGACTTTTGCTAAAATGTCATTGCAAGCTGTTACTGGAGGAAGAATGAGGGGAAACAACGGCGTGGTGTGCGAGGCACTGCGATGCCTTTGTTCTGTGCCAGCGCAGCTCCCAGAGCCCGAGCAGGATCGCAGCCCTGCTGCAGTGACATTTGTAAATGAGAACATGGCAAGGCCCTTGGTTTGGCCAGGATAAAATGCTCTTTTTAATGGTGGGGGAAAAAAAAAAAAAAAAAAAAAGAGTCTGGCTTAATGAAAAAGGGGAATCGGTCCAGGGGGAAAAAATAAAAAAGGTTTAAGAAGCAAAATAGATTTTAGAAAAGAGCACAGAGCACGCTGCCAAAAAGGGAGAGCAATCATACAGGAGAAAGGGAATGAGCAGGGCTGGGAGGGAAGGGACAGGGGAAACAGCTTCAGGAATGGCACAGGGGCTTAGAAAGCTAAAATGAAAACAAAAGGCCAAGGGGGAACATTCAAATGGATATAAGGAAGAATGAATGGCTGCAAGGCATCTAAAGAATGCCTGGTACAGTGTCTGAACTGAGGACCTTTTTAGATTTGTTTGTTATGAATTTTATCCTATGTTCTGTTTTGCTGTTTGGTACAAGACTGTTCTGTGGAAAACACAACCCCCATTTCAGGGAGCTGACACTATTCCCTCGGATTTCATGGATCTGTAACACTGCTTAATGTCTCCTTTCATTTCGCTGAGGAAGTGACAGATTGATTGGGGGTATCTTTGACCTCTTGTTTGTGCACGAGGTCACTCTGTGCTGTAACAAGTACAAACTCTAAAAGGTAGAAGGCAATTTTTAGAAATGTAATTTGCAGACCAAGAGGGGCAGTTACCCCATCCCAGCAAAACCCACCTCAGCAGCTGATCAGGACTGGGAGCAAAGCTGGGCTATCACCTTTGTTTTTCCCTTTCCACCTCTTGCTGCCTCTTGCCTAATGAGGCACCAGCTATTTGTGAGCACGAAACTGCTCAGGCAGAGCTTGAAGTCTGCTGAGAACTGAGTCCTTTACATAAGGATTGGCAGCAGGGCGTGGAAAAGGCTATAGAGGAATGCCAGCACATCCATCCTGGAGGCCAGGGTAAAACTAACCCATTAGAAACAGCCCCTGAGCTTCACTAGGTTCTGCATCAAGGGGGGGGGAACACCTGAGGCTTCATTTATCTCAGGTCTCAGAGGGGCTCTGCAGACCATTCAGACTGTTCTTGTCAGAGCATGCTGGCTCTGAGGACACAGTAGAGAGGGACCATTTAGCCACCTGGAAATGATGGAGGGACTCTGAGTGAGGTTTTCTGCTCCAGCCATTCGTGGATAACCCCAACCCCTCAGTCCTGCCATGCTGGTGGGTCATGGCACATGACTTTAGGGCACCCTGCATCACTTCTCTGTCCTTCCAAGCATGTTGTCCCATGGTGGAGGCTGGAAATTAGGGTAGAAATGGAGTCTTTGGTGTTTTTCTGTCTTAATGGGGATTGGAAAACATATCTTCTAACACTAAACCCTGAAAACCAAAGGCTTTGACTGTCAATATAATTACAGCCTGCACTGATTATGAAGTTACTGCATTTTTGTTATCGTGATTTGATGTTTGCTTACAAGAGCTGAAGGTGCCAATGGCCTGTGCTGGCTGGGGGTCTGTAACTCGTTCTTGCAGTTTTATTTCAGAGATTTACACATTCACCCAACAATGCAATGATTTCATTAAACACAGGGTTTAAGTAAACCTCCAAACTGAAATTCATCTGCTCTGACATTAGATCCGTGCAAAAATGAGACACATGGAAAAGAGTGGATGAGATTGGGCTATTAAGAATAATTAGTACTGAATTTAATTGACAATTACTTAGCAAGAGTGATATTTGGCTTTAAAAGGCCATCTACATTTATAGTACTACGTAGTACAATAAAAAAAAAAGCAATCTGTTTTACGGAGATGAGCAGAAAGCAGCGAGAAATGCAAATGCTGGGCTCTCTATCCACGGGCAGTGCGGGGAGGGGATGGCTGGAACACGAGTTAATCACAACTTCAGAAAGCATCTCCTAATTGTTTCTGCATCAGCACAGGCTGGGTTTTAATCCTTTTGGGAGAGGAGGCGATGGCTCTTACACTCGGTGTTATTTACATATAAAAGATTCGCCTGTTGGTGTTAACGGGCTGTGTAACGCGATCTCGTACCCACGGGCAGGTGACTCGTATAAATGTGTATAAATAGACTTGTATATTCTTTCCCCGTTACTTTGTGAGTGTGTTCTGTGTGTAGTTTAAACGCACATCTCCTACAATCTGCTTTGTTGCCATGTCCATGATACCTCTCCTGATCCATACTCCCTCCAGCACAGCGTTTCTTCCCCACTGGGCTTTTCCCCCCCCACTTTCTGAAGCCTTTAGATATGGGTACAAAGGAAAGGAGATAGACATGAGCAAATTAGCTAAAGAATATGTAATGGAATGAATTTAAAGCCCCAGTAACATAAGGAATCAGTAACTAATGAGTAGGAAGTACCATACAGTATGTCATTCATTTAGCCCTCTCCGAACAGGGTAGTACCAGATGGTGCCCTGAGGGACTTGGATGTTCCCATCCATGCTCCAACACTACTAAAGAGGTGAGATGAGGAAAGGAGATGAGATAGATAGCACCAATCAGCCCAGCAGAAAAATGATTATGATTACATAACTAATGACCCAGGGAATTAGACAATATCAAAAATAGGAAGGATGCCAATTTGTGCTGTGACACGTCTGAGCACCAAAAGCAGTATGAGGGTGGAACAGTAAGAGGTTTGTGGTTAAGAAAAAGAGGGGGGTTCTTCATAAAGCCTTCAAAAATATTCTGTTCATCTGACAGCAATTTCTCCAGATGCTGAGAAAACTCCACTATGGGGTATTACTGCAATAATCCTAACTAGGATGTGCAGTTGCATGTTCTCTTTTTGCCATATTTAGCTCAGCTGGAAACTTGTTAGAATCTGATTTTCCTCCAGTTTTGTTAAACAGCTTTCCTGCGAACGAGGAGTAATAGGATTGAGACCTCAGCTCTGCAGCTGAGGAGAAGCAGCTTGTGCTTTGTCTGTACAAGGGCTGTCCAAGTGGTTCTTACTCTGCCTGGTGGCACACAGGCAGTGCTGGGGCTCCTGCTCCGGAATCCTGGGATCAGGGAATAGCTGGAGGACTGTGTGTCAGGGAAGTGTGTGGCTGCTGCAGGACCAGACAGAGGTCTTGGTCATAGACCTTAGGAAAGGATGGTGTCGTGGCCCTGTGGGCAACCGAAACATTCCACACTGAAATTATTCTGAGGAAAGCAATAGTGGATCAAATCTTAAAATACTCAGGAAAAGGCTTTGTTTAACTAATCTTCCTCTCCCAGTTCTGCTCTGGTTTTTTTCCCCAATATAATTATTAATTTATTTTAATGTTGGAAAGAGATCACAAACTCTTCCTCTTTCTGCTCTAACCTCCTGATGTTAGTCTTTCCATGTACACCCACCAGCTTTTCTGATTCTGAGGCTGACTATGGTGTGCAGCCCCACAGCACGGGTAGCTGAGAGGCCTGGCTGCAAAAACGTGGAGCAGCCCAAAATGATGGAAAATGCAGCTTCTTACCATCTGCTGGAAAATATTAATGAGCTGATGATCTCATTCTGTGTTTTGGACAGGTGTCCACATCCCCAAAAATGTGACTAGAAATGACATCTTTGTTGACAGTCTCATCAGATTAATTGGACTTCAGGAGTGAGCTAATTCTCACATCAAGAGGCTTGAGAACATACTGTGTGAGCTGTGTGAAGAACCTTGAACTCCTGTTTCTTGTGCTGTCGCCAGATCATAACAGCTTTGATGGACTGGATTAGGAAATCAATATACACACATTGACATGCTAATCCCTTCAGGGACACTCATTAAATAACGTTCAGATAAAGGGGCCATAACAGCATGTGTAGAAAATCAAGAGCTGCAGCAGAATGTCACATTTTGTTTGGTTTGGTTCTTTCAAGCAATTTAATATAAAAGAGTGTAAAACACTGAAAATATAGATGTTAAACTCTCAAACCCATGAATTTTGGCATTAAATTGAACCCAAGGCATTAAAACCATGAGAAAGGGTCAGGTTTTGATTGGATATGCACATTAATGTGAAGAAACTCCTCGGAGTGAATGGGATCTGCTGGGTCATGAGTTCACTTCTGTGATGTAGGAGATATCCAAGCCATGGAATACCTTCCATAAAGTGTTCAAGTGCCATTTTAAAACTAATTAGAATTTTTCTCCTCTTGGGACTCTGCTCTGTAACCTTTCCCTAATAATGGGTAGAGACTGTCAGCTGATTTCAGACTGACTTTATTCCTGGATAATTTATATGAATCCCTTTTCCCCCCCTCTTTCTTTAACTTCCAAATGCTTTCCCCCTCCTTGTTCACACGGTGTATTTACAAACAGGGGTATTTCCCCTCTAAGCAGAAGGAGATTTTGCGCTCTCAGGCTGAATTGCCAAACTTGGTGAATATTGTCTCATTAAAGGTCCTTGCTCATCACTGTAGTCCTTTTTTGCATCTATTCCTGTAGGATTTTTTGTCTGTCTGAGCATCAATGACACCACTTTTTCTGTGCCCCACGTGCCATGTCACTATCATGCACCAATTTCCATTCCTGGCCTTGCACAACCCTTCCAGTCTTTGTGCAAGACAGCAGATGTTTCTCCAAGGAGCCAGCTGGGGACGTGGTGAAATCCTGCCAGGACAAGTGTTTTGGTGGTGTTACATTTGCCGGGGGGAAAAAATAATTATATTAATTAAAAAAAAAAAAAAAATCACAGAAATATCCTGAGTAAACTGATTTAGATGTTATTCTTTAGACTTGAATTTTAATATGTTAGAAGTTGCTGGCACTGTAGTTCAATAAATAAAGCAACCTTAGTTTTATACTATTGTGGAATTTGCAGCACAAATTAAAATAATTGTTAATATTTTAATGTTTTGTGAAGAAGAATCTTCTCATATGTGATATTTCAACCCCTGAAAACATACTTCTTTCCCTCAACAAATTTATATAGAAACAAGAGTGTGTGTGATGTTGAATGTGTTTGGTTTACTTCATAAATTACTCATAATTGTGATTTTTTAAGAAGTGTTTCCACTGTGGAATAAAGACAATTCTCCTACGGCTCACCTGAACTTCCCAAAATACTCAAATGGGGTGATTCGTAATTTTTAAAGACTATTGACCAAAAAGCTCCAGTGGGGCTGCTGCTATCTCTGCTTAATGCTTTTTATCTAGTTAATAAATTAAATTAATGGAATAATGGCTGTTAGCAGTCCCAGCTGAATGAAAAAAAAAAAAATAGTGTTTAAGATGTTTTTGGAATCAAACAGAAAAGGGAAGGACAACAAAAAGTATTTGAATGTCTTTATTCTAGTTCCTTACCAAATCTCATTGTTGTGGGTTTGACTTTAGCAAAATGCCAACAGCCCCCCCCAAAACCCACGAGGTCCCAGTGAAAGGAGGGAAGGGAAAAAAACCCTGAAACTGGAAAAAAACTAGATACATATATTTACAGGAAAGTTACAATACATATATGTACGAATATAAAAAGAACCAACAATAACTTAGCCAAAGCGAGCCTCCCCAGTAACAGATTCCACCACCCAAAACCCCCAGGAAACACAATTAAACAGGTTCCCCTGAAAGAGCCCCCAGCAAAGCAACATCAAACAGAAAAGTATTTCCTTCCCAGAGCCCAGAACTGCTGTGGGCATCTCGTCAGGGGAGCGGCCGGGCCTGTGGCTCTGGGGCAGCAACGGGGAGTCCCTCACAGCACCCGGAGAGAGGGAGGGCCAGAGAGCCAGAGATACCTCCCCCACTAGATTTATACTCCACTTGACGTTAGATGAGATGAAATATCTCTTTGGTTGCTTAAGTCAGGTGACACCTGCCCCCCTAAATCTACGGAGTGCCCCATGGCCCAAAAAACTGAGACCTGCTAAATTTAGTTTCAGGCCTAACTAAACTAAGGCCTCAATCTAAGTTTTGGGGGTTTATCAAACCCATCACACTCATGCACATGATTATTAAAATACAGTGTCAGCCAAGAAGGGTTCTGTGGCAAGCTGGGAAGTTGGGTTTTTTAGAGTGTGGGGGGATTTTGTGTGTGTGTGTGTGTGTGTTGATCACAAACGTTTAAAGACTCATTTTGCATGCTAGTTTAAAAAAACGCTGAATTTCTTTCACATGTTTGGAAAGAAGGCAGGCTGTCCCAACACGAAAACCAGCCCAGATGTGAAGTGAAATGGAGTAACAGCATTGGTTTTGAGCTGTATGTGAGCGTTCTTTGGAACTGGTTTCCATGGGCTGCACAAAACCCGATTTGCCTGAGTTTGCAGGATGAAGTGAAGACAGGGGTACTTGAATTCTGTCCTTCCCCCATTACTAACACAGCCCTGCTGCACAGCATCATGACGGGTTGCAGTTTTCCCAAGTGAAAGGGCTGCTGTGTTCCTTTTCTTTCCCACATTTCCCCTTTTCCCAGTTTCCCACTAAAGCCGTGGGTCACATCCCACCCTGCACCTCGAGCAAGGCCTGGGAGGTTTCCTGAGGCAGGAGAGGATCATTCTCATCCCTCCAGGATGCTGATTGTCCCTGTTTCATGGCATTATGTTATCACTTTGGACTTCAAATAAACATCTTAGAGAGTTTCTTCATCTGATCTCTCCTCTCCTCCTTGATCCTCAAAGGAGGCCACGCATGGCTCCCTTTAATTGATTATTTGGGTGTTATCTGTTTCATCTTGCATTATTAGCAAGTGCTTTCTCGGCTGTTTTTGGAAGGTTTGTTAACAGAGATCAGCAGGATCAATAGCACATAACAGAGATGTTAATTGCTTTGTCTACAGCTATGTTAACTTTTGGTCCTCCTTGCCAATCTTGCACTTCACGGAGGCCTGAACTCTTGATTGACTCTCCAAATTTGCTGCATATTTTAATTCACTTTGTTGCTGTGGATTATTCATGTAAGATTTAATCTTAACTGAGACATTCCTTAAAGTCTGGAGAAAGTCTGAAGTTTCTGGACCCTTTTCTGGTGTAACTAACAGAGCTGATCTGTTAATGCTGTCTTGCATCCTGTATTATTGAAGTGTTGGCAGAATGTTGGGTAGGAAATGGGTGATTCATCTTGCTCCCTCTAGTTCTGCCCACTCCATTTATACAAGTTTCACAGAATTGCTTTGTAGGGTCAGTGGAGTTAAATCATTTTTGATTGCTATGGAAATTATCTTAGTCCGGGTTTAAAGTGAATTATTTTATTAAGTAGGTAGAAACCTAACTTGTTTTCAATCTGATTTAAACTAAAATAACAGATCCTTTTGAAAAGCTCTCTTGATTTGCAGACATATTAAAGCTTGGAGGTTTAGGTGGGATAGTGGGAAGGAATTCCTCCCTGTGAGGGTGGGCAGGCCCTGGCACAGGTTGGGCAGAGAAGCTGTGGCTGCCCCAGCCCTGGGAGTGTCCAAAGCCAGGCTGGACAAACCGGTTTAGTGGAAGGTGTCCCTGCCCATGGCAGGGGGTGGAATGGGATGATCTTTAAGGTCCCTTCCAATTCAAACCATTCTGGGATTCTATCATCTTCCTGCCTGAATTATGTTTGAGTCATTTTTCAAAGTATATATTAAATATAGTTGAGGTAAGGTGGGGGAGGAAAATTGCTCGTAAAGTTTCTAGCAAGCTGCCATGTAAATCATAAAAGTTCGCTGTTATCGCTGGTGAAGAACATTCATTTATGAAAGAGATTATTTTATTTATTTCATGTTTTATAGGGAGATACTTGTATGTGGTGAGATAGAATAATTGGTAGAGAAAAATAGCAGATTATTTTAGGTGCGGGTGACAGGATGACAGATGATATGGAGAAAGCTGTGTAAATATTAATGCAGAAGCAGGGAAAGGAATAGGAAAAGCTGAAGGGAGAGCGTGGAGGAAGAAGAACAGACACGTGGGCCAGGTCAAGAGCATGGCAGCTCTTACTGTAGGGACAGAAGTGTTTTAATGTGTTGAATAGTAAGTCACTGGTGAAATCAAAGGAGAGGTGATAGAGCCATAGGAGAAGAATGTGACTAGTTTGGCAGCTCAGGGGTTTGATTAATTCTCTCTTTGTCTATCTCTCCCCTTTCACTCGAGTTGCAAACTCAGCAGAAAGGAATTTAATTCTGAAGTAAGAGAATTATTTTGTTATATTAAAAAGGATGGATCAACTGACTGCAATAATCAACCAAATATAAGCTAATAACTCTATTTTAACTAGAAATATTGCAATATGATCTCAATACCCTTTGGGATTGTAGCTTTGATTGTTAAATGCTTACACTTTGATCTTGCCTTCTCCTGGCAAACCTGGGATCACTGAGCAAATATGAACACAGGGCAGACTCTCTCTGTCTTGTTTAGTTTGTGATGAGTTTAACCAGCTTGATTGTCTCCATACACAACAGGAGTGAGCTTTTAAAAGAGGGCAAAGCCACTGCATTAGCTTTCCTCTCTCTCTCCATTTTCTCAAGCCTTGGGTTTGAATAGAAATGTGTAAATAATTGGTCAATAGAAGGAGGAGGCACTCACTGACAATCATGTGCAAGCTGTCTTTCAAGGTCAGATCTGGAGAGCAACCAGAGAAATCTCTTGTGAAGTTTGATATCTATCTGGTCCAATATTTTTATCTCTATTTACTTTTTACTGGTGTAGGAAGATGGAAATCCTGATTTTATATATAAATATGTGCGTGTATATATTTATATCTCTGTGTATTTGTGCAGCACAGAAGTTGTGCATGTGCACATTGGAGACAGCATGGAAGGCAATGACCAGTTTGATAGACTATGACAAAACACATATAAAACACTCCTTGTTCTTGTAAATGATAATTGTTCCTTTTTTTTAATCTATCCTGAATAAATTGCACAGACACAAAGTGTCATTAAATGCTCCTCTTTTACAACTTGCCATTTTACCATGTCCAGATTTCAATATTAACATTGTATTCCTTTGTGAATTGAGCTTTTATTCATTACATTCCTTTTAGACTAATAGTTATTATTATGCTGCTCATACTTTAGCTTCAGAGCTAATTATAGTCTTTGGCCATCTCCTTCTGGAATATGGATACTGATATATATTAATAACACGTACCTTACTCTCCAGCCAGCACTTATTTCACAGGGATGCTGTGATTTTGTCCTCTCACACTGACTAAAATGCCCCAATTTTTTTTTGCATTATCATTTTGCCAGGCTGAAAAGCATTATCTAGGAGAAATCTCTGCAAAGAGAGATCACAGCCCCTCCCTCCCTCCCTCTCCCATCACTGGAAATCCCTTAATATAGCCATGTACTGTCAACTCACACATAATGAAAATGTCAATAGTGCTCAGATTGGAGCAGTTTAAGGGACTGAAACAGATGTAGCTCAACACAACATAAATCTATTGGGCAGAGGAAGGGGGAGATGGCTTGGTCACACAGTCATTAGAAAAAATACTAATAAAACCCACCCTCAAACCGAAATTAACCATGAAAACCCTGCTAGTGTCATCACATTGCAAATAATGCAAAATTATAAACTCTGGCTCAGAAGAGTCTTGTTTAGGGTCCGGAAGGACCAAAGGGAATGAGATCTCAGTTCCTGCTCCCTGCTGATGGGATGGCAAACCTTGTAATCCCCATTTCATTCCTCAGCTCTCCAGGCCAGAACACAGCAAAGAATTATAATTTTGTTCAACTTTCACCTCTCTAAATCCTTTGCAGGCAAGACAGAAATTAAAGAGAAAAGTTCTGGTCCATGTGCTAATCAGATAAACAGTTCTAGTAAAGCAGCTCTGAAATTATTGACTCTGTGGGTACCACTTTTCTTGCTGTGTATCCCAGACCCTTGAGCAGGAAAACCTGAGCTTGTCCTTTCATTTGGCACTCGTGCTTTTGGATAAGCTTCTTTAGATTAAGGTGATTCCAAATCAAGAGACAAGGCCAACACTGGAACCTGCTTGGGAAATTTAGTATCTTGTAAGCAATGTTTGAATTTTCTTTTGTTTTATTTTCCCATCAGGTTTTTGTACAGCAATATAAGTAATACACGGTTGGTTAATACCCACAAAACAGTCACAAAATTACCTGAAAACTACTGTCTAATAATCAGGGGAGAGACAACTCCCATTCCAGTGAGTGACCAGAAGGTCTCACACATCCCAGCACTCATGAGCAGGGCAGTGCTCACACAATTTTTAAATTTTAGGAATTTCAGGGAGTAAAGAGAAGATTCAGAGAATGGTGAAGTGGTTGGGGAATTTGTCTGTCAGTGGGAGACTGCAGGTGCAAAGAGAATATGAACAATTCTCCAAATCAGGCTCTGCTTTTCCCCATGAGAAACCAAAGCTGGATAATCAGCTGCTTCAAAAGTTACTGTAAGATGTTTGTCAGGGGGAAAAAAGAGTCTTAGAAGGCAATTAACCATTTTAACAACTGAATATTTGTGTGGATTTTCTCTCAACAGCAATTTTCTTCTAGAAAATTATTCCACCTCCTGCAAGATTTGCTTCAGCTCAAGCAAAAATCCATTCAAAAGGCTCCCAGGACCAGGGAGGTAAAATGAATGACTCGTGCAGATATCATCAAGGTTTCTAAACTACTTGGAGTCCTATAGAGTGTAACAGTGCTCCTGAATATAGTTTAGGTCTTTCTGAAAAGACATCCTTCAAATTCAGTAGGGTCTGAATAATGCTGTGGTAAGAGGCATTGCTGGTACATGTTTTTACAGCACATGTGTTTTTTACTTGACAGAACATAGCTGTGATCAGCAAGGATCTTCTAAAACAAATGTATCTCACTCTCACATCTTGGTGGATGAAAAGGGAACACTAATCCCATTTTCCCATACATTCATCATTTCCTTGTTTGCTTGACTTGTCTGTGAACATACACTAAAATCACGATTTTCCTCAACACTTGCTCTCTGAAATGCCTGAAATCTATAAACTGTTTGTATTCACCTTCTCAATGATTTATTCCATGTCGTATATTATATCTATTTATCACTGAAATTGCTTTTAATTTAAAACCCTGATAATTCTATCCAACTGATGACCACTTTGTTTTCCTATGTGTGGCATTGGTATCCTGCAAGGATGTGCAGGAAGGACATGGGCAATATCTCAATTAACACAAAGTAATCTTATTAATGAGCAAAAAAGAACTCAGTCTGTAGTTCAAAAGATAACAACTAAAAGGGAAGTAATGCCATAAGGAAATGTAACAGCACTGGGGATGTTTCCTTGTTCTCTAGAAATTCTCATCTCTTTGAAGAGTATTTACAGGACTTCTGGACAGCAGAAGATTAAATGCCTGTGCCACCCAATATTTCAGCCCTGTGGATGGTGTATGTTCCTTGTGAGTGACATTGTTGTAAATTAGTCTTTGCCAGATGCTTTGTCTTGGGGCCTAAATTGCTGTAAAACCCATTAAGATATATTATGCACATAAAAGGGACGGAGGAGTTGCAGAATCATTGTGATAAGGGATTATGTGTTACTTGATTGTTATCCATTAAACAAAAGGAATTTCATCATCCCACTTGAATCTTGCTTTAGATGCCGGTGTTTGAATCTGTAATGAAGATTAAAGGCTGTAGCTGCAATCTGCCACTGGAATTGCTCCTCTCTTATAATATAGTTCATTAAATACTGCTTATTTCTTTGTGTTGCTCTAAAAAGGTATCAAGGAAGCCCCGAGGTACCTGTACTGGTATTTTAAATCACACAAGGCAGCTGTTGGGGAAGGGGGTCCCTGCCCTGACTGTGCCCCTGACCCCCAGACACCGTCCTTGCCCCTGCCCCCAGTGACACACTCCAGGCTAAGCAGGACAGAGCTTATTTATTAGCAGAGCCAAATGATGTATTTACTCTGGGAGTCAAGGCTCCAGCCTGGCAGACGTTATATGGCTATTTCTGTATTGCAAACACTTGGTTGCTGTCTGGAATTACTGAGAAATTGCTGGGATTTAGGTGTTCTCCCAAGAGCTGTCAGACCTCACTGCTGACCCCGGGGGTGGGCACCATGCAAGTGTAACCCAGCAACAATCTGACCTCGGCACATCTGCCCACTATTTTATTTTAGTGGAGTTTGTTTATTATTTACATTATTTTTTAAATTTATCTACTTGGCATGGATTGCAATAATGCCAAAATAACTGAGTAACTTTCAAAATGATTTCCCAGTCTAATTGCTGTGGATATCAGCATTCTTTTCTGAAAATCCATGCTAATTACTTGCTGTTATGTTATGTTTGATCTTTGTTTCAGAGTTAAAAACCTCAATGAACCTAAGAGAATGAGTGAGTTTAACCTCCCTGTGATCCATATGCTTCAGTTTTCCTTCAACTGGTTCATTTTCACTTGAAGATCTGCACTTTCTGCCCTTAAAATGTTGGCACTGTGGTTGTTCACTCTGAGGAACGGCTCAGGGAATTTTATTTCATGTCACCCATTGCTGAACATTTCACCAAATGAGTCTGAGCTGCCCCCAGGATGGCTGAGCTCCCACAGGTGGTGGTGGCTGAGGACACGAAGATCTGACACTTTCCAGGCTGTTTCTGCTTGAGGCAGGTCAAAAAGAGCTTGTGAAAGCTGACAGGCTCAGGTTTCACTTGTTCCACAGACTCCCTGCTTCTCATCTCTTCCTGTGACGGTGGAGAGATGCATTTGCCTGTCCCTGAAGGATGGTCGAGGTCTCCTAAATTTGTGTGAGGGCCTCTGGCTCCAGCAGTTGGGACTGGGGTGCTGGCTCCTGGATAGTTCAAGGGAAAAGGATTCAGCTTGGCTAAAAGCCACATGGTCAGGCATCTGATCACATCAGCCTGGCACAAGTGGGTGGTTTTCCAACCCTTTTTCCTCCTGGAGCAACTGATCTGGTCAGGCTGAAGTGCAGATACTGAGTTTAGCATCCTGCCTCTGGGGTGAGGTGTGTGAAGGAGACGAAATCTGCCTTTGCCTTTCTCTGTGGTTCACTTTTTCATGATTAAATCTTCCTTCTCTCTACATTTTTAATAGAAAAGCAGTAACTATGCCCTCCCTGGGGTCCCTGTAGAGCCAGGTCTATGCCAATGTCAAAGTGAGCCCTTTGTGCTGCTGCCCCAGCAGTCTGTGAGTACTGATGTGATGCTCTTGTGTCACTGAAAATGGTAAGAAATGCTATGAAAAGAATGTAGATTGAGCCACTTTCCTGTCTTTTCAGGTAGAAAGCACATAATGCCTCAGGGCTTTATTGTAATTCTGTTTTTCTAAAAGCAATATGCAAGGGAACATCTGCATCTGCTGCAACCCTCCTCCTTTCCAGCTCAGTCTCAGACCTCTGTTTCTTTGGGGAGACAACAAGAATGTGGGGGTTGGTTTTAATATTAATTTATAATCCCAGTGTGTTTATTCTCAAACAGAAAATTGCTCCCTATGCTGACTGATGCTGATGCAGGGCTCAGAGAACAGGCTTGTGTCTTGTTTAGGCTTGGGAATTGGAAAAATTCTGAGATATGATGAGGGCAGAGATTTTCTGATTCTTTTTGTCATGTAAGTCCCTTAGAAGATGAGATGTCGGAGTGATTTCATGCTGTGTAATATCATGTCATTGACAGGGTTTCTTTGGTAATAGAATGTGGGATTTTCAAAATACAGAGGCTGCTAAATCAGCCAAAGCCACGATTTAGAGTTTGTAATTGTGACACTTCAATGAGAAGCTTAAAAATTGATGTTAAAGGTAGTGCTGCTGCCTGGGAGTGTCTCTCAGGATACACAGGTGTGGGACAGAATGGCCAAGGAAGAAAAATACCTTAGGAATAAAATCTGGTCACTTTGTATTTAAACCAACTCCATCTGTAAGCAGCAGGACAAGATATTTCACTCTACTTGAATAACCAGGAGGAAAAACTGGTGGGTACCCTTTATTTCATTTTACTGCCTATTAAAAATCCTCTTTTTAGTACAAATGTAATCCTCTTCAACTAATATTTGGTGGGCTTTTTACAGAAGTATATTTTAAGTCAGCATTTGGGTACTTTATGATAAGTTCCATTTTGGGGCAAAATATGTTTCACCTTAATTGAATTTTCAAAAAGTTTGGGATTCTACTGAACATGGAGACAGATGGCCTTTTTTTTTTCCTAGTATTTTTCTCCCCACTGAGGTTACTGGCACTTTTACTGAAAAAACAAATTGATATTTTTGGTTGCATGTTGATAAATCCTGGAATAGTTTGGGTTGGAAGGACCTTAAAGATCTTCTAGTCTACCTCCCTGCCATGGGCAGGGACATTTTCCACTAGCCCAGGTTGCTCCAAGCCCCATCCAGCCTGGCCTTGGACACTTGCATGGGGATTAAAAGCAAATACAAGCTGTTACTAAAACAACTGCCAAAATTAAAAAAAAAGATCTCATTTTTTAGAGAGTTTTCCTTTAAATAGTATTTTGCAAGGCTTGTGAATGAGGAGCTGAGGGTATTTGAGTGTATGCTGAGAATGCAGTGATTAGACAGAGATTCTGAATGTGGCTCCAGTTAGAAAGAGAAAAAAATATGACCAAGAATATGTTTATTTCTACCATTTTCAGGGTGATGGAGTTCAGTCACCTTCTCTTACAGAATGAAAAAAAGCTACAGGCTGAATGGGACTGGGTTTGGAATGTTACTGGGACATCCCTGGGCAGTATTTGTGGTGGGTCCCTGGGGTTCTTGGCAAAAGTGGCCCTACATGTACTTATGGTTTATGTACCTGAGGCTTCTAAACTCAGCACATCCAGGCTGTTTAAATTTGGATTTAGGTTTGTCTGTCAGTTCATAGGATAAATATTTGTCATGGATCCCAAAGGCTTCAGCCTTCTGTTTTATGTATCCATAAACTCTCTCTCTCATTAGCTAAGGATGTGGGCTGAATTGGCATTGTTGTGCTGCTGCTGTTCAGCCTCACATCACCGGTGTTCATGTCCTATCCTTGCTCAGCCCAGGCACTCAGAGCTCCCACTCCTGCTCCCATTCCATGCCCACAGCCAGGGCTACTCAGGGCATTAGTGCTGGCAGTGGTACCTGTTTTCATGCCCCTGCCTGGAATCCAAAGCAGGAGTCCTCACAGAGGAGATGCCATAGCCTGTTTTCTTCTCACCAACGCTGTTTTCTTTTCATGGGGTGTTGCTCAGGTTTAACCTGAGGCAGCTCTGTGGCTCTTTGCAGTGATGCATGGCTTTTCCCTGAAGGCTCTTTGCTTCTGAATTTTTTATCATGTCCTGCAGATGGTCGTGTGGGCTTTCAAGGGGATGGGGCAGGTGTTCTCTTAGACTCATGCAGAGCATCCACACTGAGCCAGTTATTGCCCTACACAGCAACTGTATGTGACTGTACTTATTTTTTACACACTGCAAATAAAACCATTGACATGATTTGAACCGGTTGTTGAAATCCTTCATGAATCCTTGAATTGGTGCTTAAATATTTATGTAGAGGGCTGAACAGGGGTTTTCTAGCAGATAAACTAACAGTTATGGAACAATGGCAAGCAACCTCTGCCCCTGTGTAAGCAAACAAGTGAAAGAGGGAAGTAAAAGACTGAGATACAGAGTAATTTTGACTTCGTAAAAATTATGTTGACCATGGCAATAATAGGGTAGTCACAAACTCTCATCCAGGATCCTTCTTCACTGGCATGGAAAGGGGATACATGGAAAAGGGACAGAGCCTGGGCAGTTCTTCCTTCAGGAGGTCTGTGAACAGGTAAGAGCAGAGCAATGGCAGGTTTGAGTGATAAACAACTAAAATACTTATTTTCTCTTTCCTCCAAGACAGCCTGTCCTTTTCCATAATAACTTCTGAAGGACTCCCTTGGCTTCGGAGATGAACTTCTTGTTCTGTCTCTGAGCCTTTGCAGCCCTTTGCTGGGAAGGGGGAGGATGAGAACTGAGGGAGACTGTGGTTCATTTGAGGTGCCCTCAATGGGCACTTACAATTAACAACTGAATGCATCAGTTGCTTTAAATAGCCTGACTAGGGTCATTCATGGGAAGAACAAAAGGCGGCGGCCTCATTAACATTTGGTGGAGTTTGAATGTTGAACTTTCCTCACATTTCTGGGGCTGAGTTGGGAAGTCTTTCTCTCCCCCCCACACACATGTGTTTGCACGTTGGGCTTGGCTCCTTGGGGGGAGTGACATGAGATTTGGCCCTGTCTGCTCAGTCCGATGAGCTTTTTCACTGCTTTGACTGCTTTTATTTGTTGCTGAATTATCAAAGTGAAACGAGCAGGAAGCAGCAGCGAGTGGGATTTGGGGACTCACTGGTGTCCCTTCCTGGGATAGTATCAGTTTGAAGGAACTGGCCCATATTCCAGCTGCTGGACTCTGGGGCACCTCACTGAACAAGGTACAGTGAACAGAAATGTCCATTTGAAATGACTTCACACCAGACAGAAAGGTTTAATTTAGTGGAAGAATGTGCTTAACAAACCTGCCCTATTCACCGGCGTTGCAATCTATGGATTAGATGGATTTCATGTGTGACTAAATATTCCTGTAGGAATGGCAATGGTCTGAAATCAGAATCCTGCCCAACATGTAACTGCATCTGAGCCCTCCCTGCAAATTTAGATTAAGCAGTAAATGCAGCCATGAATAAATAAATAAATAAATAAATGTTTAAAATGAGGGGTTTATGAGAAATCTCCTTTTAACAAGTCTGTGAAGAATTTTGGGGATTGTGTTGCTACATTTCCTGCAGCGAAAATATTCATGAACTGAAGCAATTTTTGAGCATCACCATTTATTTCAAATGAATGGATTAAAAAAGCTTTAGGAAAGCAGAAGGTGTGGGTTTAAATGCAGAATGTCGGAATTGCTGCTGTGAAATCTATAATTCAATCTTGGTTTATCACTCTAAGCAAAAGATGGATTTCTAGTAATGGATTGTCAGTTTTTAACTGCGCTGCACCTTTTTGTAACAAGCACAAGTAGATTCTTGTCAACTCGACATGTAATACTTTTCCACATAAATATTTTTCCTTGTAATATTCAGTCCTGCTCCTGTATTTTTTAACAAGAGACCACACTTCTTCAGGATATTTGCTAACACCACCCAACATGAGAGGTGATGCACTGAAACTACAATGCTTTGGCAATTAAAATTATCCAGTTTCAATTGAAATCGTCCTTATTTATGCAGGACTGAAGCTTATCATAATTTATTCAGTGATTTCTCTTTTCTTTGCTCCTGAAGACAGGCCTTGCAAGTCAGAGGTTATAACCCTGGCAAAAGAAGCCAGTAATTACACCTGCCAGCATCTCCCTCTGGCCACTGGCACAATCACCCATCAAGGATAATTGACAACTGGTTAATAGGATAAGCTTTTGTTTCTTTGGGCTGTTTTCATGTGTTTTCCCCCTGCTTAACAGGGGAAAGTCTATTAGCTGGTGAGGTTCCACCAGGAATGTGCTCTTGGGCACACAAGGAAGGTTCTTTGAGCAGTGAAAGGGACAAACATCTTTAAGGGGCCAGGACAGAGGAAGAAATGGATGTCTTTCATCTTATCTTTGACATCTAAATTCCCAAATCGCTGGCTGCTGCGGCTCAGCACGTGCCTGGAGCTGCCCCAAAGGAGGAGCAGCCATATGGCCTCCACCTGAGCCATGGGCTGAGGTGGGCAACAGGTTTCCTCTGGGGGCAGCTCAACAAGCCACAGCTCTGGTGTTTTCCTTCAAGGTGCCAATATAGCACTTTTATGTGTCCAAGGGCACCATGGTGGGCAGGGTGGGACCCTCTGACCACTGGGCTCTGTATCCTGAGAGCTGAGGGCTGGAGGGGAACATCCATCATCTTTTTTTCCCCCATAGCAGAGATCTGTTCAGAGCAAACAGGGTTGTCAAAGCAAAGGTTGCAAGTCCCGAGGCCAGAAAAAGGGAGAAACTTGGAGAGAGAGAATAAATCACAGCTCAGGGAATGGGATGAGGGGAATCAGGATACTCAGCTCCAGCACCGCTGGCCAGGTTTGTGATTCACATCCCGTCACTGAGTGGTGATGCTGCTCTGATGTGTGTCAGATCCTTGTCAGACAGCAGGGGAAAGGCAACACGGATCCTTCACCTCCACAGACCAGATCCATAGCAATTTCCCTGCACTTCAGCCAACCTCTAGAGATGGAATTGAACTCAAAATTACAAAGCAAAGGGACGGGTTTCCAAGTCAGAGAGAGAGCAGCATGAGCACCGTCTGTGTTCAGTGTTTGCTGATGGCCAACTCTAAAGCCACCCCTTGATCAGCCTGGGGATGCTTTTATTGTGTTTTGCCAAATGCCTGATTACATTCCTGCATTTTCACTTCTCGAGTTATCTCTTGCAGCTGGCACTGCAGTGGAAGTGTTGACATCCTTCATGTACCCCCAGCTGCATTATTGGAGTGCAGTGGTGCTCTCTGGATCTGCTTCATGGCTCTCCAAAGCAACACATTCCTCCCATGCCTGTTCCCTGGGGATTACACTTTTGTTCCATTGCAATCTTTCCTGCACAGGTAGGTGTCTGTATCTCAAGGCATGGTTAAATATCTGAAGGGATGTTATTAACACATATTATTTGTGTTTCAAATATGCAAACCCATTAAGTCGAATTACCTGCTGGTTTCCTGTTGAATTTAGTGTTCAGACCAAATCCTGTTACCTTTGAAAGAGCACAAAAACTGGGTTCTAAATAGCTCCTGTTAGAAAAAAAATCAAAACTATGAATAAGGATGTTTTAAACTCTTCAAACCATCTGCATGCTGCCAGCTTACCTATTGTGCCTTTAATTTAAAAGGAATGCTAAAATGAGTGCAAACATGGAAAATTATGGCTCTCTGTGGAATACTAATCTGTAATATTTGCATATTTCTGACATTTTAAAATTCCCCAGACTCTCATTCCTCCATGCTCCCGTTAGGGCAGTTGTGAGGATGTTTTGTAGTTAGGAATAAGGAAGGAAAGCTTAGAGGATCTCATCAGGACTGCTCTGTGGGACTTGGAGAGCCTCCTGCAATTTTGGGATTTGTCAGATTAAAATCAATCCTCCATCCCTTGACACGAAGAGAGGCTGTAAGAACCATTATTCCACCAGGAATGCAATAGCATTTTCTTTAACAATTCTCTTTCGATGTCCTGATTCACATCACTGGTGAAAAGGACATTTATTCTACAGCCAATTCCTAAAATTAAAGACAAACACGGTTCTTTCAGAGTTGAGTATCAGCAACCACTGACTCTATTTTCCCACTGGAACTGAATGGCCAGTCCTACTAATGACACATAAGTGAGAACCAAGTGCATCCCTCTCTTCTTGAGAGGGCACTGGGAAGATAAGGAGGCAAAGGGAGAACACCTTCACGTCTCTCATTAGGTGGCTAATGTGGTTTGGAGCTGGGAAGAAGAAAATTCAGGATCAGGCTATTTATGAAATGCCTGGATAGCTTTGGAAACCACAGGGTGAGAATTTTCAGAACAACCTGGGACTTGGACATGAGGAAGGATTTTTCCACCTGTTTCCTCTGCCTTAGGTGACTTGTGGGCTATAATGTTCTTTTCTATGCATCACAGAAATCATGGCTTTTTTAAGAGTTTGGTGTGCACAGAGCCCTCCTAAAAACTGGTGCTTCAAAAATGACCTCCTGAAATATCTTTAGTCACGTGCCAAAAACGATCCTTTGCATTGTGAATGTCAACTTCCCAAATCCTACATCTGGTGTGTGGGTAGACAAGGACCTTTGGCTATTAGTTGGTTGCTTGGCCTCACTCTGAGGTAGAGGCCATAAATTTGCACAACTGTTTTCCTGATGAATCCAGGGTTTATTCTGGAAAGGGATTGCACCATCATTCTGATGGTCCCCTGGGACTGTGCTTTGAGATGTAGTTCTGTGGTATGAAACTGAAACTGGTCCTGGGGCTGCAGGGAATTGTGTTCTGTGCAGGGACCAGTTGTGAGAACAGGAAAGGGGTGCCAAGTCATGTTTGGTTTTTAGGTGGGCCCTGTGAAGTATCTTGCCTGAAAAAGAGTTTCCAAGTTGAAATAGAAATATTTATATCTGCTCTGCCTTCACTTTACACAGATGGAAATGCTGACAAAATAAAAGGCGAAACAAACTCACTGTTTGGGAACTCATTCTAAACACTAAGTCCACACTGCTGCAAAAAGTCCTCATTACAGCCATTTATTTCCACTGCAGAATAACCAAGGACTAAAATTCTGCTGTTTGAGAAGACATTTCATTAGGCCTTATCTCCATCATCCTCTCCACTAGTTCAGAAGGATGTGACTGGAAGCAATTAACATTTTGATGCACTTCACCACGCAATTGCCAGTCTTTATTTTCTTCCCATTAAAATCATTGGCTCAGTTTACAGCTGGCTTGTTTTTTTAATCTGGTCTTTTCTATTCCTATCGTAATGGAATCCATTCAATTAACATTGTGTTGGGTGGAGGGGAATATCAATCACTAAGAAATGCCCATTTGCCCTTGCTAGACATGGAGGGGGGTGGCTTTTTGCTCTGTCAGGGACAAATATTTTGGAATTCGATGTTATTAGAACTTAATGTTGTGAGCAATCTCTGTGTTAGGATACTTGATTTCAAAAGAGACAGCTTGGCTTTGGGTTCCTATTTGGTTGTTTGGGTTTGTATTGGGGTTTTTTTTTGGGGGGGATGGAGAGGTGTAGTGTTGTTTGTTTGTTGTTAATGGGATTTTTTTTTGTTAATTTTTGATTTTTGGTGGGGTTCTGGAGGTTTTTTGTTTGTTTTTTCTTCTTAATGCATCAACCTTGCTTTGTATGCCTAAAGAAACCCAGAGAAAATGTATTTGAATTCTGCAGTCTCCATTGTGAGTAAATGAATAGCATGAAAGAATAGCACAGAAACCAGTGAACCTGAGGTGGACTTGAACTTTCTGGACTTCTTTTGTTGTGGATTTCTTTTCATTCCCATGCAAGGCATCTTCCTGTTGGCATGTGCTCCTGCAGTCATAATAACCACCCTGAATAGGCTCCGTCACAGCACTGGGGGGGAATCAGACTTTTGTTGACACTGGAAACAAAATATTCATAGAATTTGACAAGGATAAGGAAACTTCCTTCCAAAGAGTGAGGAAACACAGGAGGAGAATGTCCGCCCTGGGATATTCCTGGCATCAGGGCACAATTATTTAGGGATATCCCTCACCACTGCCACCCAACAGGTCTTCTCTGGATGTCTCCACATCCTGTTCCTTTCTTGCCAATCAGTTCAAGAAGGATGAAGATTATGGCAAATATCCTCTTTTCATCATTAATAGTTCCCTTTTGCAGAGAAAGCAGACCTGGGGGCTCAGATATTCTGGGGTGTATTCAGCCAAAAGTTGGACTTGATGATCTTTGAGGTCTTTTCCAACTTCTATTATTCCAGGATTCTATGAAAACAGTATTACAGTAGATAGGAATAACTTTGCCCTGGATCTTATCTGAAGTCATGGTATGATCCACTGTTTTAGTAATTACGTGAAAATTATGGTATTTTTCTCAGGGATGAAGAAAGCAACAAACTAATTAAGAAAACTGACATGCAACATATAATGTAAAATATATTTTGTGTTTAAAAGTCCTGTTCTAAAAAATCTCAATGCATAATTCAGAACAGTTTCACACTCAGACCAATTACACAACTGGTGTGTGTTTTGAGAGGAAAACACACCAAATGGTTCCTATTTGTAAATTTTACTAAACTCTGGGGTGAACATGAGCTGGTTTTCAGTTTTGCCATAAAACAGGAGACCCGCACTCAAATGATGTTGAATTTTTTGGTTGGAATGTTTCGTTGCCAGAGGGCAAAAAGGAAGCAAAACAGCCTGTTCAATTAAAATCAATGGAAATTCTCCCAGTGACTTCAATGGCACCCAGAATGGGCACAAGATGAGTGGAAATGGTCCATGGAGAATTTCAAGGCAGGGAGCTTTGAACTGGATAGGAAATAAAGGGGAAGCCAAGAGTGATGTCTGCCAGTGGGGTTGTGATAAGCCAATGTGCAAACACTTCCTCTGATAGCACTGGAATTAGCCAAAATTAAGGATGATTTTGACGAGGAACACATTGCGTTTCTAGTTCATCACCATGAGAAGAGCTGCAGTAAATTGTTCATGAATCTCTGCAGGCTTTTCCTGTGGTTGCTCAGCTGGTGTCTGTGTACAAAGCCCGTGGCAAATCCAAATTTCCAAGAATGAGGAGAAATGGGGACACACCACACTCTCTCTGTGGGTTCAGAGCTCGCTGTTCTGCCCCGCTGCACACGAGGTAGCCCCGGGCTGGTGCAGATGTCCCCACCCCACCAGCCCTGTCACCTGCTCATGACCCATCCCTGGTATTTGTTTCACTGAAACTTTCTGAAGGCTTTAGAAAAACAGAGCAACATCCTTAAAGGAGGCTTTTGGTTTTATCAGACCTGTTTCTGCACACGTCCTTTCCCCCTCCAACTGTTATTACAGAAGTAGAAAATGGCAGGTCAGGAGAGCAGCTCCTGAGGCTTGGACTGAGATTTTTGCCAAAAATTAGTTTAATGAGAAAATGAAAGAAGTGAAGAGGCACCAAAACCTCTGAGAAAAACACAAAGAAGGAAGGAACGTGGAGTGCTGCAGACTGAAACGTGGCAGTGTCCCAAGCCATGGTCTCTCTCAGGGGGATGCTGTTTGCAGGGCAATCCCTGACCTCACCAATGTCTGTCTGTTGTTTGCAGAATTATGCTGTCATTCACTCAGTGGGAAAATCAGGAATAAAAATCAGGTAGGTAGGGAGATGCTGGAGCATTTACATGCACCACAAAGCCCAGATACACCATAAACACAGCATTGAAAGAAAAATATTTTCCTGTTTTTTCTCACCATCACTCTTGCTTCTCTTTCACATCTATTGTCTGTTATTTTGGGGTAGGTGAGATGGTGTTTTACCTCCCTGATTTAAAAACCGTTCTGTTTGCAGGTTTCTGCTTCTGCAGTGCCTAACTTAGGGAATAGCATGGATCCCTTAAGGAATTCACTAAAAGACAGCCTTAATTAATGTTACAGCTGTATGGAGATGTGCCTGCCCCTGGCAATGGAGGGGAATGATGCTGAATGGTGACAACATTGTCCTCCACCTCTTGAGCAGAATAACTCTTGATCTTTCCTATTTCAGCACGTGGAGGGGCTGAGCCTGTCTCTTAATGTAACGTAGCATTTAAATTATACCCCTACTGACCATTTCCTCAGTAATTGTGCATTAGGAAAAGGCACTTACTAAGAGTCTCTAGACCAGATGTGATCATCAAAGGTGTCCTGATTTTTAGAAAACCTTTCAGAAAGTAACAGGTAGAATTTCACCTAAATGAGAGTAGTTGAAATGTGCAGTATGACTGTGCCCAGGACTGGCAGGGCAGCTTATCAGCACAGGTGAGGAATAGCAGGGTGAGCTTGCCCAGCTGCTCTAAGTGATTTCTGCCCTCCAGGTACTTGTCAGAAAATATTGTCAGCTGGCTGCACTTTGCAGTGGCAGGATTTGTCTTCATTTCCCCAAATAATGTGCCTGTGCAGGGCGTGTATGCTTTAAAACAGGATAGAGAAAATTGTGTTTTATCTCACAAGTGATAGTTTGGTTGATTGTCAGCGTTTTTTTTTGGGACAGAGACTGCAATAAAAATCGTGTTGCCTAAGCCCAGACTGAGCCCTTAGGCTTTAGGTATTTTGGAGCTGGGCTGTGATGACACACCAGCCCAGTGTGGGTTTAATGAACCCTCTGGCATCTCTTGGTGTCCTGTGGTACCATCAGCTCTTCACTCTCTCTGCTGCTGAGACAAACTTCTTCATGTGTGGTGGTGCTTTTATTCCTTTATTAATTTATGCATTCATATTTTTTTTTGAAAATATTTGCTGTTTTATACCTCTGTTTCTTTTCCCTTTGGATTTCCTACACATAATAGTGCCTTTCCCTTGTTATCTTGTGTTACAGAGCTGATGAAATAGTCTTTGATGCAGAATTGCCTCACCATCAGCCTGTACATTTGTGTGTGTGGACAATTTGTGTTTTATTTTAAACATCAGTTCTTCTGCAGTTCAAACTGTTCCAAAGGTGGGGAAGACTTCTTGCAGTCATGGTCTTGGAGGACTTTATGTAAGTTTTAGTTCCATGAACAACAGAAGTGCTGAGGAAGTTGGAGATTGGCTGTGTCATACATCTGTGTGGACACACGTATATCTGCATGTTTGTACAGACAAAAGCCTTCTTGTGGATGCAACTCTTCTTTAGTAGAGCTGAATTTGGGCAGCTAAATCTACCTGAACAGAATTATTTGCCATGTCTGTGCTGTGAAAGGTGTGTTTAGCATGATTTTGTATTTCAGACATAAAAATGATGAGTTAATACCATCGCCAGAATTTCATGCCTTCATGCACACGATTTAATCGACAATTTATGGTCTCATCCCAACCCTGCAGCTGCTACAGGGAGACAACTTTTGTTCCTACCTTTGCTGGGTTTAGGAATTGCTCAGTGTTTTCTTTTTGGAACTCACCAGTGTGAAAGCCAGTGGGGATTGTTTCCTCTGTAAGTAGCTGGAGAGCAGCGTGGTCACTGCATGGGGACTCAGCAGCGGCTCTTATTTCCCCTGTGCAGGAAGGAAGGGAAGCAGGACCCCGCACTCTGGATGTCTGTCTGTGGGGATACAGCACTTCCATGAGTTATTGCAGAACCCTTACAACAGGAGAAGGTCAGGGAGGGTCCTCAGTGGAGAAAATCAGGAGCATTATAACAAAATGCCTTTCAGGGATGTGTAATGAGGAGCTTGATGCCACTGCTTTGATTCAGGGAGGTTACTCAAGTGAGAAAGGGCTTCATGATCCGTGGAGGGATATTTAAAACAGGAACGTTTTTTCTACACTGCAAATATCTTGGAAATAATAACAAAAATTTCCCCAAACAGAGAAGTAATAAATACTGACACCCTCAAATTTAAAACCAGACATTTGTTGACAAATCTCTATGCCATGCAAGGTAGCTCTTTCTCGAGAGAGATTCAGCATGAATGCCTTGTCAGGAAACTGATTTTTCTCAGGAAATGTGGATTGCCTTTTGAAAACAGTCTTTTCAAAGTGTCTGAGATGAGGTCACCCATTAAAATTGGCAAGCTGGGATGTAATTACAATGCATGCCTTGCTTCTCAGACATGTATCACTCACTCTTCCCTAGGATTTTATTTCTCTTGGTGGAGAGACGATCCCAAGGCAGGCATGAGGGTCATCCCTGTCTCACAGCGATGTAGAACTGCATGGGCTGTGCTGCTGGGATGGTTTTGTACACTCCTTTTCCAGGGCAGGATAAAATATAGGACTGCCTAACAGGGTTGTGCCTACTCACCAACAAAATGGTACAGCGGGCACTTTCTGAAGATGGGTGTTGCATCACAGAATCACAGAATGCTTTGAGTTAGAAGGGACCTCAAAGACCACCCAGCCCCACCCCCTGCCATGGGCAGGGACACCTCCCACCAGCCCAGGTTGCTCCAAGCCCTGTCCAACCTGGCCTTGGACACTCCCAGGGCTGGGGCAGCCACAGCTTCTCTCCCAACCTGTGCCAGGGCCTGCCCACCCTCACAGGGAAGAGTTTTTTTCCTAATAGCTCATCTATATCTACCATCTGAATATTTATGTCTTTCCTTTTCCACTGGTGAATATTTCCTGGGATCATGGTCAGACTTAGTGCTCCTTGTAATGAAGTTGAGACAAGGAGCTGGGTCATGTGGACAAGATCAGCCTTTCTCAGAGAAGGAGCCCACTGCATGATTTTCTTACACTTTCTGTACTCCTCATGAAAGATCACAATTTTATTCAAAGTTGCTGAGGCATTTATGGCCAAACCCCCCAACCCAAAACATCTGACTGTGTGGGGATGAGAACAGGCTCAGTGTGTGCAGGGCAAAACCACAGCCCTGCACACACATTTTCCCAGTGCAACATTTCTTGATTTGTTTAGCAAGAGATTAATATGAAAATTCTTTCCAAGGGGGAAGATCAGCAGGTTACAAAGCCTGAGCATTTGGCACTGCAACAATTTGTCTTGGTAGCTTCGGGCTAACTATATTTTTTCTTGACAATCTACGCTACTCAACTCAAACTATGAGATATAATTTGTTTCTGGATTCACGGACAGAATGAAAAGTTGGTTTCCCGCTACATCCCAGGGTTTCACAGAAGGAAGGGGTATGGTGCAATGTTTTTCTTTTATTAGCAGATTTGAGCTGTAAAACTCTTGGTCATTAGAGGCATTACTTAAATTCCATTTTTAGTGTTATTTATTGTTATTTCTAATGCTATTATTTCATGCATAGCATTATTCTTTTGACAGTCAGCAATTCTAAAATCCATGGTAATGTCTGAGCATGGAAATGCGAACATGCAAATTGCTCGTATCTGGCACTGAATATGTATGTTTGAAACAAAACTCTGCCACTCGTGAATAATCATTACTCATAGCTCTAAAATCTCCAACTGTTTAAAAGACAAAGTTCATTAAGTTAATTACAATTTCTTGATGACAACTCATCTTGTTGGCAAAGTTAATCTCTATGGGAAACCAAAATAGCTGAAATGTAATCAGAAGCCGCTACAAAAAGTGGTTTAAAAAGGCGAAGTGATTGAAATTGGTTAATTTTTAAACTCAAGGAAAAGGCAGTTTGTGTCTTTCCTTTTGTCAAACAATTGATTTTTGTGTATTGTTTTTAAGTCAGCCATACAATAGGTAATTCATCATCACTGGGAGATATAAACTGAAGCAGTCTCCAAAAATAATTGAATTTTTCAGAAATTCTCTAAGGGGGTGAAAAATCCATAACAGCCATTAAATTCTGCTCTTTGTAGAAGGAATATGAAATATTACAATTATGATCAAGAAGGAAAAAAACCTCTTTAATTCCAGTTGCTGAATCTAGCAGGAATAATTCAGTGTTTTGTTATGCTCTTCTGCTGTTTCAATGGAATTTGTATGAAAAAATGTGATAACACGTATCAAAAGATGTCATTTACAATGGGGGAGAGAAAGCTGTTTAGGAATTCCAGCCTGACAAATGCAGGAGATTAGAGCCTTGATCTGGAGCTGTGCTTGTATCTGCACCCAAAGTGGAGAACAGCTTGTTGCTGCATAAATTAGGAAGTGTTTGGTGCCTGCCCTATGATTGCATTTCTGTGGGATCTTTAGTTTTGGAGCATCTCCAGATCTCCTTTAAACTCTGCCTGCCCAGCTGTGATTCCCAGGATCAACCCCTTCACTCCACAACTTCGGGCCATGGGAAAGAGTCATATCCATCTTGGCAAACCCATCTGCTCTTGGCAACATCACGGTGCAGGAACGGCACAGAGAGCACAAGTAGGATCTGGGCTTGAGCTCTTTAGCAAGTAGATATTTCAAAGGCAGAGCAAGTACTCTCAAGAAGGTTTCCAAAATACATAAGAAAGTTAGGACTGCTTTTCCCAGGGATTTTGTTCCTTTTGTGGTATCCGTGAGATTTCATTTGTTCATCATCTTCAAAAATGGATCAGGATTCTTACTGTTGTGCACAGGTAAGACTTAAGGCCTAGTGTTCATAAACCAAATATTGGCTGTCCAGGAGAGAGATCACAAATGCAGCACTCCAGGCTGATAAAGAGTTCACAAAGATTAGGAGAAGGATCCATGGTTTTGGAAATGCACTTACACTGGTGTGGGTTAAATGGGAAAGTAAGGAGATGCTGAAAAGTAAATAGATGCTGTGATAATTTATTGAAGCTGTTTTTTTTCTATCTCCATAATAGAATGCTGTAAACTAATAGATCATCTCAGATGAAGCCGGAGCATGACAAGATGGATCACTTATGATATTAAATGATGCTTTTCTGTGTACTGTTGTTATCTAAAGTATATTAAGAAAAGTATCAGACAGTGTATTTTTTCCAATCACTCTCATATGTTTAGACCTGGCTTAGTAAATCTACTGCATCATTAGCTCCTGCCTGAGTTCAGCTCTTAGAACTGAAACTATTAACTTGTAAATTGTCATTTTATTCATGTTTGTTGGTGCAAGAGGTATTTTATGAACAAGGGAAAGAGGTGACCATGGTGTCTGATAGGATCTATACCCAGATCTGGTGGGAAAATGGATTTGATTTTACATACAAAGATACAATTTTGTGTTAGTTCTTGAGATGCTGCCCCTGGATGCTGTGAGGGTTTTCTTTCTCCCACCTCTCAAAGAGAGGAGAAAACCCAAATTACATGGGGGTCAGGGTGGCGGTATGAAGCAGGAACCCTGCCAAGGGGTGTCTGTCCCAGCTGGTGGACAGGGAGCTCTGTCTGGTGTCTCTGACTAAGCTTCTTCCTCAGCGTGAACACATCTTTAAAAGCAACAAATCACAGAATGCTTTGGCTTGGAAGGGACCTCTAAAGTCAGTCAGTTCCAAACTCCTGCCATGGGCAGGGAACCTTACACTAGACCAGGTTGCTCCAACCTTGCCTTGGACATTTCCAGGGATGGGGTCAGAATATTTAATTTAATTTAAACCCAGACTTATTTCTATGGTAGGTAAAACAATGTTCCCTGAGCTTGATATTACCTTGCCAATCTGAGCCTGACAGTGACTCTCAGCACTGTTTTGGAGGGACTGTCACAAAGGGAAGGTCACTGGGTTGCCCTCCTTGCTACCCCCCATTGGAGAAGGGGAATAGTGAGTGACAGTAATACCCGTGGCTTTATGAGGTGGAAACATCTTTATTCACAAATGGCAGTGGGATCGTAAATTTGAGGCAGCGTTGGAGATGAGGAGTAACCTGAGGGTAGAAAACACCTCATTCTTCCAGCCATCCAACCCCCAGCCGAGCTTGGTTCTATGACAGTGAATCTCTTCTCTTTATTAAAGCTATCAGCTCTTAATTTTGCCTATTTCCAAATTTTTCAAGGGCTGCCTTGCTCTTTATTTTCCTGCTTCTCCTGTCTTACAGCATTTTGTGTTTCTGAGTTGCATTATGAGGGGCGGGATTGTCTTCCACTGAAGAATTAACTACTAGCCAGTTGAAAGAAGGATATAGGATTTCATGGACCAGTGAACTAATGCGATGTGAAATCCTATTTTCCTATCTTCCAAGTGTCTACAGAATTCCAAGTTAATGTACTTTATATTACATGGTTGCCACCTGTTTATATTATCAGTAGTTTGAATATTTAAGCACGACACACTCCATTTCCTACCAATTTGTCTTATTTCAGGAATGGATCCTCCTAGTGTTTCCATACTTAATTTTTTTTTCTCCCTTTTCACTCCAAAATGAATATTGTGGCCTAGCATGACTACATTTAAATTTTCATTAAAAAATTATATAGTTCACAGCACAGCTTTAATTGATCACACTCTTACCTGGTGTAAATCAACACAGAGGCATTAATTCTAACAAGATTTCTCACCAGCTGAGGATCTGCTTCTGTGGATTTTTGTGTTTCAAAGCTCAGAAGAGCAAATCTTCAAAAAATATCTTTGAAGCTGGCTCACTTTTAACAGTTCAAAATCACATTTTGCTGTCACATGCACATTTGAGGAACATCATAAATCTCACGTGAACAGCCCATAGTTTCAGTGCATATATTTAAATATCTGATGATCCAAGGGCCTATTGCTGAGCCCAGACGTGTGGGTGGGTGGAAACACCCCGACTCCGAAGGGGTCGTTGGATCATTTCTGCATCTGGACTAATAAATGGCAACTGCAGTTAATGGAGAACAATGAATCTTGGAACAAAGGGAAAAAATAGCGCATCTGCCAAAGGAAAGATGTGTCGAATACTGATTAGGAAAGAGATCTGGGAGTTGTTGTAGAAAATCTCCAAAGCATTCAGCTTAATGTGCAAGTGCAGTGAAAAGGGCAAGCAGAACAGTGCCTTGTATTGCTGGGGGAAGGCAGTATAAATCAAAGCAGCTGGCTTTGTTACCATCAGGCATTGTTTTGACATCACCCAAAGAACTGAACTTTATTTGCTATTGGCCACTACAGCTTCAGAAGAATGTATTTCTGACTGGAGGGGATTTTCTGTATACTAAACTAAATTACCATCTTCTGCATTTTAAGATAACGCAGAGGAAGAAACGGAACAAAAATCAGCTCATTAAGAAGTAAAGCGTCTGCTCTGACTGGGGCAATTGTTGTCAGCAAGGAGCAGTCTACAACTTGACCTGAGGTTCAGTTTCAGGCAAGAAAAAAAAAAAAAGGATGAAGGATGTGGAAATATTACCTAAAACACGGTGAATTCAGATTGGAAAAATAAATGTTTTGTTGAAAATCTCATTTCGTGACAACTGTAAAATGGTGTGAGTTATCACTACAAAGACAGCAAATGACAGAGAAAACTGTGAGTGCTGGGGAACGAAAAGCTCAGCCATAATGAGCTCCCTGCTCTTATCTGCTTATGAGCATTTGGATTTTGTCATGTGTTAATTTTAGAAGATTCTCAGACCAGAGGAGGTCTGAGGTTTAATACAAAACTTAGAGCCCAGCTCTGGCAGCTTTTGGGGGTCATTCTCTGTCAGAATTGCCATCGCAGTGCCTTGAATACAGAAGTTGTAGGTTCAGCCATAAATAATCACTGCTGGTTGTTGGAACCCTGGTGTGCAAAATTCGAGCTCAGATTGAGCCACAGAGGCTGTGAAATGAAACATAAAGGAGGTATTTTAAGCAACAAAAAGTTGTCACTTCTACTTCCCTCAATGGGAGTATCTGAACCTAACAAAACATTTTGTTATGGCCCCAGGCAGCACCAGGGGAGGTTTAAGTTGGATATTAGGAAAAATTTCTTCACTGAAAAGGTGATCAGGTGTTGGAATAGGCTGCCCAGGGAAGTGGTGGAACCACCATCCCTGGAGGGATTTAACAGTGTGCAGATGTGGCACCTGGGGACATGGGCTAGTGGTGGCCTTGGAAGTGCTGGGGGAACAGTGGGACTCGCTGAACTCAGAGAACTTTTCCAACCTTAATGATTCTATGATTTTTATTGGATTGGAGAAAAGATCTAGAACTTTTATCTACTTTTCTTCTTAATAAACTTGGAATTTCAAGTCCCTCCCACGGGATTGTTAAAAAATCACTCTTCTTTCTCCAAAACCTTCTCCCCTTGAGGGACCTGCAGAGAGCCAGAAGGTCCCCTCTGAGCCTCCTTTCCTCACTGACCATTTCTAACCAGCCCCAAACACTCTCAGAACAACTTACTATGACCAACAGGGCCCCTGACTCTGCATCCCATGTCTCAATTTCTAACTCAGATGTATTATTTTGCAGTTATATTCCAATTGAAGACAAAACAACAAAAATAAATTAGAGAGAAGGGTGGTGAGCTGAGCAGTTTTCACTTTACCAGTATTTTAATAATCAGGAGAGTCACCCATGGATAGTAATGATAAATTGCTTTGCTACAGGGTAATATAAACTTTACAAGTATAATAAATATTTCTGCTTGGCCACAAAAACTGAAATACTGGAAACTGTTTAAATATGTGCATCAGAATGAATGAAGTGGGAAAACTGGTGAATATTTTAAAAATAGCGTATGTTTTTTGTAAATTAAATCTCAACTTGTCCTTATAGAATTGGATATTTAGGTAATTGGTGTGCTTAAGGTCTAGCTGAAATTAAGGAGGTTTTGGTGTCACATAGGTACAAAAATTAGATTTATTTCTCTTCATGTTGCTGTTATTAAGATGGGATCAAAACATTCAAAGCTACTGAAAAGAAATGTGTCTATTTTAAATTTTTAAGCTAGAGATTTGTTTGTGTTACATTGTGTAGTTCAATAAAAAAAGAAAAACCCATTTTTTTCATAGGAAAACTTTTCAGAGAGTTACAGGTGTGATCCATATCAAAGACAGTATTTATTAGTGATGTTGAGACAGAATGAGATTTTTATAACAATTTCCAGCCTCCCATCAGCAACCAAGGGATGAGGGAACATAATATTGTGGTGCTGTGAGCCAGGAATAGCTTTGCTGTATGAAAATACAGGTAATAAACCCAGGACAATATAATGACTTTATCAGGTGCTTTAATCCCATTTCTGGTTAGTGGGAAGTTAAGAGGGACCAGAGGACGAGCTTCGCACCACTTGAAAACTGGGGTTTCAATCTTGCTTCCAGCTTTGTTTTCAGTGCTTATGATCCCAGCCTTTCACTCATCATGTAGAGGACATTTGCTGGCTTTATTCAATTTTCTTTCCAAAGTTATTACATTTCTCTCCTGCTAAGAAACATCTAACTTCAGTCAGAGCATCCAGCTGCAACAGCCTGGTTTTCATCTGTCTTTTCTCCCCATGGATATTGTCAGTCACTTCAATCTCAGCAATCCTTTATATCAGACATGTTTTATCCAGGCTTTCCCAATATTTTGGAGAGAGATACAGTTTTTAATATGGCTTTATTATAAATGCCTAGGCGTTCCTGCATCTCTCTGTGTATATTTCCAACATGTTTTTCTTTTTACTCACTGCTATTGATTTTTCTTGTGCACCTTTTGTTTTGCTTTGTTGGTAGAAATGGTAGGTGGGGGGAAAGCTTTCCAATTTCTGCTTCTATTTTTATTTTTTCATTACCTTTTCCCTTCTTTCTCTCTGCTCACCAGGAGTGACAAGGCACTGCTGAGCTTTGATGGCACCAGTGTTTGCACTTCCTCTGTGAGGGACAAATGTCACGGAAACAGGTGCAGAATAATCTTCTGACAACACCATAATCCCCATTGTGGCAGATTTTGCAAGGTCAAACTATAACAAAGAATGGGTATAATTTCCAAATCTAGCCCTGAGAAGAACAGCATAATTCACAATCATTAGGACACGAAGAGATGGAAACTTGACATTGACCTTTGGATCTACAACTGTAAGTTTAAAATAAAATCTTGCTGATTATCTCCTCCAATTTTGTTTTATATTTCTTCTTGTATTATTTGATGTGTGGGTATAACTTCTGGAAGTGCAATTCCTGCCAGGAATAAGCAGCATTCTGTCTCTGCATCAAAAAAAGGGAGCATGCTGTGCTGCAGGAGGGCTTTGGGTATCACTCCGTTCTGGTTCACTGCACCCTTGTCCTGACTTTTCAACTCTGCTGAATAATTTCATTCATTTATTTGTATAAACACGGCGGACAAAAATTATTTTCTGAGGCACAGCATCTTTCTAATTCCTGTGTGGCTCCTGCTTGGGTTTATAGCAGATGTTTCAAAATCCAGGCACTCAGATCTGGGTGGCTAAAAAGCAAAGTAGGTTTCTGTGCTGAGTTCAGCACTGACTCCTTTCATTACTGGTTTGGGCACTCAGGGCTCAATATCTGTTGTAGCTCAAATTGACACGTGTCTGAAGGAGCATATTCAGGACTCCAATGTACAAATAAAGATGGTTAAAGGAAACACTGCAACCCATTCACTCTTTCATTTTGTAACAGCACATGTAGACACGAAGGTTGGTTAACAGGGATGCTCAAGAGGTACTTGGAGCATCTCTAAAACTGTCTATGCATGTCATTGGGTGGTGTTGGGTTCAAACCAGCTCCCAGTTCCACCAGGAGACCCTGCCAGGTGTGGGCCAGTTTTGGTGAACTGATGATCCTGTCCCTTCCACCCACAGTAGTAACTCCTGCTCCCTGCCTTGTGAGTGGTGGTATTTAAACCCAATGTTCATCCTTAGCTGAATTTAGGTTTTAGGCTGATTTGTGAGCCTACATCAGAATAAAGCGGATTTACTAAGAGCACAAAATGTAGCTTTTCCTGTCAGGATAAGGAAATGATTTTCTGAAGTTCTCACCTTGCATAAAACATTGGGAAACTCTGTATTTTCTCTTAGACAAGCTATTGGATCCATGGCTGAGAACATGCTGGTGGAAGGGAGATGGGTCATACACTGCTCTCTCTAGAAAAGGCTGTGATGAGTTTTATAACTGTTTTTCTGCTTCAAACTTCCATTTATTGCTATTTCTGACATCAGCAGTGCTGGCACAACATAAGCATTTCCTGATAGGGCAGTAACAGATTCCTCCAAGAAGGAATTCACCATGTTGGGAACATCTCATGTCCCTTCTCTGTTTGCACAGGAGAATGGTGCAGGCAGTGGGGAGTAATTAGGATTGATTTCTGCTGTCTCAGTCACACACATGGATTCTCCTATAATTGAGAGAGATTCCACTGATGGAATTGAGCTGATTAGCCTGAACAAAGTAATGTTGCATCCACATGCATCCTGCCTTCATCTAATTATAATTGTTGGTCTTCCAAGAACAACTGAGAGCAGAACATTGGGAACTAAAGGGCTCCCTTGATGTGAGTAGGGCATGGCTCCCTTTCCAAAGCCTTATAGTTTAAGAGGAATATGAAAAGGTAAGAATACCAAGAGGGAAAGAAGGACGTGATGTGGTTTGCTGCATTATATGGCAGGGCAGTGACTGCACTGGGTAGAATGGAAATGTCCAGGATCCCTGAGCCTGCATTTTACCCACTGCATTACATTGAATGTCTTTTCAAGCCACTGTAGTACAGGCACCTTCTAATTATTTTTTTTTAAACAGGCTGTGTGCCTTTAAAAGCAAAAATAAACCTACTGGTTTGTAAAGGGGGACTGCAAGGATGTCAAACACTCCTGCAGGTGCATCCATCCCTGCACGATGTCACCTTTGAAATTTGAAAATTAGCAAACTCTCGGTGGATACATAATGGAAACACACAGCATTTCACATTTATTTGCAATTTACTGCTTAGGAAAATACTAACAAATCTCCTTTTAGACCCTGAACAGTGCTGTCCTCAGTCCTGGACAGGTGAAATCCCATTGCAAACCTCCTTAAAAGGAAGATTTTTTTTGTTCTTGTGATTTATTGAGGTATTTGAAAGGTTTATGGAAAAAGGAGCTCTGCCATCCCACATTTACATAAGCTCCTTATGTCAGACAATACCTTTGTTTGTTCCTGAATACACCATGTATTTTTCCTCCATGTTTAAATGTAGATTCACATTTAGGGAGGATAAAAGGGTTTGAAATTAAACGGTTCCTGAGTTAACCACAGCACCTTTTTTCAATTAGCTATGAATTCACACATTATAATAATCCCTATTTTCAGACTATTCCATGTAAAAGGAAGATTATAAGCAAGAGTGCTGAGAACAGCCTTTCTCCCCCACCCAGACGCTGATTTATCCTCTGAATCTTTTCATGTAGCACCTCTTGACTCACTTGGATCTAGTTCTGCCTTTACCTCGCTACGTCTCCCAAACATTGCACACTGATGAAAAAATTCTGGGCACTGATTTTAAAACAGTTGTTTTTTGGCAAAATGCTTCCGTCCTCATGAGCACCTGGGATTCAAAATTCAGAATGATGAACTGTTAGAGCAAGCTAAATAATGAGCAGCTGAAGGAATGGTACATGGCTCCCTGAGGACATTTTTATTTTGTCAGTATTGTCAGGAAAATGCTCACTCTGAATTCACTGTAAAGAGGAAAACGAGTTTACATGCAACACCAGTCTATGTATCTGTTTTGGTTTAAGTCTGAGTAATAAAGGCAAAAATATGTATTTGTTAGAAGATACTACTTAGTAGTCATGGCTTTGTAGAGCCCCGTGGAGGGGAATAATGCTCTGCATCATCTTGGCTTTCTCCTTTGGCAATTTATTTCTGTTCTGCATTCAAACAGCTTTGTTGGTGCAGCTGTAGAATAGAGACTGTCTTTGCACCTACTGCCCGGTGCACGTGAGGCTGCATGTGTTGGACAGTGAGGTGCAGCCCTGAAGGAGAAACCCCCCCCGTAGACACAAGATAATTGTCCCAGGTGAAGAGAGATCCTCGTGGAAACCGAGGAGTAACTTTGGGTGAGGAAGACTTGAGGGAGCAGCACGAGCCATGGGGAGGGCATGAGACTCGGAGAGAGACCTTTCACATGGGCAGATTGTGATGGGACAGTGGGGAATGGTTTCAGACTGAAAGAGTGTTGGGGAATGAAACGGGTACGAGGCCTGGAAACAGCATTTTACCAGGTGGACATACGAGGAGGACCCCGTGGAACAAGGAAGGAATACGGAACTTACTACGTTCTCGAAGGAGGCGGAGTATGGGACTTGTTACTAAAAGAGAGATTTACCACTCCTCAGAATGGTATTGGACTTTTCTAAAGCAGAAACTTATAGTGTTGTGGGCTGTTTAAACGAGTAGCCAAGATTGGCTTTTGCCGATATCCGGTGCTTTGTACCGTTGCCGTTGTTGCGCCATCATGGCGGTCGCTATGGTTGTTTTACCCCCACAGTCCTCCATTTTGTCCCTTCTCCCCTCACGGTTTTCCCGCCATTTCCCCGAACCCTGGGGTTTCATTGGCTTGTTGCGGAGCCGTTTCTGGTTGGCTGTCCCGTTGCCATGGTTATCATCTCCGCCCCTGGTTTTGCCCAATCCCGTCCCTGTTGCTACCCTCCATCCCATAATTATCCTGCCCGACCCTATATAAGCGTCTGTCTCAAATCAGCTGCAGCGCACTTGGAGCCCGCGGCCTGTGTGTGCGGGTGGTTCCCCGGGGACTCGCCTCCACCGGTCAGCGGCTCCCGCAAAAGAGGAGAGATTTAGATAAGGTATTAGGAGGAAATCCTTCCCTGTGAGGGTGGGCAGGCCCTGGCACAAGGTTCGCGCTCTGGAAGACAATTCTCCAGCTCCCTATTGACCAAGATGTCACCATCACATCATTACAAAGAATGTCTACTTTAGTGGTGGAGCATAAAAAAAGTACTACTTTGAAAGCATATCTTGTATTTCAATTTATTTACCTGCCTGGGCCCAACAATGACAGTTCTTGGAGGGTGGGCAGGCCCTGGCACAGGGTGCCCAGAGAAGCTGTGGCTGCCCCAGCCCTGGGAGTGTCCAGGGCCAGGCTGGACGGGGCTTGGAGCAACCTGGGCTGGAGGAAGGTGCCCCTGACCATGGCAGGGGGTGGAATGGGATGATTAAGATCCCTCCTAACCCAGTTTCTTCCATGATTCTATGTCCCTGCTCTCTTCCAGGTGCCTTGCTGACCTGCCGAGTGGTTGCGTGTCCGTGGAATCTGCTGCAGATGGACAGGAGGCTGTTTCTTCCATGTCCTGCAGGCAATGCTGTTGGAAAGACTCAGGTCACTTTGTGCACTCGGTGACACAAACAGCCCTGAAATCACGAAGCCCTGCACACAATAAAGCACCTCCCTCATCCTGTGCACAGCTCTGCTTTCCCAGGCATTGGTACTTTTTCTCAATATCTATTTAATGTCACCCTCATCTGTTTTAATTCACTCCAATGCTCCAAAACAGCAGCAGCTGAAACACCTATTTTTGCAATTAGTGCAATCTTGCTCCTGCATGATAATCTTTTCTCCTGGCTGCTGCCTGCTCAGAGAAGTGCTCTGACAAGAGATCTGGTCCTTCAGTTTAGTTCAGGATAACTGAGAGCAATTTAACCTCCAGGAGCAAATACTGATGGAAAAATTCTACGTGATTCCATTTTCAGATGAAGGCAGTAAGGTAGAGACAGACAGCAGAACACCAGATCTCACCTTTTCTGTACTGAAATTCACAGTCTCATATATTATTACTATGAAAAGCTGTCTGTTCACCACAGGGGTTTGTTCTGTTGTTTGTGCCATAATGCTTTCCTTGTACCTTCAGTGGTTATAGTAATGTTCTTGGCTGATCCCTCCAAATCTTTGTATTTTCTCCAGAATGAAAACACAGATGGAGGAAGAGCTTCTGCATCTTCTGCATCCTGTAGGTAAGGGCAGAAAAGTTGGCAGCACCTCATTTCTGTGGAGGAAAGGTCTTGTCTGTGTTTTGTTTTGTGCCCACATGGCCCCTTTTTCACTGCTGTCTATACTAAAGGTATAATGAGTGTGGATTCATGGGTAGAGCCCTTCCCAAATCTTCGTTCACGAAGCCTAGCCATGATGAATGAGTGTGGATTGATTTATTTGGGAAGCCCCTCCAGTGGGAGCTGCTCAGACTGCAAACCACGTCTCATGTTTTTGAGACTTCTCACACAAGACCTATGAGTAGGAAAGGGTTTTGATTTGGTTTACCTCAGACTGTGCAGAGCAGCACAAGACCAGCCTTGAAGAATCCAGCTTCAGATCAAAAGAGTTTGTGTTAGTGAAAAACCTGGAATCATCTCCTGGACCTGAACACATGGCTTGGTGTTTCCAAAGGAAATGAGAAGCTTGTGTTTCACTGCAGCACCACTCATCGACTGGGCAGCCTTGGCACAGTGACACATCTCATGGGTTTGTTCAAGTCCCCTCTGTCCCAGTGTGTGAGGTTTGCTGATTTGAATTTGGAGGTTATCACAGACACAGAAATAAACACCAGTATCTGGTGTCAATTCAACACCAGCACAGACCATACTGGAGGTCCCACTGCTGTGGAGGAGCTCGTGGTGCTCTGGCACCAGGAGAGGGCACCAGAAGCCCTGACTCTACCTCACGGTGCCCCAGGGCTGGAAGAGGGGAGGAAGTTTCCTACAACAGATTCTCTCCTGGATATATTCCTTCATTCCCAGGTCCAGCGACACCTCATGGACTGGCTTGGAAAGGCTGGAGTTTTCCCCTACGAGAGCTTACAGCACCCTGTGTGAGTTACATTTATCTCCAGGCATTACCGAGTGGACAAATATCCACAGAGAGGATGCCATCCAGAACTGGCATTATCTGGTGCATTGACTGGCAGCTTTAGCAAAGAGCTAAAGGGAGGAAGAGTGAGCTGCAGACAATGCTACTCTTAGCACAAAGGTGTGAGGTTTGTTAGTGAAACAGTGCTGGAGAATTTCTCTTTCCTCCTGTGGAGTCTGAGTGAATCAGCTTGTGATGGTTTTGTTCTGAGCTTCGACATTGCTGTCTGATTTCCAGACTTTGAACAGTCTCAGGCAAATTGTGCAGCTGAATAAATAGTGAGGGAGCAGCAAGTGGACCAAGTGTGCTTGGGGAGCAGCAGAGAGGAGCTGCTTTCATTGATGGGCCACAGAGAAGGTGGGATAGAAAGCCCACAGAGGGATTAATCATCTCTTTTGACCTTTTTGCAATCACACACATTTTCCTGGCCTGCTCACACGAGTAAATGCATCTACCAGCTGCTCCTTGCAAGTTTGTTCTTGAAAGAAGTCATTGAGTCTCTTGGAGAAAACTGTCTTGACTCACACACTGAGAACATTCACAAAGGACTGGAGGTCTGAAAAACCAGTTTGATTTGCCAAGCAAGGAACTTGAAGCATAGGCTTGCATGATGCATGTTGTCCCAGATGAAATAACACACTTAGAATTATTATGTCCAGCCTTAGAGCGTGAATAGTTGCTGAATTGTCTCAGGTGTCAGCTCACCTGCTTTCTCCAAATCACCACTGTTATCCTTGCATGGTTTCAAATTTTCAGATCTTTGATCCTGCAAGTTCTGGTTGGATAGAGCTTTGAAATTAACTGGAGATAGAGAAGAAATCTCTTACTGAAATGTGCACCACATACAATTGTCTCTGGGTGTAATCAGATGTCTCCTTAGGCAAAACCTTTGGCATTCAGCACCGTGATGCCTTCCAGGTGATTACAGAAATTCCCAGCAGCCAGCTTTCCTACAAAAGCCATCCTAGGAGTGCCTCTGTGCCAGGGCTTTGACTATCTGTGCTTATTTAATTTATCTGTAAAATAACATCCACATCTTTATTCAGCTTTGAAACTACAGAGGAATCCCCTGTCTACCTGCCCTCATTGCACACCCAGGTTTCAGAGCCTCAGCAACCCTTCCACAGCCTGTTTCCATAACAACAGAAGAGAGGAAAAAACTGAAAAGTACTTGCTAACTGCATTCAGAGCTGGCCAGGGTGAGCTCCAGAGGTGTATCAGGCCTCCTGAACCCCCCAAGACTTGGAGGAGACCCCAAAGAGTCCCCTTCTCACCCACCAGCCTCCTTCCCCCAGCTCCCATGAAGGAAACTTGAATTCCTGCATCGTTGGAACTGCAATGAGCAGCTCAGCTCTGCAGATCCACAGCACCCCACAGGAGGCTGATGCCTTTCAGCTCTATCAGACAGATAATTTTTATCCATTATCCCTTTGCTGTGCATCCTCTTCCACCCCTTCTCCTGAGGGCACAAATAGATTTCATTGCCCTGTGCAGACTCCCAGGATCTGCACTCACACACCTGTCCCCTGAGGACCCAGGAGATGTGTTTAAGGAGCACCCAGGAAGTGTTTGGGACATGGCACTGGTTGGTTGTGCTCTGGTGTGTCTCCCAAGGACATGTCTCACTGACCAGTGAGCCTTTCACCAGTGCTGTGAGCATCACAGAATCACCAAACAGAACCCTGAATTCTTTCAGTTGGAAGGGAACTTAAAGAACACACAGTTCCAACCCCTTGCCTGGTCCACTAGACCAGGCTGATGCACCTCAGAGTCACCCTCTGGGTAGTCTTGTTCAATCTTTTCCTTGGCCCCATTTCCTCCTGGTTCTTACTGGATTTTCTGGATGCTTTGGGCCTGAACCCCCATCTCACTCTGGGGTCTGTCCTGACTCCCAGTCTCATTTGGGTGCAATGGGACAGAATGGTGTTGGCCCAGGCAGTGTCCCCATTAGCACTCACTCATCATCCACCTTGCCCTGCTCCTGTTTAACCCTTTTTCTCTCTACATTCCTCTTAATTTTTTTTGTTTACTTCCCCTCCTGCCCTTGAATTATTAAAAAAAAAAAAAAAAACAACCAAAAACCCCACTTTGTTATTAAAAAAAACAGCGCAAAAAGAGCCTTAGTCTATGAAACACAGTCTGATTTTCAGCATTCCCCATTATATTGCCATTGTTTGTACTATCTTTTTCCTTATTTTTCTTTTTCAGTGTTATCTCAGGAGTGAGCACACAGCCCAGACTAACACTGAACTTGCAGTCATTACTGCAATAGAAATAAGGATAAATTATTCTGTGAGCAAAACAAATCCTGGGCAAACTGGATAGCAAGAGTTGTTTTTGCAGCTTTAATTTCAGGCAGTTTTGTGTTTTTCTCCTGGTTCAGAAGTGGTTTGTTCTCTTAATGAGGAGGGGTCTCATTCTGCTCACATTTCTCTGTTTCTCAGAGGTATCACTCCCCTGTTCATCAGCATCACTCCTGATTTATCCCAGCACTCAGAATGTGCTTGTCTCTTATTCTGTCATCTTTTTTTATTAATTCCAGCTTGTTGTTGCCCTTTTTGGCTTCCGTGACTCCAGAGGCACAAGTGAGAGCACTTATCCAGTACAGGTGAAGAGGCAGCTGCCAATTAAAGGCCCGTTATTCATTGTCATTCCTACACGAGATAAGAGACGACACTGTGGGACAATCCATCTTATCCACTCCTCGGGTCACACTCCAAGCCAATAACCTCATCAGTGCAAACACCCCTAAGCCTTCCTTATCCTCTTCATCACAGTTAAAGCCATATTTTACTTTCTCTTGCCTTTTGGTGGCTTGCATGTTGAACTTGTAACATGAATTTCTCCATTGCTTTGCACAACTTCTCACGCTGACCTTCCAGTCATCCCACAGAGGGAGTGGAAATCTATGGATTCTCACCTCTCCATAGAAATACCTTGTTTTCTTTGGTGGACCAAAGTGGCATTTTCTGGGAAACATAAGTAAAGTTTCCCTTGTCATGAGGAGTAACTTATTCTTAGGATAAAGATTAACTATATGTCTTGAAGAATAAATACTCGCTATAAACAAATACCATAGGGAAAATACTGTGTGTTATCAGTTTCTAGTGAGCTAATACAGATCACAACATACTTTGAAGAGACAGCCTATTTCCTATTTAAGACTATTCCATTTTGTAGCTACATTAGTCAATGAATATGTTAGTAACCATAATAGGTGCCCCCAGGGGTTATCTGGTATGCTTGGCTTTATTACAGTGGTATTTAAACCCAGCCTTGGCTGAGTGGTCTGTGGCCACATCTACATCAGCTGTGGTTTAAAAGAGGCTTTGTCAGCACTGGGCTTGTCACAATACTCCAACCTCTCTCTGGAGAGCCACAGCCATAAAGATGCTGCTGCCTGCTCAGTATTTTAAGTTCAAGTAGCATCTTCTGATGAGAAAACATGAGTTAAAACACAGTAGTACAAGTATTTGTCATTGGATATTTTTTCCCAGTGAGCACAAAGCTGTCTGAATCACTGGCAGCATTCACACCTTCAGCCATTGCTTTGAAGATTTCAGGAATTTTTTTAATTTTATTTGAAGACATGTTTGTTGTTTTTTTTTTAAATTTTAATTTCTCTGAGCTGCTCATGACAAACACAACTCACTACTTCATTTTACAATTCAATGCAAACATTAAAAGTGCTCAAGTGTTTAAGGTAAGTCAGTACAGTCTTCTTTAAATATATAACCTGATTGAAAATTTGAGTAGTTTTTTAACTGTTTAGAGATTTTTAACCAGCAGTACTGATATTTAAATTAAATCAAATAATCTTTAAATTAAAAGGCAAATGATATCAAGCAGTCTCTCAACACATCGCCTTTGGACAGGTGGTGACTCCTTTGAGACCATCCCAAAGTGTCAGACAAGGTTGGCACAGTCACCCATCTGTCCTGTACTATATTTCCATCTCCACCAGAACAAACCGACCCACCAGCCCCGAATCTTGCCAACTCCTTGGTCTTTGAGCTCCTCTCTTTGAGAGCATGGGCTCGGAGATGTGCCAGAGTGCATCGGTGACAGGCTAAATTAAATTCCACAGCGTCCTCTCGCCCATCTGGAAACAGCAATTCAGGCTGTTTCCCATTGACCTCACAAGATTAATTGGCACTTGATAGCCTTTATATTCTAATTTTCCACCCAAGGGCCCTGTTGTATTTCAACTGCTGTGCCTGAAGAAAGGCATCTTCATGTGGAATTAAAACTTTTATCAGTGAAAAAATTCTGATCAGGGGAATCTTTTGTCTTTTCATCCCTGCTTCCTCCCACTTTGGATAGACAGGTTAATTTATAGGGATTTCCTTTTTCAATAGTTTGTGTGAGGAGGTTTTGGCTTTGCTTTTGCTGCAGTTGCATAATTGAACAGCCTTCTCCTTATTTTCGGTCTTTGGTAATAATGGTGGAAAACAAAATCATCAATTGTCAACAAATAAATAGGTTTATATGACTGACTATTGCAAGAAGAGAAAATACAGACCTTTAAACCCTTCTATAAATTAGGGGATAATTAACCAGTGAATCCTGTAGCTATATAGATTGGAATGAGATACAGTCATGTAGAAAGAAGTAATATTTGAAACTGGTTTTTTTTTTACTTATAGTTTGAAAGAAAATGGTGACTTCTTCACCCTTCCTGCTCCCCCTACCAAGAAATCCTGTAAGGCTTTTAATGTATTCCCTTGCATCCTGGATGGCACAGGGCAGGAAACTCATTCCAGCAAAGGTAAGAGAAATATAAACACTTGGGGCTTGGACAGAGGATTAATTATATCTTTCCAGAAACAATTCCTTTTAGAAGAGTTTTTTGGTACATTGGTGATTACTGTGATCGTGGCAAAATGATGCCTGGCTTGCATTCCTGCCCAGAGGCTGAATGTTGGCACGGGGACCTCCTTCCCCAGTGGTGGGATAAGGGATGTGTGGGACTCCTCAGGTGGGAATATCTGCTTATCCGTGGTCCTGGACCTTGGAGAGGGTTAGTTTTGTCAGCAGTCAATGAATACTCTGCAGAGGAATTTATAGCCAAATATAGGTGTATTGACTTCTGCTATTTTTTAATCATTATGCATTTTGATGCGAGTGCATTTAACTCCCAAATGAGGCAAGACACGCTTAAAATGTACTTTTTGTTGTGCATTTCACTGCTTTGGCACATTTTACAGAGTCACTGCCAGAGAAACATGTGTGAGCCCAGGAAAAAAAAAAAAACCAAAAAGCAGATGGCAGAAGGACTGAGAAAGCAATTTCACCAAAGCTGAAATTTAGGAGCTGTCAGAGATGAGAGAAAAGTATCTAGGATGAATTTTCACCTGATAGAAAGTGTCACAGCCTTATGAACTTCAAGGAGCTGGGAGTCAGCTCATCTTGAACTTCCTGGTAATTGTATATCATTAAATCCACGTGCACCAGAGCACACCTGCATGATCCAAACACAGGTGGATTTGTCAGAGGTGTTTCCCTGGGATTTTTTTCCCCCCTCAGTGTTGGATTTAGCCAAACTAGGGTGCATGTTTAAGGTGTTGATTTCTGAGGGAGCATGTTACCTCTCTGAGAAGTTTTTGAAGCCCTCAAGAAAGACATAGCTGTTGTAACAGGATTTTTTCTGCTCTGTCCTAGAGCTGGAATATGCAGGCAGGAATAAGGGGGACAGAGTAGGGTAAGACAGCAGCCTGGTACAGATTCAGCCACTTCACAGTTGGACAGGCCTCAAAATCAGTTCCTTTTGCTGACAGGACTTGGTTTAATGGGTTTCTTTTGAGGTCATCTTTGTGCATCCTTGGCTTATTCCACTGTCCTGTTGGCCTGCACCTTGTGCTGAGTCAGGCTGTTGGCACTGCTGGGCACCAGCCAGGGCTGCAGCACAACCTTTGTGATCAACCAGCATGAATTCCTTATGTTGGACATCCCTAATTCAACCCTTTTCTCTTGAGCTAAAAAGTACTTTTAAGTAAGTTATCTAGTCTTGTGTCATAATGGCACATCATGAATAATTTACCACATGTAAGAAAGTTTTGCTAAGAGGTTAATTAGACTCACTGCTTAGGAAAAAAGTCATTAGTTCTCGTTGTACTTTGCTATCCTTTATTAGCTGCATAGAGGAGCCCTCCATTGCAAGCACCTATTCCCTCTGCATCCAAGACTGGGATCAAATCACCTCTGAACATCCTACCTGGTGACTTCTCCTTGCTCACTGTAACATGCACTTTCCAATGCTGCAGTTTTTTACCTGACCTATTTCTTTTATACCTTTTTCATATTGTCTGCCTTTTCATCCATAGATTTTGTAGCCCTCAGGTAGATGAGGCTCAACCTTTGGCTCTTAAATCCCTCTCAGACTTATGTCCCACTCAGAGTAGAGGTTCTCCATAGGGATTCAAGTGCTGTGGCTTGAATTCCTTGTTCCATCACATTGTATTTATTGGCTGCTCTGAGAGAGCGGACTGATTGCTCCCAGACCAGGTGGTTAAGGTCATCCTGCACCACAGACCTCATTTACTCTTGGCTTTGATTTGAAAGTTTTGCAAGTATTTATCTTTTTAATTTACATACTGAAAAAATGCTAAGTTCTGCCTGCATGGTCTACTGAAACTCTTACTGTATATTAACATGCCTTAAAATTATAATTCTGATCCCTAGATTTTAAAGGGAGTTCTTTGTTTCCTTCTTGTAAGAATGGAATTTTGACTCCTCTTGCCTTAGTGACAATATTTCCCGTTTTCACTAAGTGATGCTTATTTTTAATAAAATCTCCTGAGTTTTCATTACATATATATAAAGATGTGAAAGGGTAAAACAAAAGTATGCCTGCTTTTACTGTGTGTTTTCCCATTATTTTATCTGTATTCACACTACTAATTATTTTTCTCATTGAATGCCTTGTCTGAAGGACACTCAAGAAGGATAAATCATTCATGTACTATGTTATGTGAGAATTTGCCAGTATTTTTAAAAGAAATCTTATGTTTTTGGTCAAGCTCTTGTTTCTCTGCTTGCATTAATGATTTTGTAAAACTACTCATAGCTTGACTGTGCAAAAGAAATTGCTGTAATATACAGTTATTTGTATGCTGTTGTTTCCTAAGCCCTCCAGTCTTCAGACAACTTTGTCTGTCTGGTAGAATTTAAAAGCAGTCTGAGATGTAATTGGAAAATGTGTATCATACCATGTAGTATTTAGAAGCAAACTGTCTGGGCTGAAATTGCTGATGCAGGTGACCTATTGAACACCCTGCAACCCACCAGTCAGATTAAATTGGTAAAGGAATGCAGGGAGCACCAACTGGTTCAGCAAAAGCCCATCTAGTGTTTTGGGGGTTTATGTGGATTTTAATGCAGGTTATTGTAATAAAATCAGTTCATTATCTGGACATAAAAATGGAAGAATACAAATGATAGCATTAGCCAAGGCCAGAGTTTGTCCCTGTCTTAGAAGAGCATTGTCATTTCTTCTGCTCTCATGAAAATCAAATGAACCCCTCAGCCATCCTCATGTTCGTGTGCCTGCACAACCTGGGAGGGGGGTCCCTGGTAATTCTGATTTAGCTGTTTATGTTCAGAACTGTGACTGCTTGGTTTCCAGGGTAGCTACAATAATTCTGTAAATGTTTGTTGTTATCACAGTCCAAATGGGTTTGATTCTCAGCTGGAAAATGCGCACAAACCATTTCTTTACAATATTTGATTTTATTTTCGTATAGGGGAGTTTAGATAATCAGGTTGTGTTGTATCAGTGTAGAGTTTTGGCAGTGGAAATTTTATGGAAATTACAGCAGTTGACTTTGACAGAAAGGGAAAAAAAAATACTACAAAGCATTTTATTCAGCAGTTGGTGAGCAATAGGTCTCATCTACATCACTGGAAAAACAGGAACTGTGTTCATGTTTTATCCAGGCAAAGGCTTCATTCTCCATATCCCACCTCCACACTAGGAAGGAATAAGAACGACTACAAGGACCTTGTTGCTGATGTTTTGTCCAGTGAGTAGCAGCAATTGTTCAGGAAATAGGAAATCTTTATTCCTGGGCCTCTTTAATCTCTTCCACAAACGAATGAGATCAATGCCATTGTCCTGACGTGAGTCACGATTCCATTTCTCTAAATATTGTGCCTTGCTCTGTCTGGGCTTTGTGCCAGTTCTGTGCAGAGACCAAAGATACATTTTCAGATAGGAGTTTTTGTCAGTGTGGCACTTGCTTTTCCTTACAAATGTCCTTGTTCAATTGTGTGGCAGAGGACTGGACATGTATTGTTGTGCCATTCTCCCCTGGGAGGGTGGGCAGGCCCTGGCACATGTTCCCAGAGAAGCTGTGACTGCCCCATCCCTGGAAGGGTCCAAGGCCAGGTTGGATGGGGCTTGGAGCATCCTGGGCTGGTAGAAGGTGTCCCTGCCCATGGCAGGGGTGGCACTGGGTGGGCTTTGAGGTCCCTTCCTACTCAAACCATTCTATGACTCTTGGAGATGGTCCTGGGGAGGGCTGAGGGATGGACTCGATCCTTGTGGGTTCCTTCCAACTTAACATGTTCTGATGTTGTGATTCTGTGATTCCAGCACAGCCTTTCACTTTGACTTAGTGTTTTAGCTTAATCCCAGGAACTGCTACCTGGGTAATGGGATAACTGGACAGACTACCCAAGGAGAAGGTGTTTGTGGTACAGTGACCAACTAGACCCATGTGACAGATCTCTGCTTTCAGTACATGTGTGCATTTGAAACCTGTGCTGTGGAGTTCTGCTTTGGAATGTTGTATCTGGGAATGTCACTGCTGCAGAGGGCAAAAATCAACCAACCAAACACGAGAAACCAAAACCCAAAGCAAACCAACCCAAACCTAAAACCTGGAATGATAAAGGTCTCGCTTAACAAGATAACAAGTGACAAACTTGTTCTTACATAGTGCATTATACATTCATTCAGAAAGCAGCTTTCTGGCCAACTTCTAAGATCTTTCGTGCATGTTTGAAGCAAATATCCTATGAATCATATTCTTATGAGGAAGATGTCCCTGCCCATGGCAGCAGGTTGGAGATGGAGGGTTTTTTAAGTCCTTTGCAGCCCAAACCATTCTGTGATTCTCTGAAGGAACAGGAATAGTCTGTTGTGGCACCACTGGAGCTCTTTCTTCCACAAATTCTGTAGCAAAGGTGAGGCTCAATTTTGCCCTGGGTTGGGTCCAGTGAATCTTCAGTTATTCCCTGATGGATGAAATATGTCCTGCAGAGCTCAGTCTGATTGTCCTGGAGCAGAGTGCAAACTTGTGTGGAGCTTTCTGGTACAGCTGGGAATTAAACCTAAATCCCCATCTCCAGGCTGAGCTCTGTGATCTCCTGCTGTGCCTGTTTTTCAAGGAAAAGAGACCACAGCCTTGTTTTTGATGGAATATATAGTTCTTACAGCTGGCCATAGGATAACGTGGGTCAACCTACTTTGTGAATTGTTTTTCATCCTGGTCTTTGGATCTGAACCTCACCATGGATGAACCCCCTTGCCTAAACTGGGTCTTTCAGATTCACTGTGACATTCTTGCTCCAAAGTTTTGTGGGGTTGTTTGTTTTTTGGATTTTTTTTCTTTTTTAATCTAAACCTGACTGCTTTCTTCCAAAAGAACTGTAGGAAACTAACTGGAAAATAAGAAGCAAGTATTTCCCTGAATTTGATCCTGAATCTATTAGTGTTTGCACAGCAGACAGGCAGCTCACTGTATTTTGGTGTCATATTTGTTATTATGGATTAGATCAATTGTCTGGCTACAGTAGCAAACCCTTCCCTTGTAATGCACTTAGTCAGTTGTGAAATCATGTACTCAGTGGTGGGAAAAAAGAAAAACCTCCCTAGCCCCTCCAAGCAATCAATTTATGCCCTGAAGCATGAGATTTGATTACCATTGTTATTATCTTAGCTTGCATAGTTACAAATGTTATTAGCAGTCATAAAATTATCCAGCCTTAAAAAAATTAGATTAAGAAAAAAAAAGAGAAAAACCCCAACGTTTCTCTTCAGGTTCTTCAAAGCCTAAATTCCTGGGATGGCTTCGAACTGCAAAAAGTGGTAGTTCCTTTCATTCATTTGCAACTTGCTGTCCTTTGATCACGTGCATTTCTCCTGCATTCTCATTAGGAAGGGAGAGATGAGCATTTTCTGGCACGTCTGTAGTTTCTCTCTGGTCAAGATCCATCTAACTTTCACCATTTCAAAGCTAAGTGTTGATGAGGTGTGCTCAGATCCGTGTTTAATAAATCATTAGTGGGATACGCACCACCCTCTCTCTCATCTGTGTTTTTCCCTTTACGGTTCAAATCTTTTCCTGTGAACTCAAAGTTCCTAATGCAGCTTTGTGCTTCTCAAGCTACATTTGAGCTGGTATATTTTAAATATTCTGAAAATTCCAAAGTTGATGGAAATACTGTGAGATGTTGCAGCAGGGCATCATCACAGACCCAAATTTTGACATGGAAAAATTGCTACTCGGCATGAAGGCAATTATTTAGCCATTTAATTTGTCCAGGACAAAACCAGAAGCTTATCCTATTTTTTAAAAAATTCAAAATCAATTTGTGGTCCTTGACATTCAAATACATTCCCATTTTTGTATATTCTACCTATTCAGAAAATTGCAGCATCTTTATTAACGAGCGGTGGTGGGAGATGTGCTGGCAATTACCAGCAAATTAATTTTCTCTAAAGAAAATCTGCCCAATCTGTTCTTTTGTCCTGAGTATTTCATGTCTCTTAAATGGCATTTAATGTATATTTGGGAATCCTCTGAGGCTGCCATCAGACTCTGGAACTGGGTTTAAAATGGTAGGTGTCTTGAGGGAGGACGTGAATCAGGGAACAAGTTACAGTTTGATCAGCACAAACACACCCTCTATTCCTTCTGATTTCTTTAGACTCCTGAGATAAATATTCTGAGCGGCTTTTCTCACACTTGGTTTGAGACAATATTATGCATTTAGCATGTATTTTAAAGGTGTAATCAGTACTAGACTAGAGAGATTTACTTAATTTTCCCAGTGTTTCTTGCAGTGTTGCTCTCCCCTTCTCACATCAAGTAGTGGGTTTGATAAAAAGGCTCCTTGATTTTCAGCAGGAAATCCCAAAATAAAGAGCAGTTTTGTGGAGACACAGAGAGGAACGAACTGAGCTTCTCTGTCTTTATTTTTGTTCTGTGCAGACTGAAGTGCTGTGACATTTGCCCTATTTCATGGCCCGGTGCAATCTGAAGCACAATGGATTATGTCTATTTACACCTGACTTAAGGCCAACCCTATTCTCAAATAGATGTGGTTAATGCCGTGTTTTATTATGAACATATTTTATTTTGGAAGCGTGGAGCAGCTTTTGGTAAGCTGATGTACTTTGGCTTTTCCATCAGCTGGCTTCCTAGTGGAAGGAAAACTTTCTGTGTGAAACCATTTTATGGTTTCCATCTTATGGGCTGAGAGCTGAAAATGTGAGAGTTCCCTGGGGAAATCATGTCGACAGAGAGGATCTAAAAGTCAGGCCGGCTGGGAAGGGAAATGAAAAGTCAAAGTGGTGGCTGCATTTTGGAAGCCCAGCTTTTCTCTGTGGCATGGCATATCTGGGGTGGGCATGTTGAGGAGTAGGCATGGGCAGCCTGGGAAGTTGACTTTGGCAGCAGTCCTGCCTCGAGCAGCCACAGGAGGTAATTAAATTGTTGTCCCTCTTCTTTATGTCAGAGATCAACCTGGAAACTCCTGGTCCTGATGAGGCATCCAGGAGGAGGGCAGTATTGGCCAGGAGTGGGTAGGAGACATTGTCCCCATTTTTCATCCTCTTGGCAATGCCAGCTCTCCCTGGCTTTTCCCAGCTCTGTTATCTCAGCTCCCAGACGAGCAGCTTCCCACCCTCAGCATCTTGAGTTGTTGCCAACGCTCCAGTGAATCTCCAGTGCCCTCTGGATTTGAGTGGATCTCACACAGCCCATTGGTGCCGAGTCAAATGGCTTTTCAACACCTCAGCAGCCCTGACATGCTCGAGACATTCCCCTACAGCTGATTCCTTGTCCATTTGCTTCCCAAGGTTCCCACTGCACGGGGGCACAGCCTGTTGCTTAGCTCTTGGTTGCTTTGGAAAGCAATGTGCTGCAAATGCAGCATTTTACTGTCTCTGGATGAAACAGTGAGTCAATTCAGGATCTGGCCATAAGGACAGGATTCAAAGGGAGAACTCCCATTCCCTGTGTGTGCTCTGGGCTGGGTCTTGGCTGCACAGAAATCTGGCTGCCCAACTTCAGAGCTTTCTCAGCAACCACAGCACACTTTCCATGCTTCGCTCCATGCATCTGGGGAGAAGTTTGGCATTTATATCGCCACAAGTTTCCTTAAACATAGATCAATATGAGAATTATACCTATGAATTAGAATTGCCTGACTACACGTCTGCAAACATACCATTGTTTTAACAGTTTTGCATTTACTTTCTTAAAAGGTATAATAAATTATTCTGCCTTCTTCCCTTACAGTTTTCAGATTTTTTTTTCTTTTCCTACCATCTTTATAATGCCTTTCCCTAAATTGAATTATTTGCTTCCTGTCCAAAAAGAAAGTTCACCTCCCTAAATCTGCTGAACAACATCATTTGGCTGGTACATCAACAAATCCTGACTGCCACTGTCCGAAAAATCTTTATCCCAAATGATAATAATCCCCGTGAGTGTAGCTTGATTCGGTAGGGTGGGTTTATGGTTTAATGTCCGTGAATGTTACTTTATGATTATTGCTCATTGAATTAGGCAAAGCTCAGAGAAAAGCAAAACACCCAAAGGTCAGCAGCAAGACAGAATTGTCTAAGTCCGAGCCCTCATGAAAATGATTATGTCTGACCTTCCCCACCTCTCTGGATGGAATGCTTAAGACAATGACTGGTAGATTTGTGACAACTGTCTTCACCAATCACTTACAAAAATTTCGCCCATTCCACCCAGGCATCACAGAAGGGAACCACACAGGCAGGGTCCGAGCACTCAAGCACACACATGAACCTGATCTGGTTTTGTGGTCATGGAGAGCACATACAGCAGAAATTAGGAGGGGCTGTTAGCAAGACAAAAAAGGAAAAAGGGTGGATTTTTCAGAGGTTTGGATGTATGAAACACCGGCTCTTGGGATGATAGGTACATGGGGAGGTAGAGAGCTGTGGGGCAGGGAGGGCTATCCCCGGCCAGAGTTTTCCGAATCTTCATACTTTTCTCTGCAAAACAATGACACTTCTGCACACCAGAGAGGGGTGAGACGGGGCAGGGGGCCAGTGCCTTCCCGGGCAGCGCCTCTCCCCTCCTTGACCGCATTTTAGCGACCACCATGACGAAGCGAGAGCATCCAAGGGTCTTGCCGGGGGGCAGCTCCCCCGAGCCCGGCCATTCCTTTATCCTCCTCCCTCCGAGGCTCTGCGCCGGCACTCGGGGCCGCCCATCCCGCACCTGCCCGGGGTGCGGGACATCCCCCGCGGGCGGGGGGCGGGCAGGGGCTCCCTGTTCTCGCTCCCTCCCTCCTTCCCTCCGCGTGTGCCGGTCCCTCCCGCAGGAGCGGCGGGCGGAGGCTCCGCTGGTGCCGGCGCTGGGATGGGGCAGGTGGGAGCCGGAGCGGGGCCGGGGCCGGGGCGGGGNCCCCGCTCGTCCCGCCTGGCCACCGAAACCCTCGGACATTATTGCTGGCTTTATTTTAAAGCCAGGTTTCCTCCTCCCGGCGCCGCACTTGGCGGAGCAATGAGGAAGCTGAGCGGGGCTCAGCCCGAGCAGGTGCCCCGGGGATCCCGGTGGGATTTCGGTCCTTCCCCCTGCTCCTTCCCCGCCGGGATGCTCGGGGCTCCCCCGCGCTCCCAGCGGGTCCCGCGGGCGAAGGAGCCGCTGCCCGGGGAAAGTTTGCGGCGGGGGCGGAGCCCTGCGGGACCCGGAGGGCGATGGGGGGACCCGGGGGACGATGGGGGTACCCGGAGGGGCTATGGGAGGGCCCTAGGGGGCAATGGAGGGACCCGGGGTGGGGGGTACAGGGAGCTCGCCTGGGCAGCGCTGGGTCAGTCTGGCATCGGCTTAGCTGCGTTCAAGTTTGCCAGCCCGCATGTCCTGCCTCTATGGCAAACACTTGTTTTTTCTTCCCTTATGATTTCGGACAGGACTTTCTGTGTTTTTTTCCCCCTGCGATACCTAAATAATTGTCTCCGGTTGTTTGTTTTTTTTTCCCTGGGAGGGCGATCTGCTCGTGTTGCGCTGCAGGAGCGCTGTAGGAATCTTTAAACCTCCGTGTTGTGTGTTACTGATTTGTTTTGCATGGTCAGAATATTTGGTGGTCTCAGCTTGGAATGGGTTTTCGTGATGCAAGGAGGTTCTGCTTTCTACTAGTCAGACACAGTAAACGTACATAGACTTTTCATTTATCACTTCTGTGACTAGGGATACTTTGCTGCTTATTTTGGGGTAGAAAAGGGGAAAAGTATGGCGTGTTGGACAATGTACAGGTGTGGTGTGTTGGATAATGTACTGGTATAGTATGTTAGGTAATGTACAGCTATTCAACCATAACAGATAGAAAGTAAATAAATTAATTCTCAGCACTACGTGGAAATAGTTTTGCTTGAAACATGTTGTGGAAAATTTCACCAGAGTTGACAGGTGGCATTTTTGTTTTGCTGGCAAGGGTTCCTTTGGTGTGGCAGAGTTAAATATGTGCTACGTGGTTCCTCGAAATACCATTTCATAAGTAATAAATAATAAATACTGTGACTCTAAATGCAGGTCTGAGGAAAGGAGAAGGGGGGGGAAAGAGCTGTAATCTAAATGAATACGTAATTTTTGGCCATTTGTGAACACATGTTGCCTTGCTGGAGCTGTGCATGTCATCCTTTGCCCACTGTTTCCCGTGAGCCTCTGCTTGGCTCTTTCTGATAGGAAGTATTAGAGTGCACAACTGCTGCTGTGTTAACACTTCTCTGTTGCTTAAAAATAATACAAACAAAACACCCCACCTCTTTCAAAGAGTAGTTAAAAAAAAATGAGAAGACTCTTTTTAGCCACTTTCTCTGGTCCTTGCTTCAGCTGAGCATCTGCTGTTAGTGGAGTCTGGCTTGCAGAGGAACTACAAGACCAGATCATGTGACACTAAAATAAGATGCAAAATATAAGATACCAGGATTTGCAGAAGGTAATGGAGTTTCTTGAGAAATGTTGCCCAATGTACATGAAATTATCGTGAAATAACTTTAGTAAAAAACACTTGTCAGCAACCACGATGTTTAAGTTTTGCCATATGCAACACACAGCTTCTAAATCAGTTTGTTTCTAAACTCCTTCTGTTTATTATTGATTTTTATCAAAATAGGAATGACATGAGTTCTGAATATGAGGCTGAAATAAAGAGACTGTACTTCAGCAATACACACTGGTTACATTTAAGTCAGTGTGAGTGAGTGTAATTATTGTGGGCATTTAGTATGTGTTACTTCGGTAATTAACCTTAGTGAAAGGAAATATAACAGTCCGCTTCTTTATCCCAAGAAACCCAACAGATAAGCCTTCTTTAAATGAAAGATTACATTATTCACAACATGGATATGTACCTCAAGTGGCTTGGATTGTAGCCACCTTATTTGCCAATAGAAATGTACTTTATCTGTTCTATTTGGAAGGGAAAATGAAACAAAAAGGTATCTATTCAGTACATAAGATGATGTTGTGGCCAGTTGCTGCTGTGATAAGAAAGGATCCGCTCCTTTCCCAGTGGGAGAGGACAGGGACTACTTTAAACACTACTAATTAGTTCAGTTTATCTTGCACGAGTTACAGTGCTGTAGTTAGTTAATTATAGTTTTTTCCCATTAGCAGTATGTTAAGAATAATGAATTAACATATCACACAGATCAAAAGAACATCTACAAAGTTTATCTTAGAGGAAAGAAAGTGTTATTGTGTGTCAGGAAGTCCCCGTAGCTTTCCCAAGACACAGATTTTCTTGGAATTCCTGAACTGGTGCTTCAGAGCCTGATGAATGACTTGAATTGATCACAAACAAGTGACACTGGAGCTCTTGGTTGCTTAGCAACCCCCCAAGATGCCACAATTTCTTTTGGTATATTTGTCCACTAAAGTAGAAATTCTGTTTTGTTAAAGATCCTGTGTTCTTTACTAGCACAAAGGCCACCTTATAGCAACCTTAAATCATGTGTAATGAGCAGTGATGCCCAAGGCAGAGTCTGGGAAGAAGTGTGGGTTTGAGAACAGAGCAGGAATCTTGTAAACCATATTCTGGTGGTGACGTGCTCAGTGTTTTGTGTTAAGTTTCAGTTGTTCTTTCTCGGTTAGACTTCTGTGCAAAACCCAAAATCATTAGTGGGACAAGGAAATCCTAACAAAGACAGTAATCTACCAAGTGCTTTTGGAACAGTTCCCCTCACGCTGTCTTGAGCTGTGAGATCCTGAGGGTGCAACTATGGAAGTGCAACTTAGAGTATGCTGTTTGATCATTGTCTGAATTACATCAGGATGGTTTGGCCCATCCTGTGGCCCCTGTGGCTGGAGAGCTCTGCTAGATTGTCCTCACAGAAGATACTGGTTCCTTGATGGGTCTGTTTTGTATAAGGAAATAACAGATTTAGTACTCAAAGAGCAGAGGGAAGAGAAATGTTATCATGGTTATATACCCAAAGTGCCAACATTGATTTTAACCAGGTTGTGGCATCCTGCAGACAGTTCATACATGCTGAATTACACTTTTGTCAGCGAACTCTTACTGTTGCCCCTGTGTCCCTGTGTGCTGACACCTCAGTTCTGGGGAGAACCTTGACAGGGAATCCTGCAGTCATCCCATCCCATTTACTGTGTGTTTGTTTGCAGGGAGACTGCACAAACTGGATTAATTCTGGCTGAACCTAAGGTAGAATATCTTTTAGGAGTTTACTTTGTGCATTTCAGCTGCTAATGGGCTTTTCATCTGTGACCTCCTGAGTGGAGCTGAAGAGAAGCCTCTGCAATGTGTGTGGGTGGATCTGGGGTTCCCAGCACTGTTTTGCTCTACTTATCTACACCCTTCCTAGCTCTGCTACTTGCTAATACAGACATATCCCCTTCCTCCTGAAATTGGAACTAGGAAAAAGCTTCTAGGGCAGGGAGAGCTGCAGGCTGCCATGGCATTCATTTTACTTAGACTGCAGTTGGTATTCCGGACGATTCCTTCCCTGTTGATGAAAAAAGGAATCCAGGTATTTCTCTTCTTTAAAGAGCTTGAGTATTGTGTGATTTACTGTATATTGAACTGGAGGGGATGTTGTAGCAGTGCTAAGACTGCACTGAACCAAATCTCAACTTCTTGCCAATATTGCCAGGCTAAGATTATGGTAGTTCATAATCTGTGTACTTGTAATTAATTGCCTTTCTAGGCTCAGACAGACTTAGGTAAAGATTAAGGTATATTCGAGCTCATTTGACTTTGTTGTGGGTTTTTTTACCCTGTTGTTTGTACATAACAAAGTCAGTGCCTGAAACTCAAGGTTGTTGTATTTGGGCTTGATTCTTTTTTTCACAACTACTCTCCTTGTATCCTTTTTGCGCATTGATTTCTCTAAGTTCATTTGCATACCCAAATGCTGATTAGCACTTGCCATTGCAGTGATTGCCTCTGCATTATAAACAGATGAAGGTACATAGTAATATTTGGTGTCTTGGGTTTCTCCTCCCAGCATGTCCAACACCCTGTATGAAGCACATGGAGTGATGACTGTAGTGATGTGTTACTTTCTGGGGTTTCAGCATTTCCTAGCAGATGTTTCCTTCTTCCTTCATTGCACCTGAATGTATAAAACTCAAAAAAAAAATGCAGATGGAAAGCAGTTTATCATTAAAACTAGTGTTTCTTGTTACAGCTGAACTGGTGTTTGTTGCTTTGAGCGTGATCTCCAGGTGCAGATCCTATTCCATGTAAAGACAAGAGTTATGCTGCTTTCTTCATTAGGGCTTTTAATCTTCCCATTTTCTTTTGACCCTAACTAGATGTCCCTTTTCTCCATTTATAAAGAAACTGACAATTTCAGGTGCTTCTCTCCGATTGTTTTGTTATCAGCAACAAGATGGAATTAATTGGGAAGTGTGGTGTGGATATGACTCAAGTTAGGGAGGGTACATGGGAGATTGGGAAGGATAAATCTGCTTGGATTCATCCATGTCTTTGCTCCCATTCTCTGGCATGGAAGAAATAATGTCTGGATCCAGTTCTGAGGAGCTGAGGGAGAAGGAGCCAATGGTTAAGCCTGAGCAGAGTTGTTTCTGTGAGAGTGCAGCTTTCGAGGATCTTTTTAACAGATGGCTCCCAGTCTGGCTGTAAGAGCTGGTGTGTCAGCCAGGCTGAGCTGCCCCGGGCACAGCCCCATGCCAGGCTCTCCACAGGTGCCCTCCAGACATCCACTGGGGCAAAACCGGAGCTTCTTATGGTGTCTCTGTTTCATTCTCCCCAGCAGGGAGGTGGGGAAAGGTGACCCTTGTGTACCTGCCGTGGTATTTATCCTCAGTGCAGCACTGAGTGGCTTTTGCATTGCTCTGTGAGTCTCTTGGTCCTCAGCCTGAACCCGACCTGTGTTGGTGTCACCTGTCACTTCCTCCTCCTTCTGGGAGCATCCAAGGCAGCACCCAGACTGAGCATTTCTTTTTTTTGAGAGGTGGGCAAGGCTGTAACATTAAAGGTGGGATGAGCCCATGTGAGGAGGGTCTCATGGCTGGGGAATCTCAGTGCCAAGCCAAGTAGTGAAAGCACAAGGCTCCAGTTCCAAAGAAATCCAAGCGTTTCAGTGAGCCAGGATCTTCTGACCTCTCAATATAGCTTAGTCAGATGACTTCAGTGCTTTTAAAAATCTCATTTCAAGTGTCTCCATATTTTGGGAGCCCTAGGGATGACTCTGCAAGGCTGGCAGTTGCTATTCAGGCCAAAATGAATTGGTTAGGCAGCAATTTACTCAGAGGAGCAGGGGAAAGAAGGCAAGCAGAATTGGGCCCCTCCACCTTTCAGTCTGTGTCTCCTTTGGTGACTTTTCGAGTGTGACACAGGCAATTCCCTGTCAGCCTTTCCCGCTGGCTGACACAGAAGAGGTGGCTTTGAATGCTGCCTGCTGTGCTTGTATGGCACTTGAAAGGAGAGAGGGCTGCCTTTAAGGACTGTATTCCCACAGCTTTAGAGAATATTTGAAAAATGCATCGCTCAGTTCTGTCACGTGTGTTACAGTATTAAACCCTTTGGAAACCTGGAACAATGTCTTAGTAAAGAATGGCTGGTGCCAGGGCTGTATCCCCAGTGCTTGAAATAAAATTAGTCTCGATGAAAGATTGCTCTGCTTATAGGGAAAGTAAAATTATTATTCCATGGCAGGTACTTTTCTGTTAGTAAAAATATCACAACAATGCTTTCAGCTAACAGTAGTGATTAACTATGGCTTTTTTTTATTATTATTATTAGACACGTTGACAAAATACACCATTATTTTTGCACTTTACTGAAGTCAGAGAATTAAAGAATTTATAATAAAAGATTGTCTGAAGAGTTAGAAGCATCTACCTTATTTTCCCAAGGTTGCTTTTATAGCCCAGTGTGATGTGTCCATCTCATCCCTAAAATCCTGTCCTCTGTGGTACTGGGGTGGTTTGTGTTGGATGATCCAGGTCTGTGTGGATACTTGCTCCTCATTTTGTAGATTTTGCTTCTTCATAGGCAAAATACTCCAAAATACAATCTGTTTGCTGATTTCAGTCAGCTTATTGCCTAAAATTCGTGTTATTTCTCAAGTATTTTACTGGGTAAGGCTCCTGTTCTTCGTTTTTCATGGTTTATTCTTTCGTAGTACTCCACCAATGACTTTGTTCTAGTAAAGTTTCATTGAGAGAATAGGTGTTAGAGGATTTCTGTTTTGACCTGCTCTAAGTCAGAGAATGTTCTGTCTGATCTATTTTGGTTGTTCAGTTTTACAGCTGAATAAAGTGCATTCAGTTTTTGCTTTATACGAGTTCTGCCGAGGCATCGCTCAAAACTGTAGTTGTTTTGGACATTAACATCCGAATTCCTTTGAGATAAATACTCCTTTTGTTACATTTGAGCAGAAATAAATAGCACAGAACTGAACTATCTGCAAGTACTAATGGAAGCTTTTATTTAACACATTTTTAGGAAAGCCTGATAAATTGTGGTGACTTTCAGGCTCAATATTGCACACACAAGCCACTGGTGAAGTCATGGCGCCACTAAAATGGATAGTCAAACTCCCACTGACCTCATCAGACTTAGGTTTTTGTCCCAGGAGTGATGAAAATCTAATTTACAACCTAACCAGTTTGAGAAGTAGGCGTAATGGCTCAGGTCCTTGACTGATACAAATGACTGTGGTTCAGCTGAGGATGATTGAGCTACACTGACTTCAGCCATCTGGGCTTCTGGAGAATTGTGGCCACAAACAGTCCTGTTGGGAGCTTTGGAACGGTGTCTCCTCTCAAGTGGCATACTCTTGTCTCCTGTTTTGACTGGAAACAAATAGGCAGGAAACAGCAATGAATATTGCAGTGTTCTGAGTCATACAAATGACAACTGCCATGTGTAAGCTATAGAGTAACAGTGATTAAGGGTCTGGCCCAGCTGCACAAAGCTAAGCCATACCTGCTTCATTAAATTTACAGGGCTCCACTGAAATCCACAGTAATTGCTCAGGTTTTACCACCTGCATGACAAATGCACCTTTCTGTTATCGACTGTGTGAGGTTTGACTTGGGCTTTCACCTAAATCTGGGATTTTGATTATCTCTGCTTAGCGTGTGGAATTGCAGCATCCCTGCTGTCTGCATGTGTGCAGCACTCAACCTGGGATTTGCCCACCCTGATTTTCAGCTAATACCTGTCCAGATGGTGCCTACCTGCTGGGAGAGCTCGGACTTGCCTTTTCAGCTTCACGTTATATCCCAGGGAATTGCTGAAAATGGAGAGCTGTTTGAAGTGTATTATAGAACAAAGCTTCATTAAGGGTGAAGTGCAGCATGTGTGGTGGCACCAAAAGTAATCATAGAATCACAGGGTGGTTTGGGTTGGAAAGGATCTTAAAGATTATCCAGTTCCACCCCCTGCCACGAGCAGGGACACCTTCTACTAGCCCAGGTTGCTCCAAGCTCCATCAAACCTGGCTTTGAGCACTTCCAGGGCTGGGGCAGCCACAGCTTCTCTGGGCAATGTGTACTCCAGCCTCACAGTAAAGAATTTCTTCCTAATATCTAATCTAAACCTAGTCTGTTTGAATCCATTCCCCCTTGTCCTGTTACTACATGCCCTTGTAAACAGTCTCTCTCCATCTCTCTTGTTTGCAGCTTGTTTGGTTAAGCAGCCCCCAAAGGAGAGGAAGTTTCTCCCCTTTACTTCCACGTGTGCAGGATCCTGCCTTTTGGAGCATTGTACCTCATTATCCTGCCAGAGCAGCAGATTTTCACTGTCAGCCATTCCCCCTGTCAGACATCACTGTGCAGCGAAACCTTGCAGAATTCCAGCTGCATAGCAAGAGGAAAATTTCATCTTTGGTGCATAAGAAATATGCCTTAGTGTTTATTAAAAAAAAAAAAAAAATAAAACAAAAACCCAACAGGCAACAAACCTGAAGGGTTATTAACAATTTAATCATGTGTTTCCCAAAAAAAAAAAAAAAAAAGTAGAATAATCTTTTTATTCAGAGGATAAGCAGCATTCTCCATACAAACCTATTCCACTGTGATCCTCCAAAATGTATGCTAAGCTTGCCTGTGCACAAAGCTCCCTGTAATGGGAGGTTCTTAGACCAAGTTTTTTATCCTTGCATAGGATAGGATATGGTCAGGAATGTTATGGATTTGCAGTGTTAATTATATAATGCACTCACTGAAAAGAATAATGTATTCAATGTTTTGATGCTCAGGCAATGACAATCCATTTAACTGTTTATAGCTTTATGTATTTTATAATCCCTGAACCCAAATGTCCCCAGAGAGGGAATGTGCCCTTAAAAATTTTAGGCCTTTAAATTAAGTGAATTTAAATGTGCTCATTTGCATATTTTTTCTTTCTTTGTTCTGCCTGAATGAGATATTACTTCAGTAATTGAACTGTAACTTGGCTCCAGGTAAATGATGTGAGACAGCTGATACTCCAAGTGCCTGACCACGGTACAGTGTGTGCTGCTAATCCAGCAATTTACTGCACACCTTGGAGAGGAGATGGTGTCCAGTCCACTTAGGATCACCCAGCGTGGGGCTGGGACTTGAAAGTTTAATTAATCTGTGATGCTAAATGTGCTTCTGGAGCAGGGAATTGAAAGGATGTGGTGGGGGGAGGAAAGGGGCATCGTCCCTGGAAGAAAACTGCTTACTGAGGTGACGTCATAGAGAATCATGGAATGGTTTGGGGTGAAGGGACCTTAAAGATCATCCTGTTCTATCCCTTGCCATGGGCAGAGACACCTTCCACCAGCCCAGGTTGCTCCAAGCCACATCCAGACTGGTCTTGGACACTTCCAGGGATGGGGCAGCCACAGCTTCTCTGCCCAACCTGTGCCAGGGCCTGCCCACCCTCACAGGGAACAATTTCATCCATATATCTCACCCAAATTTCTCCTCTTTCAGTTGGAACCCATTCCCCCTTGTCCCATCACTGCAGTTCCTGATGAAATAAACAGATAGGTCTAAGCTGAATCTCCTAAAAATCAAATTTCACAGCTAAACCAGAACAGTGAAGCCTCTTAAACAGCTTTCAGAGCAGGCTCTGGTGCTGACCTTTTTGGCCTGTGCTGTTCTCAGGCACTGGATGTGGTGTCTCTGTACCCATGTGACACATAAACTGGGATGGGTGGACAGCAGTGGTGGGGAGAGGCAGAGGTGAGACTGATCAAAGGGATGGAGTGTCTGTTGGAAAAAGTCTTGGTTCTTACCTGTGGAAAAGAGAGGGTGATACATCACAAAAGGATGGCAAAGTGTTTTTTGCTCTATTGTCCTGTGTATCTTGGTGTTCTGTGGGACTGCTGGAGGAGCCCATGTGCAAAGAGGGAAAGCAGAAGGAGCCGGTGGATGATTGTCTGGAGAGCTTGGCACCAATCCCAGAAAAATAGTGGAAAAGTTGGTAGAGGAATGAATTAATATAAAGACTAGAGAGACAATTAAGGCCTCTCTGAAAAAGGAGCAGGTTCCTTGTGGAGTTACAGGTTTGATAGATGTGGATAACTGAGCTTTGTGGCAGTTTTTAGTGTTAGATTTGGCATCCCCTGAAATCTCAGTTAAAAACAAACAAACCCAGCAAAGCTGTTATACTATGTAGTATTAGTAACAATCTTATTTCATAGCATCATGGAATGGCTTGGTTTGGAAGGGACCTCAAAGCTCATCTCATTCCACCCCCTGCCGTGGACAGGGACGTTTTCCACGAGCCCAGGTTGCTCCAAGCCCTGTCCAACCTGGCCTTTGTTTAATGGATTAAGACTGAGCTGACAGAGCTGAACAGGTATTTGTGTGTGAGGTTCATTCACTGAGAGATGTCTGATGGGGTGTCACAAAAACGAGCACCAGTCCTGAAACTGTTGGGCATCTGAACACAAAAATTAAATGACTGCTGCCAAAGTTGTGGATGAGGCACTGGTAGAGTGGAAACAATAAGTTATATGGAGCAGATGACTGGCTGGCAAGATGCCTCTTCTTCTTTCCTCCCAACAGTCTGTGTTTTAAGCAGTGCACTGAAAGTGGGTGGCCTTGAGATGAGGGTGAAAGGGTATGGAGAGGTCACAGCAGAAAGAGAAAGGAAGATGACTTCCCAACGGGCTGAAGGACAAGAAAGTTCCTTTGACACAGGGTTTTTATCTGAGTCCATGAGAATTCTGGAAAATCATGACCAGTTTTGGTGTCAACAGCTGAAAAAAAAAAAAAAAGGGTTTACAAAACTGAAGAGTCAAGAAAATAACCACAATATTGATTTGAAGAGTGGAGAAAATTCCCTGCAGTGAGAGGTTTAGAGAGCTCAATCTGCTTAGCTCATCAAAAAGAGGATTGAGAGGGGACTTGATTACAGGGACAAGTATTTTCATGGGGAAAACACATCCAGCTTTTTAATCAAGAAGAGAAAAGAAAAATCAGATCCAATAGCTGGCAGCTGAAGCCAGACAATTTTAAATTAGACATTAAAGACATTTTTTTTTAATCTGTGATTAACCACTGGAATGAACTGTGATGTGTTCAAACTGAGAGTGGATACCTTGTGTGATACAATCAAACCCAGGTTACTGCATATGATTTGCAGGCGATAGGGAAAAGCACAACTGCCTGTGATGTGCAGGAAGATGCAAAGGCCTTAATATCTCTGATCATTGAAAGAGAACTCTAAGGAAGAAGATAAGGAAAAGGACAAACCTACATGGGAAGTACAAAGAGGAGAAATAGAAGCACCAAAAGACAAAGAAAGGAGTTTCAACTGAGACAGAGCTTCTGTCTCTGAGTATTGGAGCATATGTCTCAGCAAAGTGAGTTTTGGCATTGGAGACACCTTGAGTGCTGGCAGAGCTGGAGTCATCTGTTTCCCAGTCAAAACAGCAATTTTGGATTCTGTGCTTTGTTAATGATGATGAAGAAACCTCCTCTTTGTGGTTTGGGCTTTTGGCACCGTTGGCTCCCTGTTCTGCTGCTGTGGGAGGACACAGGCACGTATGACATGATGGTCCTTTTCAGCACAGAGTCATCACTGTGGTCTCCTGTGTGCCCTCCACCTTGTTGGCATCAGTGTTACACATACAAGTTTTAAAAGACATCATGAACCCTATATTTATACCACTAAACCAATTTTTTGGGAAATCCAGCAGAGAAATCTACATGACCTCAGTTGTTTTTTGACAAGCTCTCTGTGTGTTTGTTCATCAGTTCAGTGACTGTGACTTCTTTTTTCAAAGAAGAAACACATCCTGTTACAAGTGCTTAAAATGCCTAATAATGAGGTAATCATTAATTGAAACATGGTATTGTGGTTCTTCTGTGGGAAGTGCAGTGATTCAGCCAAGATCACAGCCCAGGTGACTTTATGCTGGCTTTTTTCCTATGGATTTTCAGTTCCAGTGGAAGTGAAATGTCTGCCTTAAAGACTGTAAGTAATTTTGCTATCTCGGAAACTCTTCAGCCAGGACTGGAAATCACTTTTCCAGGAAAATTTCAGAAGCACTGTCTGACATCCACAGCAGAGAATATTCCTGTAATGGTTATGGGGAGCGAAACAACTTGCATATGTTATTTTTTTACAACTCCATCACAGAGCTATTACCTGTGTTTAGCAACATTTCCTCTATTGTTTTTGGATTTGAAGAGAGTCATTATTTCAGGATCTTTTCATTGGAAAAAGGCAGCGTGTTTCCTTTGGACTGTTTAACAGAAACATAAACTCTTTGTGATCAATTAGAGCATCTCATTACCTGCAGCTTTGCTTGGGTTGAGTGTTTCTGCCTCGTGTGGCCATGAACATTTTGCATTGCCAGCAATACCAAGTAGCAGTTTTCAGAATGTAGAACCTGGGCTGATTATGGTCATATTCTCCTTGGAACTAAGAAAAATGATAAATAATAATGAACTGATTAATTGGGGGGAAAAAAGTATCATTCAGGAGTGTCTGCCCTACCTGTAAGAACAGACCAACTGGGCAGTAATTATTCCAAAATACTGTTGGAACTCTATCGACCTTGATGATTATTTTCCTTCCCAATGGGCATCTGAGTAAGTGTCTTTGCCTAAGGATTCCCTGGAAGCTGCTCTCAAATCAGAGCAGCACTTCAGCATTTAACTCTTGACATTGTGACATCCATTAAGAACACAGAGAGGTAGGAATTACCCTATTCAATCCGATTAAAGATCCAATTAACTTAGAATCCTCTCCCTGTTAGTAACTAATACTAGATGACTCAACACCCTGGGAAAAAAAAAACCACAAACCACTAGAAAGCCCAGCCCCAAACATTCCTCCCCTGAACTCTGGTTATCACAATTAAGGAACAAAGTGCCCCTGAAAGATTTCTTGAAGTTTTTTTCCCTTTCTTCCCAAGCACTTACTGCTTGGCATCCATCCTGACACATGGGATCAATAGCCCTTACAAATTCTTATCCTGGCTTGGGAAAGTATTATTATTAGCACTTTAAACATCTAATCATTCTCCTAATCATTCTGCCCTTTGTATCAATAACAATCTGGTGTGTCAGACAGTTCACAAAGTTAATTATTGTGATTTTCTTTCCCATTTTTAACTTGCTGTCTCTTAATTCCGATGTGATCATTGAAGTGACTGTTTGACCTTGTTTCACCTGTTTTCGTGAATACTGAAGTCTGTCATGTCCATTCCTTGAAACTCTTTGTCTGTACATGAAATACTGAGCATTCCTTTCATTCCTTTCTTAAAGGGATCTGTAGTATTTTCCTTATTTTGGTCTCATTTAGCCCTTTCTTTTTCTTTAATTTTGGAATGCTTGGTGTCAAAGGTCAGAATATGTCAGCAACACATCTGAGTTACCAATAATTACTACTACTAATGATTTTTAGTCCTTCCTAAAGCATTCTGTAGAGAACCTGCCATCTCAGTTACATCTTGAGCACCTTGGGCTGCTGAGCAGATGCTTCCTATTGAAGTGATTTTTCTTATTTTTTGTAGAAAGAAAACAATGCAGTGGAAACCTTCTTCTCCTGCAGCCTGCTGAAGGCCAGGGGCTATTTGTGAATTTAACTTCAGTTACATAAAGTGAAGCAAATCTCTTCTGACCCTTGAGGAAATCTCATGTTTTAGATCATAGGTCGCTTCTAAATATAGGGATGGGAAATTAATGTCTCCCTGGACAGATGAGTCTGTAAACTGTCTCCTGCAAGGCTTTCCACAGTTCCCTTTGAACTGGTGTTCTGAAGATGCAGAAGATTTAGGGGATTTTATATATTTTATATATATATATATATATGTATGATTTTGCACACAATCCTTTAACCACCAAAGCACTTCATGGAAAATAACATCATTTGGGAGATAAATATATATATTTATTTTTGTTTCAAAACCATTTTGTGCAACAGGCAATAGCTTTTGCCCAGGGCTTTTGAATCTGATATTACATTTATCTTCTCTAAAAATAATCACAGCACCAGCAACGTCTTACATGCCTGAAAGGGAAACAAACAGAAGTGAAGCAGCTCAAGATGGAGCATATCAAATCTTTAGATTTCTTCCAGAGACGTGAACTTAAAAACTTGGTGTTACACACCTGTGATGTGAATGTCTGCATGAGTGCATTTATACCTCCTGTTTTTTTAAATAGATATGTATGTATTTTGGTTTTTTTGCCTTGTGTGGTCACATGAGAAGTGCTGGAAAACTCAGATACTAATATTTATTTGTTCCTAATATTTAGCAAATAGATCTTGCCTCAGAGGTGATTCAGAATCCTCATATTTTGGGGTATTGTTTTATTTGGGTATTTCTCTGTGAGGAAGAACATCATCCTGTCTTTGGCTGCTGACACTCATTGTGGCAGATGTTATGAGTCAGAGCAGACAGGAAAATTCAGATTTATATTTTCTTTTTTTTCTTTTTTTTTTTCATAAGTGACTTGCCCCCAGGCATGTTTTGACAGGGAGGATATAATTTCAAATTAAATGTGAATGTGGAGGCTTTCCAAAGCTACAAATTGCAGAAATTTCTCAGCGTGACTCAAAGAAACATAAAACTCTTCCTGCTGCTGGGTTGCTGTGATGGGAGGGCAATGCTGGGGTGCAGCTCTGGTACCAAACCCCGGAGTTTATTGCCTTGGGACGAATTTGGACACGAAACAGGCAGTGTCCAGCAGTGAGCTGCTTTGACTTCATCCTTTAATAACCCTTTTCCTCTGTAAAACTAATAAAGGCCAACAGGGAGAAGCTGGATTTTTCCTTCTGCCTTCAGATGGTGACCGGTGGTTTAACATCTCATTTCCCCTCTGTGTTTGAATGGGCAGGAGCATCTCCCGCAGCAGGGAGAAGGTGCATTTTTAAGAGGAAGAATTTGGTCTGAAAGCAGGTAACCCAGAGGATGCCGGAGGATCAGGAAGGGCCTTTTGTCTGTGCCGAGGTGTTTGCTCTTGCCTCTGCATGGGGAGAGGTGCAATGAGGAGAGGATGCCCTTCATTGTGGTGGGATTTTTTTAACTATGTCAAATTAGAGTCTGTGATTTCTGTGTCTTTTGAAGTGAGAGAATTTGGCACTCCAGTTCTAAACCATTTGAAAGTATTGCCTGGGTTTAAGAGCAGAGCTTTCTGTTCCTGATGAAACAAAACAAAGAGAACCCCCCTGTTTCTTGCCTAAATCTCCATTTGTGTCACATCCATAACAGGCTCAGGTTTGTGTTGGCTGGAGCTGGTACTCATTGCATGGGCTCTGCCTTTTGAGGACATCATGGCTTCTCAGACTTTGCCTTACATCTTCTCACCTTTATTCTCTTTTTCACATTTTGTTCCAGCTTTTGACCTGTGTTTCATCTCTTTCTCTGCTTCTCCTGCTTGAGTTTTCCTCTCCCCACCACAGCTGGATCCCAGGGCAGGTGTGGGATGGTTCTGCAGCCCCTGGGATTATCCCAACCACGACATTTTGGTGTTATTGTGGTGTCCATAACAGGAATGATGCTTTTCAAGGACTTCTTCCATCAGGGTGCAACTTCAGCTGGGATCTGTTAATTTGCACTTCTCTTGGAAATTGTGGAACTGTGGATTTGGGCAGGATCTGTCCCTCTGCCTCAGCTGCAGCAGCAGCACCAAGATCTGTAACATCTCCTGGTCCCTTCTGGGAAATGTGGACATGAACTTCCCCTGTGCCATGTCCACAAGGTTTTTCCTTGTGTGCTGAGAATGCAGCACAGGAAAAGAGTGAGAGCAAACTCTGATGGCTTTAACCCACAATAAGTCTGATGTCCTCAGGGAGACCAGAGATTAAAGAGCCCAAATTCTCTGGGAGATTGTCACTTGGCTAATGATGATCATAGCCTATGGCAGTCAGGGATGATATGGCTGATACTTAGCAGGGGTTGTGAACCAATTAGTCCGCTCAACAAAATACTTGGTCCACTGGGTGCAAATGTTAGGAATATTTATAGGGCTGGCTATGGAGTCAGCTAATCAAAACTGGAGAAAGCTACTTAAGAGGCCGTCCCAGGCTCTGCAGAGGCCCTGAGATTACACAGCTGACAGATAAACAAATGTTTGCCCATGTAAATATTAGGACTCAAAGACTGTATTTGAACTCTTTTTCAGTTTCCTGATGTTGTAAAATCAATTAGGGGTGATTAATACAGGCTGGAATCCACTTCCCTGTGGAGAGCAGGTTCATTGGTGGCTGTCCATAGAAAATCTTCTGCAGGTTGTCTTCTTCCAGCTTTGCTTTTGGGGTGTCTCATGGTCCAGGTGGGATGGTGGCAGAGGAAGTCACAGAAGTTGGCCCAGGTAGCAGCACGAGAATAATTCAGCATTTACTGGCATGTTCTTTTGCATTCATTAACTGCTTAATGCTCAAGCTCTGAGCATTCCTATTGACTCCTTAACCCATTGAATCTTTGAGCTACTAACTTGTTGAAACACGAAACTGTTGCAACTCAGCACTGGTCTCACAGCCTGCTCTGGTACAGTAGTGCTGTCCAGCCCCTTATGGGGCTGGTGCAGGAGTTGGTGCTTGCATAAACTTGGAGAGGAAACACAGCAATTCATCTTAATTTACAGTAATTCATCCTAATTTACAGGGTGGCTGAAACATTTATAAGCATTCCTTTGTTGGTTTATTAATTTATTTGCACTTCATTTGAAATTTCCAGGGTTTTGCCCTGCTAATCTGGGGCCCCACTTAGCAGGAGCAGTGAGGAAAATCCACAGGCTTCCCTGGAAAAGCTTTTGGAAACCTGAGAATATTGATTGCTCAGACTGGAGACACAAATGTGGTTATACATGTTTCTACAGGGAATCTGCACATAGAGCAGCTTCTAACCCTTCTACGAAGCTCCTGATGAAAATATTCTGCCTTGCTGTTTCCCAGCTGTTGTTTTACAGCAAATGATCAGTTGGAAATACAGCCATTTTGGGCTTGGGGCTGAAGGTGGTTTTCTCCACTTTATTTGAAAAAATCAAGTGTTAAACTGGGGCACTTATTGCATTTGGCAAGCTCTACACTAGGTCTTTACCTAAAGGAAAATCAAATATTAATAAAAGCCAGGTTGAAGATTGTTCTGGCAAGCACTCTGTGATTTTATTTTTTTTATTATTATTATTATTATGTTTTTTACACCCCCTTGTGTGTAAAAGCTTTCTTATGCTGCTGCCATTCTGGCTGTAAGTGGCTTTAAGTGCAGTGGGGTTTAGGATACAGATGTTGTTTCTGATGGGTCTTGTGTATTGAAAATGACATAATGTCTTTTTTGATCCTGAAAAGCACAGTTCCTATTGGTCCTGATAATTGTGGTAATAGTGCTTTTTATGTGGGGTTTTTCTTTTTTTTTTCTCTCTGTTCATATGTGTATCAGAGATGTAACACACTGGCACTTAAATGGGGTAAAAATGGTCTTTTTGAGAGGACAGTCCAAGTCCATGGAGACTCTCCAGGGATCTCATTAAATCATTCTTTTCTTAATACAGTGTAGTGCAATATCAGCTATCAGGATCCCCACAGTGTGGTTTCCTGAGAGGTTAGTTTACACAGAATTAATTGTCTAATTTTGCAAACAACCAGAGTACAGTGCACATTGATTTTTGTTTATTTATTTATTTTCAATCTGGTGTGTTGCTCTTGTGGATTCTACTTCATATTTCAGATAGTTTTTACAATCCATCTTTGTTTATACCACTTTGTCATAGCCCATATTACATAGGAATCATGACTGATTCTTATTCTTTTTGTCCCTCCTTATATAAAAATTGCTCTTAATTTAAGTAATAATTTTCTGCACAAAATTTGTTTCAACAACAGCAATATTAGGATGCATCAGAAAAGCAAACACAGATTGTGTAAGGCTTCAGTGGTTTAGAAGCTCCAGAGACCAATCCTGAGTGAGGAGAATGGATTTTCCTTTTCCTCAGATGTCACCTGGTTTGTGTGGTAAAGGAACAGCAAAGGGAAAATCAGCCTTGCACAGAACAAAGGGCCAGCAAGTTGAAATCAGCTGCTACAGAAGCACAGAAAAATATATTTGAATAAAATCTCATGGGCTGTGCTGAGAATTTGGCTTGAACAGAACTTTAAATATATTTGGAGGCTTCTTTTTTAAAGTGAAGTTCTTGAAATATAATTTCCTCACAAACAGAAGACTTCTGTCTTAGACCCACACAATCATTTAGGCTGGAAAAGATCTTTAAGATCATTGAGTCCAACCTGCTTACGTGTGTTTAGCCCCCAAAAAATGGAGTTGTGCAGAATATTCCTCAGCTTGCTTTGGGCAGGACAGCTGCTGAAACAGCTGCTGAGCCCAACCAAGGGCTGCAAACTGTTTCCAGCTTGTCCCCTCCCCTTACCTGCTCAGATGGGCAAAAGGTGATGGACTTCTGCTGATTGCTCACCCCTGGGCCTGGCTGTGCTCCCATAGCCTGCTGAGAGCCTTGCCCTGAGAATGGCCTTGCTCTGCAAAGCCCATCACAAAATGCAAATGTCTCTGACATGATAGCTGTTCCCTGGGATCAGCACTGGCTGGAGGAAGTGGTGGCTGTGCCATCAGCTGGGACTTGTATGCTTTATCACAGACTGGCTTGGGTTGGAAGGGACCTTAAAGCTCATCTCATTCCAACCTCTGCCATCCCAATCTTCCACTGTCCCAGGCTGCTCCAGCCTGGCCTTGGACACTCCCAGGGATGGGGCAGCCACAGCTTCTCTGCCCAACCTGTGCCAGGGCCTGCCCACCCTCACAGGGAACAATTTCTTTCCAAGATCTAGTTTAAACTACCTTCAATTTGAAGCCATTTTCCCTTGTCATTACCTGCTCCTGTAAATAGTCTCTTTATCTTTCTTTCCAGTTGGGAGTTCAGACAAAGGGAGTCCCCCAGCTGGGAGTGAAAGGATGTCAAAGTGAAATAGTGTAGTTAATGTGAGAGAGACTAAGGCAGTGGGAATAGGTGGGAAAAGAGACAAGTCAGGATAGCTTATCTGGAGGGGAAAAAACCCAAAGCAGCAGAACTATCCTCAAAGCCTGTTGTAATTCAGTGAGTGTGTTAAGCAACGCTTGGATTTTATCTTTAATTTCTCATTTACACACACAAAACACTCCCCAGGTGTAAAGCAGAATTTTTTTAAGAAAAGCACTTTGGACAATGCTGCTGTCCCTCTTGTCAGCTTGTCTAGGAGGAGAAATAGAAAGGAAGTCAGGGAAAGGTGAGATTCCTTTGCCATCTCATTAATTGTCTTTTCAGCTTTTCTTAAAGAGCTTCAGGTGCAGTGTGCACTATGAATTTATATATCCATAGCTGTTCCAAACTGCTCTTGAAAACAGGGATTATATCTCCCTGTTAGACACTGGAACTGAAAAATCCAGCCCATGGGCTCAGTATGGATCCAGCCTGTGGAGCAGAGGGGATGTCTCCATCACCCTGGCAAATCCCAGGAATTGCACACTGTGCTGTGTGCACTGGGCTTGACCAGGCACGAGGCTGTTCTCTGCTGGGAGGCAGCTGAAATGGGAACGTGCCATGATCCCGTCTGCTCCTGTGACAGGGATTTGACAGCGTGCAGAGCCTTTGAGTGCCGTGTCCCATCCTGGCACCGCTGGCAATGGGCATGTTATTCTCATGTCAGTTGTTATCTCACAGTGTTGACATCATACACTAAATAACACTTAAGCAGGTCTCTTCCCATTAAAAGATGAATTCCCGACACAATTGAAGTCAATGGGGCCTTTGTCACTGACTTCAATAGGCCTCAGCTTCCTCCTCATGACTCCATGGGAGGAAGAATAAATTGCTGTGGAAAATGCAACTGTCTCTGACATGCAGTGGGAAAGGATAATTAGCAGTCAGTCATGGAGCTGCCATCGTGGTTGTCTGATGAATAATAGAACTGAGTACAAGTGGTGTGTTGCTTTCCAAGTGGGTTTAGCAGATTAACATGAATGTAGGCAGCCAAGAAATATGGCATGAAAACCAAGTGTGAGATTAGTTCTAGACAGTAGACATCAACTTTTCTGTCTGTCTGGCCTCCAAAACATACTGTGTAGTTTTGTGTAAACACTGAAACAGGAAGATGTTGGAGATCGAGACAAAGTCTTGTGTAAATTAGGCTTTGTGTCTTCTTTTTCTTGGTGTTGAATTGGGATGATGTTCTTAGAAGAGCACAAGAGAAATTTCAATGAAACCTGTTCTCTCATTTTGCTTCTTGTTCAAAATGCTTCTAGAGCTGGTTAGATCATGGTTGGAGGTCTGTGCAAGACCAGGTGGGATGGGGCTTTGAGTAACCTGGTCTAGTGGAAAGTGTCCCTATCCATGGCAGGGGGTTGGAACAAGATGATCTTGGAGGTCCCTTCCAACCCAAGCCATTCTATGCAGGTACCAAGATGAAGGACCATGTTTTATGGACATGTGCATCTTCCACTTACTGAGGCTTGGAAACAACTGATTTCTGACAGCAAAATGGTTAGACCAGCTGGTGTGATGGACTTCTGGGATGGAGCCCAAAGATAGGTGTTGGATTTATGGATCTAATCCCTCTGAGCCAAGCGAGCGACAATTAAAGCAGAAGAAAGCTGGTCCAATGTAGTTTTAATCATTAGTCTCAGTTTGTAGTTGGTCTTAGCGCTGCGTGAAGCTTTGTGAGAGCATAAAGGCAGCTCTGTAAAGCCGTGGCTTTCAACTAGCCCTGTTTGTGTTTTGTGATTGGGGAAACCATTGACTTCATATTCTTTCATGTTCTTTCTGTTCCCTTCTGTTTTGATGTTATCGTGCCGTCATCTGAGCCGCGTATTAAACAAGAGACTACTTCAATATGGAATGATCAAAGGGCTGAGGGAACACAGGGCCATAAAGAATATATGGAGAGCTCTGGGAGAATGGCAAGTTGAATTTAAAGGCTTTTTCAAGCTGCTTAATTCCTGCTTAGATTTCTGGTGCCACCAATAGGCAACAGTCCCTTTCTTTAAATCTTTTACTAAGGATTGACTGGCAGAATTGCTGTTTTACATGGGGTTTAAAGAGGAAAAGGCCACCCTGAAGGTCAAACCCCAGGAGATTTCCTCTAAGAGCTCATTGATTCTACTAGATTTTTGACTTGGAGAAAGACCACTTCTTCCTGGATACAAGTGCTTCAGTATGTACCAGCACAGAATTCAGGAGCAAAAGTGTAAGGGCAGGCAAAAAAATTAGAGAGAGATGCTGTGGGGCAGAGAGACAATGATCTCAGTCTTGTATCATTCAAACTGGTGACATTATTAGCTGCTGCTCCATGAAAAAAAAAAAAAAAAGACAGTATTATTTTATCAGTCTTAGAAATGGATTATGTTAACTATTAAATTGGGCAGAATAAAGATTTATGGCCCCATCCTCAGCCTGAGTAAACAGGCAGAGAAGCTCTGCTTGTGTGGGGATGGCAGGGCTGGGCTGTAAATACCGGGGGTCTGGCTTTCCTCACATACAGACATGACTTCAAGGTTGCTGTCACTGCACAGGCAAGTGACTGGCTTTTGGTTTTTTGCACAAAAAAAAAATGAAGATGAACATGTTTTACCTCTCTAACCTCATTACAGGATGGGCTTTGTGAGTTGCCCAGTGCTGTGGTAGTGATTAGCAAAAAACCTACCCAATAAGCAAACTCTGTATTTGTGCTATTACCTTCTCCTGTGATATTTCAATCTGATTCATTAGAGAAATTAGCATTTTTATGGACTAATTAGGGGGAAATGTTGCTTGTACTCTTTCTGATATACAGAGATTTTTCACAGCTTAGTAAAGCCAAAAAGGAGTGAAACATGATTTTCTCCCCCACACAATAAAAAAAAAAAAAAAAAAAAAAAAGGAAGAAAAGCAAAATGATGACTCAAATTAACTCAAAAGATTGGGGAAATTTGAATTAAAAAATGGAATTAAGTGAAGGTTAGATTGCTGTATTATTGGCAATCTGTCCAGTTTTTTGAAGTCAAATTTTCAGTTCTCTTTCAGCTATTTTGGTTCTTGAGGCATAAAAATATTTTAAAAGCTGTCAGTCAGTCACCATATTTTTTGTGACAGTTGCAAAATGCACAGTAATGAGAATGAATAGTAATGAGTGCATTATTCAGCAGCTATAAATACCAATTGATTTTCATTGCAAGTTTGGATATTTCAGTCAACATATATTTGAGCTTATTTTTTGTTGCATCTTTTTAAAACCAAGCTGAGGTTTTACTAGACCGTGGCTAACGATCATTCAAACGTGTCTTGCTTTTCCTCACGTTACGCTAATGAACCACTTGCTTTTGAAGTCGAATTCTAAATATGCATGTGTGGCACTTGCTCCTGCTCATGTTCTGCATTAGCCAGGAGGGTAAAAATGGGTGTTTCTGACTAAACATCTGAGGTCGTCTCTTTGCAGGGGAAGTGCTCTTTTTTTCCCTCAGAGGGTGGAATACCATTATTTTAATCAAGGCAGGCATCTCCTGTTTTGATCGTTAGGTTTTGATAATGATCTTGCTTTGCAGAGACCCAGAGCAGTGAACCCCTCACTTTGGGCTTCTGTGGAGAAGGCAAAAATCTCCGTCTTGCACAGAGGGTGGAAGTTCAATTAGGCATTCTGGTGTCATGGGAAGTTGATGGTGCTTTAATTGGCTCCAGCTGACTGGCTTTTAGGCCATGATATTCTTCACCTGCAGTTGGATGCTTCTCAAATATGTATGGAATTCTTGTATTGCATTTGAAAAGGTTGCACAAAGTCAGAATAATTATTTCCAAATGGTACTTTACAAGTGAATGCACTGTGATAAGTACAAGGGAAGGAGAAGACATTAAAACTGGAGAATAATTTGAGTTGGAAGGGAGCTTTGGAGGTCATCTGGTCCATCCTCCTGCAGAATGGAGGCATGACTTTGAAGTTAGATCAGGTTGCTCAAGGCTTTGTGTGGGTTAAAGCAGCAATTAGCCTTCTCTCTCCATGCTCCACAAACAGTTTTCTCAGCATCTTCTCAGTTCTGTGCTGCAGCCCCTTCATCACCTTGGTTGTCTGCTGAAATTCTGCCAGTTTCTCAGTGTTTTGTAACAGGGAAACCAGAAGTGGACCCTGCGTTCCAGATGCTGAATAACGAGTAAGAGTTGCTTTCCTTGACGTGCCGGCCGTGCTCCTGAAATGCAACCCGGCGTGAGGTTGGCATCCATCACCACTGCTGCCAGCTCCTGTTCAGCCCCCAGGCTGTCTTGCCCAGAGCTGCTTTCTGCACTGTGGCTTTCAATTTGCAGAGTTTCGTGTCTGCTCTGGCTGAATGGTGGAAGTTTTGTGTCAAGTGCCCTGCTGAGTCACCACTGAAGGGCCGTCCCACTCTCCAGCATGTCAGCAGCTCCCCAGCTCTGGTATCATCTGGAAACTTGCTGCTCTCATTGTCTCAGTTGTTAAGGAAGATGTTCAGTGGTTAAACAAATTGCCTTCCTGGAGCTTTGTTCTGTAATCTTTGGGATTAATGTGAGAGTTACCACTTGGATGTTGGTGTGTGTTGTTCCTTCTTGAGGATGGCCATGGCAGTTCCCTTTCCCAGTCACCAGAAGGATCCCCCGCCTGCCACAACATTTTAAAGACCTGAAGAGCAGCCTCAGAATGAGGTCAGTCTGTTTTCTGCACACTCAGAGAACTCTGCAGGTCGTTTGATTAACTGATTCCTAACAAAGTCTGCCTCTACTCTAGATCAGACTTCTCTACTCTAGATAAAGATATCAGGACCATGGACCTGGGTGTCCTGGGAGGAGGTCTTCCCTTAAAGCCTGAGGCAAAACGATCATTGAATGCCTCATCCTTCCTTTATACCTTTGTCAGTAGTTTTGTCCATATATCCAGGAGTGTCCTACGTTTTCCCTGGTCTCTTGCTGCAGCTGTACCTGTGGGTGAACCTTTCTCCTTGGCCATACCATCCCTTACTGGTCTCAACTCCCCCTGGGCTTTGGCTTTCCTAATTTTTCCCCTGCATTTGGGGCAAGACTTCTGTAGTCCTCCTGGATATTCCCCACTTCCACCTTCTGTTCACTTCTTTCTGTGTCTGAGCTCAGTCAGGGATTCCATGTCCAGCCAAGTCATCCTTCTGTCATGTCTGCTCCCCTTCCCACTCATCAGGGTGGATTGTTCTCCTGCTTTGAGGACCTTTTTCTTCAAGATCAAGAGCTTTCCTGTGCCCTTCTGCACCCCAGGGCAGTCATCCATGGCACCACCCTTCCACCTCTCTGAGGAAGGCAAACTGCTCCCCTGAATTTCACCATCAATATTGTCTTTGATGTGCTCAGGAAATCTCAGTTGCTTGTGCACCACCAGTGGCATATTTACAGACACCAGGGTGTTTAAAGTCCCCCAGGAAGACCAAGGCCTTTGATTGTGAAGGCTGAATAAAGCTTTATCCCCTTCAGGTTCTTACTGGGTGGTGGGCAGCAAACCCCCACAGCAGCATCCTCCTTGCTGGCCTTTCTCACTGACCCACAAGCATCAGCTCCCAACAAACCTGTTTCAAGCACAGCTCAAACATAAAAGTCTTGAGATATAATTCTAGCTCACTATTCTGAGGAATATTCTATTTTCTGGGCATTGTTTTTAACAGCCTTTAATCCTATACAGTGCCTATTCCAACAGGTATTTTTTTTCTGAACCTATCGAACTCTAAATATTTGGGATACCTTCATATTAAGCATATCCTTAATGACCTTTCTTGATGGGGATTGCTGGTATAAAGTCTTTGTGCATATCTGTGGACAGAAGGAGTTAATAACACACTCCAAGTCTTAAGTGCCAGTGTAAAGCTCTTGTTGAATTGATGTATTTTTTCAGTTAAGAGGTTGCAATACTGAAATGGCCCATCTTGACCTCAGTTGTCTCAGTGTTAATCAAATGCCCTGTGCTGTTACTTGGGCCATTAGCCTGGCACTCGGAAGTTTTATTTCTGGCTTTGCAATTATCCCACTGCTGCAATTTCCTTATCTGAATTGGGGATAACAAAGCCTTCCTTCTCTGCAGAAGGTTTTGAGATTTGATGATGAAAAATGCTGTCTAAGGGTTCAATATGAACAAATATCACTTTGTTTGCATGGCTTGATTGTCTTATAAACAAGCAGAGAGCTGATGACCAAATCAAGGTTCGAATTGAACAAATGAGGTATAATGAACAACTTCAGACTATTGACTTCGTTTTTTCCTTCTGTTTGAAAGTCATTAACTTTTGTAAGTCAGTCCTCTTGATAAATTTTTAGTCTGTAAATCATTTCCCAGTTGGGTCTAGAAATCTTTAATTTGCTTGTTTTGTGGCTTTGCTTATCATTTTAGATGTCAAATAAGTTACTTATTAGTTTGTATGATTATTAGCAATCTGAACACAGAATCACATATTTTAAGGTTAAGTTTCCAATTTCAGTGTTGAACAATATCCAAGTGCACTTACAGGGCATTTCCAGGAAAAAAAAGAGCCTGAAAATTATAAATTAACAGTGAACTATCTTTACAACAGGGAAAAATTACTCCTTAATTAAAACTATACTCTAAATCTGTTGTGAGGAGGAAAGCAGAAAAGATGAGTATTTTTAAAATAATTTCAAGACCTTTGGTATGTTATTTGCAGTTACTGCCATGGGTTAGGTCCTTGTGACCTTTTGGAGTTCAGGTGTCACAGCAGCTCACGTCTGGTAGACTTCTGTGTTGTAGAGGGGAGAAGAGCAGCCTCAGTTAAATTTGCATAATGCATCGAATTTCTAACCGGGAAACATTAGGGAATATTTTGTCAGGGGGCGTAAATAAAAGTGACTTCTAAAAGTCTACATTGATTTATTTGAGTTGGAGACTATTTACAGCTGCCTGTAGTGACAGAACAAGGGGGAATGGCATCAAACTGAAAGAGAGGGGGTTTAAGATTAGAGATGAAGAAGGAATCCTTCCCTGGGAGGGTGGGCAGGCCCTGGCACAGGGTGCCCAGAGAAGCTGTGGCTGCCCCAGCCCTGGGAGCGTCCCAGGCCAGGTTGGACAGGGCCTGGAGCAACCTGGGCTAGTGGAAGGTGTCCCTGCCCATGGCAGGTGGGATTGGAGCTGGATAATCTTTAAGGTCCTTTCCAACCCAAACTGTTGTGGGATTCTCTGATTCTATGATAAGATTTGCTCCAGGCTGTCTGAGAATGACCATGTGTTTTGACACATGGCTGTGAATAGTTGAAAGCTAATTTATATCTTAAAAAAACCCACAGAGCTAAGTTTTCTGGCTGTTTTCATTCCTAAACCCCCAGTATTGTGATGGGAATTCATGGTTTTCCTGGAAAATGGTGGATATTTTTCAGCTGGCATGTAGATACTCACAAAGCTGCCTTCCCTCTTCAGAAGAAATCCTTTTCTCTCCCACGTGCCATTCAGTGAAAGGTTGTAACACACATTTGTGCCTTCGAAGGTTATTAAAACCAAGTGAAAGTGCTCTCTGTACCTTGGGGACCTTAAATGCAGAATCATTCTAACTAATAGACAGGTACTAAGTGTGCCAAATTTTACCCCAAGGTCCATATGGGTCGGTTTTGCTCACTGACTTTTATTGACTATCAGGATTTATTGCCCCAGGAGAGAAATATTGACAGAGGTGATTCTCTGCCAGTCACAGGTTCCCTTCAGGGACGATAACACCTGGTGTGCACTATAAATTTAAACTCAACACAAGCATGCAAGTCATGCTGAACATTCACCTGCTGTGATTTTTGGTGTGGCAAAGCTGTACTTGAAACCTGGGTGATTTTGCACAGACCTTGACACTTTCTTTAAGGAAAAATGGCTCTGCTGTCCCTGAAGAACCTCAGAGAGAGTGTGTGTGCATCTGTGGGGATGAGCCTTTGTATGTATGTTGGATTTCCTTCTGCTAAACATTATAGCAGCTTTTAATGTTACTTATCTGTATTATTAAACTCATCACCTGAATTATGTACTGGCAAAGTGCTATAACATTTCTTATGCCTGAGTAATCGAGGAGCAAAATCTGGCCCAATAGACTTGATTTACAGAAATGTTCACGGCTGCCTTCTTTTATTGGTACAGTAAATCACAGGAGTTGTTGGCTCACGTCATGTGATGGTCCTAGACAGCTATGATTAGTATTTCAAGGCTCTCTTCATATTCTGATAGTCCTTTTCATGAGAAATAAACAGATATTTGAGCAACTTGTAGCATTGTGCATAGAGTAACTGTGAGCCACCTTATTCTGAATTTGAGATAGATCAGAAATGCATTTCCTAGGGGGAAAACTGAAATATTGGCAAAAGCATGTCTATTAAACTCAACTTCTCAATTTTATTCCTGCAAAATTAATACACCCTACTGTTGTTAAAAAGGAAATGATAATTTTATTTAAGAAATGTAAAACTGTTGTGCTGACTCTTCTCACTGCGTCTTTGCTGGGTTGTGTTCATAGTGCACTTGGGTAAAATTACATCTAGAATGTTTGTTTCTTTATTAAAGAGGTTCTTTTCTTTCTTGCTCTTTTTCTCAACCCATATTAATTTTGTGTACTTGCTATTGATCTGAAGATACCACTGTAAATGCTCCCTTTAGCACGTTTGCACCGATGTGAGATCCATAAGCTGTAAGGACATTGACCTTTTGCTGTGACAGTTTATCCAATTCATCCTGTGTTATTTTTTGCTTAATGCATCTTTTTATTGTTTGACAAAACTCCTTCTGCTGTTAGTATGCACCAGTGCAGCTTATTCCTCACTGGCAGTGGAGCTGGAGCTGATGGGAATGCTGCCCGGGCCTGGGCACTGGGATTTGGGGACCTTTCATCCCTTGGCCACCCATGTGTTACTGAAATAGGATCAAACCTCATGGTCTGCACTGCAGGGCAGAGCTGGGTCTCGGAAGGTTTGATGTGCAGAGCACAGCTCTGCAGGAGTGGATTGGCTTCAGGAGCATCCAAAGCAGTGCCAGAGCTCCATCCCGGGCAGCATTCCCTGCTTTTGATACCATTCTGCTTTGTCGGGGCCAAATGGCTGAATTGTCTTCCTCTGTGTAGCAGGCACAGTTCAAGTCACGTTCAAATATTTGGTTTCTCATTTTCAGAATGACTCAGAGAGGTTTTTACTTCATCAGTCGGTGTGTTTGTTAAGGGGAAATGGGTGGATGAAATGTGAAGGTCACATTGCAGCGGGGACCACTCATCCTTGCTCGTCTGCTCTTGCCCTGCCATCAGGAGGTGGAGGAGCCTGGGAAGTCTGTCAGTGCCATCTGTGGCATGGCCAAAGGCAGCAGGTCATGCCAGGCCTAATGCTGGCTCAGCCTTGCTCCTGGTTCTGCTCAGAGAGCAGGCAGCCCCGGGGAGCTCCACGCAGGATCAGAGATGTCGCAAAGCCATCTTTGTGTCCTGCTGCCTCTCTCTCTCTCTCCCCTGCTCTGCACCACGTGGGACTGGCCTGCACATCAGTGGCCAATTCAGTGAGTGAATAAAAGCAGGAACTGCAGTCCCTCACTTAGAAATGTGTCAGCTCCCTCTAACCTTTTGGAAAATTGAAAGAGCAAATTGACTGTTCCAGTGGCACATCGTGACAGTAAAATGCCTTTGCAGAGCAGGAAGTAGCACTGGGAGTCCACACACAAACACACACACACACACACAGACACACACACTTTGTCCATACCCACACAGGAAAAAAGATAATATTTTAATTTCTCATCTTTAAAAATCCCAACAGATTCATAAGACCAGGACACCTAACTTTGATTTAGGCCACAAGTTTCCAGGCCAGTCATCATAAATCCCTTTTTTGTAAGGTTGCAAATTTTTCCCTTATAGTTTACAAGGCATGAAAACCCAAACAACAGATTGAGTTTTCAGCACAGAGTGGGAGATTCTCATTAAGACACACACAGTATCAGTAATCCCTTTGTGAAACAAACCTCTTGGTTGGTGTTTAAACTTAAACATCTTGCTGCAGCCAGAGCCATTTACCTGAGCAAGGGGAGCAAGAGCTGGCTGTGCAGGGGAGGAATGATGATGCTTTCCTTCCAACAGCATCACCCCAGGTGGGAACACCTGGGACAGAGACCACTGAGTTATTAGTCTGTCTTCATGTTGCAGAAGAGACTTGGGCAAAATGATGGATAACCTTTGGCAGGTGCCCCATGTTGCCAGGAGCTTAGATCTTCCCTGTGGAAATTCCATTGCTGCATAGAGTATTGGATTTGAGGTAGGGGATTGTGGAGATTTATGATCAGCTGGGTTCCTTCAGGAAGACAGTGAGAGGTCCCTGCCCATGGCAGGGGGTTGGAATGAGCTGATCTTTAAGGTCCCTTCCAACCCAAACCATTCCATGACTCTACAACAAGCTCAGTGGGGAAAGGCTGGAGTGCCCCTTGAGAGGTGTTTGAGCTGAAGCTGCAGTGGGTGCACTTGGGCACTGAAATCAGCTCTGCTCCTGCTCTGCTTGTTTGATGGGAAATACTTTCAGTGATTTTGGGAAGTGATGAATTCTTACTGTTTAAAATAGGCCTGAAATGAGCTGCTATAAATTGGCTGGCTCTAGTAAACCCAATAAACCCAGTGATACAGACCAGGTATTTTTTTCCAAGTTTTCCTACACTTTTCACTAGAAATGTTTTTTGACACAAATCCTTTCCTTCAACCTGTGAGCTCTATTTGCTCTTCCTCTGTCTGTACACTGATAACTTCAGCCCCACAGACCTTCTCTCCAGGAAATGCCATTAAGATTTTCTTTTAGCAAAAGTGAGTAGCCCTTCAGAAATCCTTTATCAGGTCTGGTCTTTCCTGTTACAGTTTGCTTCCTGCTTTTTTTTTTTCTTCATGGATAGCTGTAATTTAAAGCTTACAAGATCGATAAGTCCAAGATGCACAGCATAAATGGGAGAAGCGGACAAACAGTTGGTAAAGATAGGAGACAGCTGATTAAAATGAATTCAGCTATAAAGCCTTTGAGTTACTATTCTCTGCTGTGATTTTGGAGATAGATTAAAAAATAGTAGAAGAGGGACATACAAATCAAAAAAATCCCTCCTCCCTTGGAATATCTGATTAAAATAATTCTGAATTTCTACTTTTTTTTCCCCATGTCTTTAAATAAAGAGGAGATTTTTTTATTCGAAGTAGAGGTTTTAATCAATTACAAGTGAATTGGCTTAATATAGAGATAACTGGGAGAAATGTAATGGCAGGAAGTCTAGACCTGATGTAAGAGCAGCATCTTGCCTTGAACTCTCTGAATCCAGTGCTGTGGTAACTCAAATCCTGCAAATGGCCCATTTTGTGCTGATTCCCAGGATTTTCCTACTCCCCTTCGCAGCCCCGGTGATGGTGCGTGGGACTGCGTTTGGGTTTGTGCTGTTTGCCAGCCCAGGCATGTCTTGCAAAGCTTGGCCCAGGCTGCCCTAGCTTTGTTGGGCTGTGCCCAGCTGGCACAGGCTGCAGATCAGGCAATTTGCATTTGGCATTACAAATTGCAGTCACATTACTTTGTGGAGGTAAAGGCCCTCTGAAAGGCCGAGTGTGTTGCCAGCAGGAGAGCAAACATTGCTAAGCTAAAGCCTCAATAGAAGTCAAGAAGGATTAAGGTGCAGCTGAAAATAGAATTGAGGTTCCTAAATCACGGCAGAGCTTTAGAAAAAGGTTTCTGTTCACATCAGAAACCATAATTTATCGACAAAGGGGTTGAAACTTAAAATATATGTGCTAGTGAATTGTGCTTCAGTGGAATTACAAACTGCTCCTCATGGGGAGGTTCATGTAAATGCTCTCTGTGTGCCCCTGAGCACAGAAATTATCTGAAAGACTAAAGATGGCAATGAGCATGTCCATCTTACGTATTTACATCTGTGTGTGCTGAATTTGTCCATGTGTACCCCAAAAGCTCATAGGGACGTTACAATATGAATTCAAAACGCTATGGGAAAGGAGGTGCATGTGCACTTTGGAAGACAGATTGGGTCTGTCCATGGGGAAATAAGTCTGTCTGCAACTGGTGAGATGAGGCCAGATAAAGAGATTATCAAGTAGTGACAAGAGAGAAAATAGGTTAGCTGAATTCCTCTTTATCACTTCTTTTCCCTTAAGATGCCTCACTGAATATCTTGTCATTCTTACAGAGAGACTGAAAAGAAAATCACTTTTAAAGGTGACCCACAAAGGTGAAAAAAGACAAACCCGGTGCCTTTGTGCCCCTTGGTGACAAAGGAGCTGGCCTGGAACTTCCACTGCGAGTGTGTTCTCTCTTTTGGGAGAGCAGGGCAAGTGGCCTCAAAGCTCCACAGTCTCTCCCTTGCCTTTGATGCTCCCAGATATGGGAGGACATCCTGTGACACACACCTGGGGGTGGCAATATCGAGGTGTTCCAGGTCAACAGCAGAGTGTCCTGCCCAGGTATTAGAGAGGTTGATATAGAAATACAGCTCTTGGTCAACGTGTTTAAAACACATGGAATATATTGTAATAAAACAGTCAAGGGATCTCTTTCCTTTTGAACACACTTTTCTTTCATGAGCCTTTTTTGTTTTTTCTTTAATTGGAAAGGCAGGTAACTATTGGCAATCATTCTGAAATGTGTTTCATGATAGGGGACTACAGGAGAGCAATAATGTAAGTGGTGGTTGATAAGGTTTATTGTTTCTGGGTTTGTGTTATCTTGTGGTTCCAAAGAAAGCTGAATCTTATCAGTTTGGTGCTGCATAAACACTTAACAGGCCTTAGAAAGCTTATAATGGAAGTAGACAAGAAAGGCAAAGAAAGAAAAGAGAAATGGAGGTGCAGAGAAGGAACTTCTTCCAAGGTCACAAACCAGATTTAGAATAAGAATCAGGTTTTCTCATTTCAGCCCATTTTTTTCTATTCCATGGGGTATGTTGCTTCTGTTATTCAAATATGAAAAAACCTGTCCTTTTCCAGTGAAATGAAGGGCAAGGAGAATGAGATCAGTCATAAACTCAGTGATACAGAGAAAATAAATAAAGCAAAGGAATTGTACTGATAAAGATGCTGGTTTTAGATAAATTCAACATACGACATTTCATTTATCAACTCACAAATTTGTCTTTCTGTCTAGATGCAGTAAAGGGGAGAGAACCACTCAGAAGTAAAACTACAGACTGACCATGCATTGATGAAGAAACAGCTGCATGTACTGGTTAGAAATGCTTATTTTTTTCTTTTAAATTAAATATTTGTGTTTTGGATGTAGATTTTATTTACCTCCATTTCTGAATCATAACAGTTCAAGTCATTTTGGACCCATTTGAGACCATTTCTGCCTTTAATATTCTTCCTATGAAAGCATAAATGCATGTGTATGTGTGTATCTGTTTGTGCATGTATGTATGTTCTGGAATAATTCCAGGTGATTTTAATTCCCTGAAGTATGTGGATACGATTTCAAAGCCTGAACGCGCTCTGAGGTCAGATGGAGCTTGTTTGCCTTCTTTTCCCAAGTCAAGCAGTCACTTGTTACTGTGTGTGTAGCTGAGCCCTAAGCCAGGCTTTATCCTGTCGTAGCAACTAATTGGTGAGGAGATCGTGATTTTACATTGTAAAATCCCCCTCAAATCTGGAAGAAAAGGTGATGTATTTATTCTGTTCTGATTATTTCAAGGTCAGCACCAGTCTGCTCCCCAGCAGCTGCTGCTGGTGGTTGTAGGGACAGTGAGTTCCCCCAAACCCCCGGGGCTTGGATCCACAGGGGGGGATGGACCTTGGATTTCTGTAAGGCTGGAAGAGAAATAGCGGAAGAGCAGGACCCGAGTGGTGGCTTTGCCAGGAACTGTTCATCAGGGAAAAAAGCCTTTGGAGCCCTGGAGTTATTTATGTCTTGGACTTCCCTAGGACAGTTTGTAACCAGGGGATTTTAGTGCCTGTGGACCCTTCCTGGATTGAGATGTGCTCGGAGGAAATAATCACGCTGGCAAGGGACTTCTAGCTATTTATTTATTTATTTTAAAATCCTATTCAGAAAAAAACCCTCCTCCTATAATTCTGTGTCTGTTTGTGGCTGGTGAAAAGGGACTCTGTGCTCACCAATATAAGCATTTCCCACTAACTTTCATTAAAAGGCGCTCTAAGGGTAAAGATTTGCCTGTAATGGGAATTATTGACACCATAACTTTCTTTTGAGCTGCCATTTATTAGGATTGTCTGTATTCTGCTCGTGGCCTTGACTGCTGCAGAGGGCAGGGCTGACAACATTGTTCTGGTGTATCTGCTGCTGCACTTCATTTTGTGAACTTCTGTGGCCTGTAAAATTCAGAAAGATAAAGTTATTGATAAAAATAAGTTTGCCTTAACAGTGCTTTAAATTTTTTTTAGTTTTTTTAAATTCTTTTATTATACCCACTGATAAATTGATTATTTCCTTACACCCAGTGATTGGTTCAAGCAGAAAATAATAATTTCTGATACACCCCAAGTAATCTGGCAGTGGATTCAAATGCTGTGTGAATCCAGAACTCCATAAAAATCTGGTTGTATTTTCATTTATCTCAGTGTAGAAGCATCTCTGACCTGGAAAGCTCACTTTCTTGTAAGTCAGCTTATAAACTTTCCCTCTCAAGACCATCCATCTGGAGAGGTCACCATGGCTATTTTTCAGGCATGCAGGAGAGAGGAGAATAAAGACCTACTCTGCTTTTCTTGTGGGACAATCTGTATGGTTTCTTCTTACACACCCCCAAAACCTTCTTGTGTATCCCCCAAAAACCTTTTATGCCCCAAACCCTCCTGTGTTCTCTGTGAGAGCATCCCATGGGCTGAGCTCTTCCACATCAAGGGGGAAATCCTGGAAATGTACGTGTACCAAAGTGCAGGCTCGAGCAGCTTTCTGCAGAGAACCACCGAATCATTTATGTTGGAAAAGACCTTTAAGGTCATCAAATCCAACTGCTCCCCCAGCACTGCCAAGCCCACCCCTAACCCATGTCCCCAAGTGCCACATCCACGTGGTTTTTAATACCCTGACCTTCTCCCTTGGTAAGAAAGGTCACGAAGTGCTGCATCCTCCACCACCAGCTGGATGCTTGGATGTCTTGTCAGCAGTGTGTATGTTTGGAAACGTGCTATTTTCTTCCCTTTGCTTCCCAACTTTAAGCACACCCAATTTTCTCATTAATGTGCTGTTTCCTGCCCAACTGAAGCAGTTTCTCAGGGCAGGGATCAGCCTCGTGACCTCCTTGCCCTGCATGACCAGAGAATGAACCCAAAGCCATTCAGATGGGGCTTCAGCCTGAAGTTAATCTGTGCTCCAATCTCTGCCCCACAAATAACTGCATTTACTTACACTGGCTCTTTTTATTTAAATGCATTTCTCCTCTTTGTCAGAGAGAGGAATTGTAATTAAGATTTCATTGTGTGATGAAGTTCCTATATTTAGAGTTCAGGAGTCTTTATTACCATTTAAAAGATATTTGGCAATGTGAAAGTTAGTAATCATTTCTTTTCATTTAAAATTCAGGGCATGATATGGGAAGCTGTATTTATGAGGAGGGTACATCATCATGTCATTTTCCACTTACTTAAAAGCTAAATAAGTGGTTAAGGAAGCTCCCATCCTGAGGAGAAGAAAGGGCTCATTAAAAACATTAGCTCATATAGAACAAATTGAACTTCAGTGCCCTGCATAAAGATTATAATAACTGTAATAATAAATGAATTAATAATGCATTAAAAGAGAGTTCTTCCAGTGAGCTTGTCACACGCTTATCCTTGAAAATTGACTTCAGTGAGGTGTGTCACATGGGCTGATGCCCTTAACTGATGGATTTGGGCTTTTTCCACACTCCAAAATCCTCTTAAATCTGTATTTCTGTATTTTTGACAGTCAGTTTTCTGGATACACGTGAAGTAAGTAGGGGCATTTGGTGTTGGAAGCCAGGGGAGATCTCTTTGCTGAACCAAAGTGATCTCTAGTTTTAACCTCAGGTAATCAGAGTTGGTAAATCCTGACCAGCTGGAAGGGAAAACCAAGTTGGCAATCCAGTGTTGGAGGCTGCACATCTCGGGCTGATCGTGGGTCCAGAATTTATGTGCCCTCTGACATATATTTATATGGCCTCAAACTGAGAGTAGGTTTAGATAAGAGGTTACAAAGAAAACCCATGTCCCCAAGGGTGGGCAGGCCCTGGCACAGGTTGGGCAGAGAAGCTGTGGCTGCCCCAGCCCTGGGAGTGTCCAAGGCCAGGCTGGAGCAACCTGGGCTGGTGGGAGGTGTCCCTGCCCATGGCAGGGGGTGGAATGAGATGACCTTTAAGATCCCTTTCAATTCTGGCCATTCCACGATTCCATCTGGAGAGCTTTCATAAAGTTGAAGGTTTTCTTCTCACTGAGTTGTGGGTTATAAATATCATGAGATTATCAAGATTTAGGAATAAATTATCAACTTCAGCACCAAAATAAAGGCACCCACAGGGTTTCAGTGGAGGAAGTGTAGATGCTGAGACATATCTCTAGACACAGCAGAGAAGTGAGAATTTGGGGCTTTCTGCTGTCTCCCCTGGGTAGGGGCTGAGTTTCTAATGGTTATTGCACTGGGAGAAATTGCATTAAGGGAATTGGTTTTCCAGACATCGTAAAGCCAAACTGGTTGTAAACTGCATCTTCAGGCACCTGGGTACCTTTAAAATGAATCCATTAGTCACTTCTGAAACCAAAACAGCTCCCCTAAACCCAGGCACTTCTGAAGATGGAGTTTACGTGAGTCATGAAGTGGTAAATTTTTAGAATCTTAAAATAATTGATGCTGGAAGAGACCTGGAGAGGTTGTCAGGGTGCCTCAGTTCGATAAAGGAATCTGTGGGTTCCAATTAGAGATTATGGGGAACACTTACCTTGTTACTATATAAAATCACAGAGTCATGGAATGGTTTGGTTTGGAAGGGACCTGAAATATTGTCTCGTTCCAACCCGCTGCCATGGACAGGGACACCTTCCAGTAGACCAGGTTGCTCACTATATGATGATTATTTATCACACTGATGCTTCTGTGTGTTCCCATTTCCTCCTGCAAACAGGTATTTTCAGGTGTTGATTTGCACGTGCAAAGCCTGAGCTTTGCCTATAAAAGATATGAAAGCAAATTCCTTCTGGGATGCCTTTTTTTGAGAATAATTGAAAATTCATATCTAGTGTTTTGTTGGTTTTATTGGTTTTCCTTTAATAAAAATCTCATTCAGCATAAAAAGGACAACATCAATGGGTTTCTTATCAGTGCTTTGCATCATGTTAATATCAGAGCCAACAGTAAATTGTGTAGGTATTGTAGCAGAACAAAGGAAATTAGGCAGGGCTTTTATTTGAGGATATGTGCTTTGCTCTGTTTGCTGGCACAGTGTTTGGTGTGAGAGCAGCTGAACAGTTGCTGTGGTTTGCCCAGGGATTCTTTTCTCTCCCACTGCACTGGTTTACTTTGGCCCATTATTTGGTACATGCCAGAAAAATGGTGAGATCTCAAATAAAGGTGATGCATCAATGCCTGGAATTGTTACAGCTTCGAGTGCATCACCTGAAGTGGTCGCTTGCTGAAAGCCCCACCCTGGTTTTCAACCTTTCAGGCAACAAAAGGCACAGCGGTGCTGTTGAGTTTTGGAAGAGAGCAGGTACCTGGTAGGAAGTGCTAAAATAGCGATAGCCTGGGGCTGGCACTGCATAACAAGGGAAATGCAGCTCTCCCTGCTGAGCTGGATCTGCTCCTCCACCCCCTCTGGCACTTCTGTGCTGGCTGCTGGCAGGGCCAGGGCAAGGGCCTAAATGTTAAGATGTTTCTTAAATTTCTAGTAACAAGACTGGGTTCATTAGCACTGCCATCAAATGGCTTTCAGTTGCTATCAGTCTGACTTGTATTTGAATTGATGACCTTGAGATGAAAGGCTTTTTATTCTATTACCCATCTCCTGAGCCATCAAGTCTTTAATACACCGTGTAAAATCGGTTTTCAGAGGGTATTTCTTTTATATAATATTGTCATTTGTTATTAAGGATGTCTGATTTTGGGTGCTGCTGGCTATAATTGTGCATAATACTACTTTTGTTATTCCTATTATTTCAAATTTATCTGCTATATTACTATACACTTGTAGACACAGAGAAAATAGATTGGTAATAAACTGTAATCCAGTTTTATATAAATGAGTTAATAAAATCACATAAAAATACAAAGTTAAAATGAACTCAGCAGCAGCAGAGCTCATGTGTTACTTCAGTAAATTGAAATACCAAATTCTAGTCTGATGCTGAGAAAAGCTTTACTGCAAAATACTACCAAATACATAGTAAATTAAGTAAAAATGAGTAAGAATATGTAATGCAAACAGTCACAATGAAGGAATTATATTACACACCACCCTCTTCCTCCTGCCTGGCTTTTCCCTGAAGAGAACATGGAGGAGCCCATGTGAAGAAACCAATGTATACAGGAGTGTGAGAAGTGTAACAGGGGAGCTTTTCCTGTTTGGTTTTATTTGACTGCATTTCTTAGGAAAAGATAGAACTGGGAGCACTGGGATAAAGAGGTGCCTTTAGGGACAGATTCTTTGCAAACTCTCAAATATGGACAACTTATTGGACGTATTTGACCTGACCTGCCAGCATTTCATAGGAATTAGAAAAGAAAGATCATATGAAGCTGTGCTGGGCAGCAGCAGTCAGTTGTGCCAAATTAAATCCAGAGGAGATGATGTTTCTGTGTGATGTTGTTCCTTGGGTTTTGACACTCAAAATAGTAAGTGTCAGAATGCAAATCTGGCACAAGATCCTACGGGGTCAGCCAGCTCAGCCCAGTGGACCACCCTGCCTCAGGAGAGGGGCTTGTAGCAAGGTCATTTCAGAAGCTTCCAGCAATAGGTCCCAGCAGCCTTCTTGGAGATAATGTATTAAAATGATTAACTGTCTCTATGGCTCAGAAAGCTTTTGAGACTATCTGTCCTTAATTTTCCTCTCTGTGAATTAAGGCAGCCACTGCTCGTGTTCACAAATACAACTGAGCGTAGCTTTCTTAATTACACCCTCTAATGCATTGCAGTATTGCTGCCATGTCTCATTTTCAGTGCTCTCCCTTTACAGGGGGAGCAGATATCCTTCTTTCTAGGTCATGTTTTCTGACTCTCATATGAATAATTACCTCCTGTGGCCTGTGGTTAACATCTGTTAATATTTCCCCAAACACCACTTGTCTCTGGCAGACTCGCCGTGCTGACTCATGTTTAGGTTTTATCCTTTCCAACCTCTCTGTCCTCACTGTATTTCTGCCCATCTAAGAAAAGCATCTTGGAAAGCTTGCCCTTGATTATTTCCAAAATAAGGAGGAGTTTGCATATCTTTTTATTAAATTACCTTCATGATTTCAGATGGGTTTTTTCAACATAATTTGAGATGTTAGTGCTGTCCTTCAGAGTGCTGCTGGGTCCTCCACACTGCCTGTGACCAAAGTCACTCATGAAAATGTGGGACCGAGTGGAGATGTGCTGGTGTGGACCCTCGATGTTCTTTGAGTGTGTTTGTTGTCAGTCTGAGCTCAAAAGTTGGTAAATCTGCCTTGCTGTGATAGAGGAATATGTTTGTCTGCTCAAAAGGTATCACATCTGGTTCCCTCCTGTGACAGAGTAGTTATCCTGATTTGAAACACAAGAAGACGGGGTTGATGTGATTAGTTCTCCACAAATACATCTTGGCTGCTTCTTCTCACTTTATGTCCCTGTGGGTTCTTGTAATTTCATTGTTTAATCGTTTGTTCCTGGGTCTTCCAGCAGTCTGAAACCAGACTGTAGACTTCCTTTTTCCCCTTCCTAAAAATAGCTGTTCTGTTTGACCACCTCGTACCTTCTGGGACCTCAGCCATTCCCAGACAGTGCTAAAAAGTAATTACTGAGAGTTTAAAGAGAACTTCAGCAGATACCTGAAGTATTTCAAAAGAAATTTAATCCTCAATGGCTTATTCAGTTGTATCTTTCCCACACAGTCTCCAGCTCTCTGCTCAGCTCGTGGTCCAAGCTTGTGCTTAAAATGAATTATATTGAGAGTCTGATCCCTGTAAAACATCTTTTTGTGAAGAAATAAGTTTAAAAAGGTGTAGAAAATGTCAGCCTTTTAAATGTGGAGCATGATTTGCAGTTCCTTCCCTATTGGATAAGGTACTAGTGTTGCCCTTTACCTTTAGAATCCCTTTTCCAGGCAGGGTAGAAGGAAGGAAGGAAGAAGGGATATTGTCATCAAAAGTAAAAGAAGTAAATGACCATCTTAATTTTTTAATTAATTATGGTTATTTCAACTACTTAAGGGTTAGAAAAGCTCATTAAGGTTTATATGAACTATTTCTCATTGCTTAATTAGTGTTCATTAGTTGGAGCAGAAGACTTGAAGATCCGTATTTCTGTATTAATCATCAAATCCATGTTAAGCAGACAGCATTATTGTTGTTGTAGTAAGTGCACTGCAGTTGTGGGTACGTTCTCTAATTGCACTTCCTTCCCTCTTGTGCTGTCCTGGTGTCTGATCCTTGTGCTGTGGGATTGTCCTGCTCCAGCAGCAGGTCCTGGTCAGTCACTGTGAGGTGGAGCATCTCCAGTCTGACAGTGGTAGAGCCCAGAGGGAGGAGGAGGAGGAGGAGTTGGTGTTCTGGCGGCTTGAGACTCCAACACATGGGGGGTTGAGGGGTGGGTTAAACTGGAAATGGCTCCCAGACTGGTGTGCACTGGGATTTTTAGAGGCTTAATAATGTGCCAGTGGCAAGGGACACGTCTTTGAGACAGGTGGGATCCTGTCCTCTGATGTCTGTCTAAAACAGATTAGTAGAGTCCACTGGAATAATAAATACTTGGTAAATATAATAAATGTATTTAAAAGGCATGATAGACCATTATGAGATCCTCCTGAAAAATGGCAGCCTATTTGTTTATGTTTTAGTAGTTTATTGCCTTTCCAAGTCCTGCCTCCATAGACCTGAACATTTATGCATTTCATTCTGCTGTGAGCAATATTCCCCTTTTCTGCAATGCCACCTTCCAGTCAGATGTTTCTGAGACAGATTTAATAACAAAGTGCCTTCAGTCCTGTGTTTTGGTATAAAGAAATAATTTAAAATAAAAAATAATGCAGATCCCTTCAGGAAATGGAAAGATAAATTCATTCTCTGCAAGTGACTGAGCTATTGAACTGTTTTTCTAAATGTGTTATTTGACAGAATAGCATAAGTAAATGCTAGAGAATGGAAAGCGATTAAAAATGTAAGAATTAATAGCAAAAAGTAGATAAGCAAATGTTAGGTATACAGATTTGCATCCTGTGACATAAAGAGGATTAAAGAATTAATTTACCAATAACATTTATTTTGGAAAAATCCTGAAGCCAGTTCTGATAAATGACACTTCTCATGAGCAAGGACCCAAATGAGGCCAAACTGAGAGAGGGAGGTGAAGAAGAATAGGGAAAAACAAAACAAAACATCAAAGAAACCAAAACAAATGCCCGGAGGACCTCATTGCAGGTCCAGCTTCTTTGAGAGGGGCAGAGGAGGGTCAGACACCGATCTCTGCTCTGTGGGGACCAGGGTCAGACCCAGGGAATGGCTAGAGCTGTGTCAGGGCAGGCTCAGGTTGGATCTCAGGAAAGGGCTCTTCCCCCAGGGGGTGGGGGGCACTCCCCAGGCTCCCCAGGGCAGTGGGCACAGCCCCGAGGCTGCCAGAGCTCCAGGAGGGTTTGGATGATGCTCTGGGGCACAGGGGGTGACTCTTGGGGATGGGCCTGGGCAGGGCTGAGGTTTGGATTCAATGATCCTTGTGGGTCCCTTCCAGCTCAGCACATTCTTGGAGTCTGTAACATTAGTTTCTTTTTTAATCATGTAATATATTAATAATATGAAGATTAACAAACTTGAAATTGAAATTACCATTTCCTCTGAATATAATTTGTGGCAACCAGAAAGACTTTGAAAAGCAAAGTGATTGCACAGAGATGTGATTTGTGAACCAAGTCATCAACATTGCCAGGGTTTTGTCTTGAGGCAGCAGTACCTCAGTCTTCATGTGAGGAGGACCTGCCTTATTTTCTGACAGTCTGAGCACCAATTCCAACACCCTGATCCCTCCTGCATGGGACTCACTGAAGTGATGTTTCTCCAGAGAAGAACAAACCCACCCCACGTACCCCACCCGGCACTGAGGCAGAGTTGGCCCCTTCCCTCCCTGGCATGGCGGGCCCTGGCGAGGTGCCAGCTCTCGTTAGCATCAGCCCTCCACCTCCCTCCCCAGAGCACACATGCTCTCTGCAGGGCTGTCTCTCCCACCCATGACAAGTGCTTGGGGAAACATCTGCAGAAGTTGCTGTTTGTCTGAGGGAGCTGCTCCTTTTCTCCTCACTCGTTCTACCACTCGTGATGGATGCTTGGGATGTGCCCAGATGGATTCCTGCTTCCCATACCACACGTGTGCGCTGAGTAGACTCACAAAATTATACCCTGGCTAACCAAATCAACCACATGGCAGCAACAGAAGCCTTGAAAGTCATTGCAACTCCAGTTTTTAAAAGCTGATGTCTCGTTACAGAACGACTCGCGCCTGAGTCTGCCCTGACAGGGACGTGACAAATTACTTGGGGATTTGCTTTAAATGCTGCTGTGCTATTGACATGTTTCCTCCAAACCCATCCTGTCATGCCACATCATAAATTGTTGCAGGAGAAGTTATTCCTCTGTAGCTCTAAGATAGATCATTGCTCAGTTGTAGCGACAGGTTTTTAATCTGTTTATTTGGCTGTACCTTCTTCCTTGGCTGGCTGGAAATAAGATTCCCAAGCAGGCAGATATCTCTTGGAGAGATCTCACTTTGCATATTTCCTCACTACCACCTTTGAAAAAAGTCATTTTCTTCTGAATATTTCCCTGCCAAGCTTAGCATTTTATATCCTGCCAAACCCAAAATTGCTGATCGTGTCTGAATATGGCAAAAGAGGGAAAGGAGTTATTACTGGGTGGGCTAATGCACCTTTCCCTGTAGTTGCTGCTGTGTCCTTGCACCCAGGGCTGAGGGTAAGCACAGCACACTGGCTAGTCACTGCCTGGAATAATATGGATGGAATTTTTTTATCATTAACATGCAGAAAGGGCAAAGCCAGTTGACACTTGAGTTCATTACAAGGGAATTATTTCCGTATATACATTTAGGAAGAGTCAGCTCTTAAGTGCTGTTGCCTCATTAAATTCAAGGACTTGGATACTGTTATCACTCTCCTGGATTTAATAGGCATGTTTTCTCCAAAGGATTGTTTTCCTGTAATCTGCCGCATTGCACGCAGACACCTGACAGATGCTCGGTAGATTTCTGTGTCTGCTGAGGGCTGGAGCTTTGAGGTGTGAGGGTGTAGAGCTGCTGTCCCAGCAAATTTCCCATGTGCTTGGGAGAGGCTGCAGTGAAACACCCAGTGTTTGTTTGCCGGTCACTGGCGGTTCGTGCTGGCCGGAGCTCCTGCGTGGCTTCTGTCGTCACACCACAAGTTCTGTCTCGGACAGAGGGGTGAGGAGGACACCCACTAACAAGGGACTTGTGGTTGAATCCTCAGTGTGCCACGCTGGGAGACAAAGGGACACTGTCTGAGCTCCTAATCCCTCATTTGGGAATTAATGAACAAATGGCAGGGTATGGATGTGAGCGCTATGAAACCTCTTCCACTGGGCAAGGAGTTCTTTCCCACTGAGTGCTTGTGCTTAATGATCTAGTTTCGGATTTGAGGGAGTCTTTGTTGCTGTGCAGTTGTGGGCAAACTAGTTTTGAGGAAGGGATAGATATTTTCAAGGATGCTTCAAGGCTGTGTTGGAGAAATACATATTTTTCTTAATTCTTTCATGATATCCTGCAGATTAATGATGCAAAAGGGCTTTTTGATCATCTGTTGAGCTGCTTTGTCCCTACAGGGCAGTTGTTTTCATTAAACAACTTGGGTTTACATTTCTACAATGCAGATTTATGTAAAAAAGTTAATAATAACCCCAGAGCACAAAATAACAGGGAAAGTAATTCTCTCCAGGTAATTAAAAACCGAGCCTTTCTTACAAAACAAGATGCTCTGTAACCTCTGAACCCCAAAGCCTGTTTTGGTTTCCTCCTGCCTTGCATTCCCAATCACTGCAAGGGGCAGAGCTGGTGCATGTTGTGCCTTCCCCAGCAGGCAGGAGATACTACTGGGTTACCGTGTTATGCACAGGCTGGCTGAGTGTCCAGAAAATACATGGAGATTTGCCACTCAGCTGCTCTCAAACAGAATTTGCAACCTCCTTTTCCTCAGTGGAGGCACCAGTTTGGGTTTCTTCCCTTTGAAGCTGCCCTGTTTGCCAGCGATGAAGTGGTTTGGATGAATGGGACAGGCTGCACAAGTGTAAAGAGCCTCATTTCCTCAATAAGCTGTCCCAGAAAATAACATTTTTTTCTCTTTGCCAAGGGAAAAAAAAGAAGTTCTCATGAAATCAGTCCACTTCAACATTCTAAGCTTTATCCCCCAAATAAAGATGCACAGTTTTTGTCAAAGCCCTGCTCGTTACACAGGGTTTTCATCCCTCTCTGAAAGGCTTATGCTTGAGTTTTTCTATGCAAGGATGGTGGGTGAATTCCTGGGAAGTGGGAGATGCATTCAGGGTCCCCCAGCACTCCTGGGGGCTGCTGTGCCGTCCTCAGGGCTGGGGGGGCGAAGGTGGGGTCAGTCCCCACTGATGGGGGTCAATGCACCTTCTGTGGAAGGAGCTGAAGGAGAGCAGGAGGATACTGGAAGGAGCTGGAGTAGAGCTGGGGACTGTTGTGGGGTAGAGTTTGAATAGTTGAGTATTTTTCAGGAAAACTCTGAAATCTCAGCCTGGCATTGAATACATTATAATTTCCCCCTGATATTCTCAAGATGATCATTTTTAACTCAGCATTTCGGGGAGAAGTGGCTTTACCAAAGATTTCCATATTTCAGCCTTGTCAGGGCACTCNATTATAATTTCCCCCTGATATTCTCAAGATGATCATTTTTAACTCAGCATTTTCGGGAGAAGTGGCTTTACCAAAGATTTCCATATTTCAGCCTTGTCAGGCACTCATGGAACACCAAAACAATGGTATTCAGAAAACACTTGAAAAACCCTTTGCTTGGTACTTGCTTTGGAACCAAGAACAGCTCTTGATGCCACTCATTAAATGCTTTCTTTAGCCAATGGGCTTGAATACAAACATTTGTCTCCCTCAGAACTGTTAATGCTTTTGACATATTTTTTGAAGTTCCCATCACGAGCTGGAGCCTTTGGCCTCCTGGGGATTGCTGGCAGTGTCCTGACCTGAAACTGGATTTTTAATTCTTGTACTAAGTATTAAAGATCAGTGAGAAAAGGTTGCTTGGTGTTAGGATTAGCTTGAGCTTCGGTTTCTCTTCTCACACTTGCAAAACAAGTGACCTGTCATGAAGTGTTGTGTGTGATGTGGAAGTGCCCCCTGGACCCTGTAAGACTCAATAAATAGGTCCAGATTTGGGTGATGGGAGGATGATTGTGCCACGAGGCATCAAATGAATGTTGTGCCATCATTTGGTCAGAAAACATCAAGAAAAGGATCATGTATTAAAGAAATTTGATTTAATAATGATTTTTTTTTTTCTGTGTATGTATGAAAGAGTAAGAGAGTGTTGTACTGTGTAGAGTGGTAGAACTGAGATTTTCAGTCATAAAATATCTAATTAATACCGGCGATTCATCTTCTTAATGTGATTTAAGTGTCCTTTACAGGTCATATTTGTATGTTTATAGGTAGAAAGAATAAATTCTGTATATTCAGGCAGTGAGTTCTGACATGCAAAGCACAAGTTAACACCCTGATCCCTAGTTTCCAATGAGGTGTTAATCCCTGCTCCATCACTGCGTGTACAGTTAGGAGTATTATTTTGCTCTTGATCTCTTCAGACTTCCAGGACTGGTCATCATGCCTCATTCCATTGACAAGTAATGGAAACATAAGGAATTGGCTTAATTAGTGAGCAGGAAGTGTTAATTTTAGACTGTTTCTATGCAGGTGGTTGTCCAATTCCTCGCTGATTTGTCCAAATTAGCGACCTGGATGCATTAGATATTATTTCCTTCTTTTACAGCAAAGCCATAAGACCAAATCTCTTTTCTTCCTATTTCCTTGCTTTTAGATGAATCATCAGACTTCTCTGACTCAGTTGGGTGTATTTTTTGTCTCTAAGTCTGCCACTTTCACCCATCTGCAACCCATTCCTCTTGGGAAAGAGGGATAAAAATACTTGCAGGCATTATCTGAGCAGGCAGTTGCAGAGAGGCAGCAGTTGGTGACGTAGCAAAGGCAGGTGCACACTGAGGTCCACTAGAGAATTTAGAATGATCAAAATTCGTTTGATTTCTGAAAATGGAATTGAAAAGAAAAGGTGCCACAGCTCATAAATTGGTTGAGGGTCTTCTGATGAATCCCGAGATGCCCCTGAAAGGAACCTGGTCATCTCTGTAACACAGAGTTGCAGCCTGGGTGCGTTCAGGGTGGAAAAATGAACATGTGGAAGGGTATCATGTTGATCTAAGTGAAATTCTATTAGAGGCATCATAGCCTGGGATGTACTTGTTGGAAATTGTGATACTTGAGGATTTTTTAATTGCTTACACACTAATTACACAGAGCTTCATGGTACTTTCAGGAATTTGACTGGTTAAAATTTATTGATAGGCCAACTGCCCCTCTTTGAAGCAAACCTTCCCAGAAAGGAGGGAAATGTAGGTGAAACGATGATAACTGCAGAAAATAACCCAAAAACCAACATACCAAAAGCATTGGAGTAGTTTGAGATTGCTCTGACAGAGACAGAACTGAGCTGAGTTTAGGAACTCATTTGAAAAGTATTTAGAATATCATTTTCTCAGCCGTAATGGAAGAGGGAATTTAAATCTTTCTCGGCCAAGTTCAGCTGACTTCTTTTAAAAGAGGAGTTCATTGAAATAGGGCAGAAGGACAAACTCAGATATTTTAAGATCAGCCTTTGGAAGTACCGCATACAGGAAAATATAGTGCTAAATGCTTTTCCCTTGATAAATGTGGTTCTGCTGCCATATGATCCGTATTTCCAGCTCTGGGATGTATCACCCTGCAAATTGCAACACTATTAAGAAATCCGCCTTGAAAATGTGCCAACAAAATTCCTTAAAAGGATCCGAGAAAAGATGACTCACTGCTTAAATGGCCACTCGTTGCATCTGCAGAGCATTTCAGGTTAAATTCCCTGGAAGAGTCATGATTCTTTGTGGAAGCTCCTCTGGGCTGCAGAGGCAGCGCTGCAGCCCCAGCCCGTGGGCCAGGTCCGGGTGAGGAGGGAGGTGACATCGAGGAGAAGGGGACAAGAGAGACGCTCTGAGCAGTGAGGAGGAGAAGAAACACACACCCCTTTTGAAGGTCTGTAAGTTCTGAGCTGGTTAAAAGCAGGTTTGGGGTGTTGAATGGCTGGTTGGTGACTGGTGGCACCAGGAAGGGGCAGATGTCAAGGATTGTCTCGCCACTGGTGGTGAGCGAGGCAGGGCTCGGGTGCCGTGGTGTGTCACACCGCTCTGGGACGGAGTTTGTGGTGTGCTCTTGCCTGGGCTGGGTTGTGTTTTGTGTCTGTCTCTCCATCTTCTGTTGGTCTCTCTGCAGTTTTGGCTCACAGACCCTTGTTTACTGCACACTGTGGTATAAAATCAGGATTTTCTTCTTTGTGGTCACTATTTCCTAATTCCTGTTTTAGGCCACGTGTTTTGTTGGGTCTTTGTTGTTGCTGCTGTTGTAGTGGCTTTTTCCTTTTCTTTTCTTGTACCTCTCTCAACAAAACCTGCTTTCTCAGCCTCTCAGCTGTGTCTGATGTCCTCTCAGAGCTCACCAATTGATCACCTTGATCTAATGCAGAGCTGAGATGGCTGAGTTTATTCTCAATGACTGGTGCCTTTTGCTTCTTGAAATACATCTCAAATAACCTTTACTGGAACAATTCCTTTTAATGTTTCTGTTTTCCTGGGGCCATAGAGAAATTTTATTTTTTGCCAGTTGTTTGCTGACTTAAATACACCGAATTTTCCTTACAAAGTGTGTTTCTGATACATTTCAGTTTTGAGGAACTTAAATTCATGTTCTCTGTAGGAACCTTTCAGCAAACACTGACTTGCCCTGCTGAAAAGCCAATTCTCTTTAGCACTGGTTAGATTTTCAGAGCATCCCACCACAACCATTTGCAACCTTGGACATTCCCAGCTGGCACGAGTAGGAAAAGTCACCAGGACTATGCAGGCGCTCCCAGTTAATGAGCTCCGTGTTTGGCTGCTGTGGGATGTGCCAGGTTTTGCCTGGCAGGTTTTTTTTTGGCTCCTTCTGAGTGAAAGCAGCTTCTTTCTGTCTTTTTAATAAATGGGGACAGCTGCACATTGAGGCAGTGTCCTTCCAGATTTTGAAGATTTATCAGAGCTGTGCTGTAGTCTCTTGCAATTCCTTATGGAGAAGGGACACAAACTCTGCTGAAGTCACCAGGAATCTCTTCCCAACTTTCATGTTGCCTTAGTGGTTGTTCTGCTCTGTATGGACAGTAATTAAATGTCAATTATCTTTTCAGACAGAGGGGCTTGCAGAGATAAATGTTTCTGATTTTCATTAGGAACTGTAGCTACAGGACAAGGGGGAATGGCTTCAGATGGAGAAGGAGTAGGTTTAGATGGTATATTGGGAAAAAATTCTTCCCTGTGAGGGTGGGCAGGCCCTGCCACAGGTGCCCAGAGAAGCTGTGGCTGCCCCAGCCCTGGGAGTGTCCAAGGCCAGGTTGGACGGGGCTTGGAGCAACCTGGGCTGGTGGGAGGTGTCCCTGCCCGTGGCAGGGGTGGCACTGGATGGGCTTTAAGGTCCCTTCCAAGCCAAACCATTCCATGATTCTGTACCAAACATAACGGCGCTCTATCCTAGATTGTTTCCATGAAAGCTGAGAAAAAAAAGGAACTTACAGAAAATATACATATTTTGCTCTTATTACTGGAAAAATCTCATGTTAAGAAGATTATGTGGGACAGGTAGAGAGGAGAAGGATGGAAGGTTGAGGAGTGGAAGTGATTCTTTGCTTAATGGTGGTTGAAACTGGAGAGGACAGAAAAATTCAGCTAAAAAGAAAAGAGTATGGTCATGTTCTCATAATTATTAAAATGGGAATCCAGGCTGACATACCATCATCTAAATCCCAACTCTGCAATGTATTCAGAAAGTTCTCACTTTATCAGATCTGAGGCAGAGGCACAAAATCCTTGAGTACCTCCCGTTTCTGGGTGAAAATGTGCTGGGGGAACGGTCATTTCTGCCAAGGAGTGTTGTCCGTGTTGCACTGAGTGTCACCACGTGTTACCTGGGTGTGAAACCACGGGAGAGACGCGCCAAAATGTGTGTCCATCTCTTCTCAGGTGGCTGAACAGGAGAAGTGTGATTTATTTGCAAAGTTGATAGGATGGCCTTATTTGCTCCGAGCTCAGAAAGGAAGGGGAATATTCTATTTACCAATCATAGACTCAGTTTTAATTTCAGGTATTGATGACCTTGCTCTGTCAGGGTTTTGTTCTGCTGGCAGCTGAAAGAAAATTAGCAAGAAAAAGTGTTGTGTTCGTAGGGCAGGAAAAAACCAAACAAACCTACAGAACAGAGAAATATCTGGGTCTTCTTGTCTTTTGTTTGTTTCCTTTTTTGTTACTTCTTTTACGTTTGTATTTTGTTTCTTTTGTGTGTTTTGTTCCTTTTTTGTATCCTTTTGTCTTGCTTGTATCCTTTTTTGTATCATTTAGCTTTCTGTATATTTTTGGATATTTGTATCCTTTGTATGTTTTTGTATACTTTTGTTATACTGTGTATCCTTTTTGTGTTTCCTTTTCATCTTTTTGTATATTTTAAAATCTTTTTTAAACTCACTTGCATCTGTTTTGCATCTTTTCTGCATCTTTTTTTTTTAATCTTGTTTCTCTTGTGTTTCTTTTCTCTTTGTGTTTTTTTTTTTTTTATTATTTTTTGCTTATTTTTGTGGGGGGTTTGTTTTGTTTTGTTTTGGTTTTTTTTTAATTCTTTTGCTTTTTGATTCTGTCTCTTTTTAGTTTATTTATCTTCATTTCTTCTCCTTTTTTATTCTTTTTCTTTTTTTATTCTTTTTCTTTTTTATTCTTTTTCTTTTTTTATTCTTTTTCTTATTTTATTCTTTTTTTATTATTATTCTTTTTCTTAATTTTTTTCTTTAAATGCAAAGTCACAGCTCTAGCAAAGCCACAAGGTACACCTGAATTTTCAAGGCCTTTACTCTTCTGTTTTGAGAGCTGCATTTTTTTGCCACTCCATGTTATTAGGGAGGTTTGTTCTTTCTCCTCACTCCAAGCTGGAGTTTTGCTCCTCTGGCTCTTCCCAGAGTCTTTCTGGAGTGGCTCTGGCTCTGCAGTAGCTCCAGAGCATCTCTGCCTTATAATTACCTTACAAGTCTTTATGGCTTCTCTTCAGGCAGGGGAATTGCACAACTTAATGTGAGTAATGCTAATTATTTGGGATCTGTCAGTGCACGGCTGATGATGAATAATTGCAGATCCCGCTCCGGTGCTGGATGCACTTGTTGGGCTTTTTTGCCTTTTTCCCCTCATCATCTGCCTTGAAGTATTGTGACATGGGGTGACACGGATAAACCTGAGTTCTGTAATTAAGTTTTCTTTTAATGATCCTGGAAAATATTCAGTTTTGCACGTTCTTGTGGTTTAAAAGTGGCTTAATGAGTCTTCCAGCCTTCCTGTCTGCTCAATACTCTGCTGACATTTCTCCATAGGATTAACAGGATTCAGAAGGATGAAACTTCAGAATGCCCCACACAGGCATATTTAGGGTGTCATATTAATGAGGATACTTTTGTGCATTAGATCAGTGAATTTTCCCCATTTATCAGTCTAATCAAACAACTCCAATGAGGAGGGAATTTCAGTGACTGTGAATCTGACCTTTCTAATATAATTCAACTTATTTTCCATGAGCATTGGTGTGATTGGCATTTTTTGCACAACTGCTTCCAGAAAACAAACTTTAAACCTCCTTGTACAGGCTTTTGCAGTTGCAAGAAGTGGTATTTTAGGAAAGCAGTGCCTGAAATCCCGGGTTCCTCAGCCCCTCACTGTGCACTCTGCCCAGAGTCAATGGAATAGGTACAGGAAAAGCTCTGGTTAGGTGGGATCGTCTCAGCTTTTCCCACAGTATTCCAGCAGAGCTGCTGGCTGCTTTGCTAAAGAAAAGTCACTTATGTGTGCTGGCTGAGAAATTTGTGTATATTCAGTTCATCTGTCTGAGCTGACGCCGAGTTCTGAGAGCTCTGTCCATAATATGTCCAAAGGGATATTTGTAGAGTTGAATTTGATCCCCTTTAGGCACAGAAAGTTATGAATTTAACAGTCCGTTTTTTCCCTCCCACCCCCTCCCTCTTTTTGCCTCCCTGTGCCTCTTTAATATTAAAATGCTGCATCTTTGGGTAGGAGAGTCAGCAGGGAAGCTCCTGCTGCAGAGGAGGGATGGATGTTAATTATCAGCAGTGCAGGATTCCCAACACCCTCCCAGGAGCATCCTCTTTGAAGGGACCGAGGCTTCCCTGTGTGTTCTCAGAGGGGTTTGGGCTCTCCGTGGCCCTGCACAGGCCCCACAAGTTGGTCCTAGTGGAAAACATGCCCCAGATTTGCTCTGGCAGGATGGAAAGCTGAGCCTAATATTCAGTTTGTTCTTGTAAAAGAAGGACATGTTGATTTCCCAAAAGGAAAGATTTGAAGGATGCTCCTGCGCTCCAGAAAGGTGATTTCATTCCATCTTAGACTTGGAAATATGTCTGAATATAGATTTTTTTTTTTTCCCCAATCCAGTTATATCAGAGTGATTTGGAGTAGAAATGGCGCATTTCCAACCATAGTTGTCTTCCTCAATTGCAGTTGGAAAGGCTGTGGAAAAGGAGTAGAAAAAAAACCCTGGCTGTTTGATGGTTCTTCCTATGGAAAAGTCCTTTTAACTTTAGCAATTCAGCTTCCTAAAGTCAAGAGTAATTCAGGAGTGATGCCTGTTACAGGAAAATCCAAGCTGGTGTTTCCAGAAAATAAATGAACTCCAGACATACTTACTGGCTGTGTGGCTTGAATTCAAAGATTTGCAAATGAGAAAGAAAGTGTCCACTTTTCCCAGCAGAAACATTTATAATGGGAAGAAATAGTTTGAAAAATTTAATTTTTTAGCCTGAGGCCAAACAGAGCTATCACATAGAAATGTATCAGCTGGATTCTGTGTGTAGAATGGTAGAAGAATCTGCTCTGGAGCATTAGTCAACACTATCACGTTACGATTTTTAGGTATATAATTACAATCATGAAGTATTTACCACGTGTGAATACTCACATTGCAGGGATTTGTTATGAAATTGGACATGGGGCTTAATTTAGATTAAATTCAGAAACTTTGTGTTTGGGAATTACTCAGTACTTTATGCCTTGTAGGCAAAAAGTGCAGAGGAAGAACACGAGAAGAGGAAATAAACCCCCTGTTTGTAGAGGCAATGATACACTTATTTTTTTTCTCCTTTAATTAACAATAAAGTCTGTGTCTGATAATAGGAACAAATCAGCTTGATGTAAATCCATTGCAAAGCAGAGGTGCACTGCATATCCAACAGGGAAGATTAAGCTCCAAGCAGAGTCCCGTGGAAGCTGGGTTTTGGAATTGTTTATTGTGAGACTGAGCCTAAGTAATAAGCGTGAAATATTAATTAGGCTACTTGTATATTATGAAATAAAGGTGGTTTAGTGTTAAGGAATGAAATTGAACCAGATTTAGAAGAAACATTTCAAATTATTTTGTGCGATAGGCTAAAGCAAATATTGACTCACTAGTACATTAATGCAAATACATTAAATTATTAGGGATTAGGGGCCAGTTTAGTCTGTAGAGAATCCAAAGCAGAAAGCTTTAACCTTTTCACTAGTCAGCCTTGACACTTGGGCTGTGGCAGCAGTCGTGTGTGTCCCCTGCACTGGAGCACTGGCATTCTCCAGGGGAGTCTTTGCTCAAATTAGTCCCTAATCTTTCCTAATGTGCTCTCCAGAGGGTCCTGGGACTAAATGCTCTTGATAAGTAATAGTATATGCAAAGTAGATCTGCATTTGCAGGTCCTGTCATGTAATAAATGACTGAGGTAGAGCAGGGGAGCTGCAGTGAAACCCTGATTAGCTGAACCCAGCTTAGCAAAACTCATCTGCCACTCAGACCTGTCCCCCCAGGCTGAGTTATCCCACTGCTGGAGTTCAGAGAGTCGGGCTGTTCTCCAGGGGCACGTCACTTTGTTGCCTGGGTCCTGCTGGAATGAGAAGAAAGAAGAGCATGAAAAGAGTAAGAAAGAGTGGGAATTTTGGCTCCCTGGGGTATGGAGAGCTTGGAGAAGCCCGTGAGGGGGTGGAGAGGTGGGAGTTGTGCCGTGGAGGTGGGACTGAGCTGGGCATTGGTGCCATCAGTGTGACTTTATTGTGTGTGTTAGACCGTGTCTAACTTGATGGAGAGAGACTTTCTACAAGAGTGTGTTGTGACAGGACAAGGGGCAGTGGCTTCACACTGACAGAGAGGAGGTTCACATGGGATATTGGGAAGGAATCCTTCCCTGGGAGGGTGGGCAGGCCCTGGCACAGGGTGCCCAGAGAAGCTGTGGCTGCCCCAGCCCTGGGAGTGTCCAAGGGCAGGTTAGACAGGGCTTGGAGCAACCTGGGCTGGTGGAAGGTGTCCCTGCCCATGGCAGGGGATGGGATGGGATGGGATGGTCCCTTCCAACCCAAACCATTCTGTGTGGGGAAAGAGGAGGAAGGGATTGTGGCAGAAGCCTTGTTTACTGTCATTGTCACTGATTCCTCCAGAGAGGAAAATCCTGAATTTTATCTCACTTGTGCCTTTTATGTCCTGACCAGAGCCATGGCTGGAGCAGCTCTGTAGTTCCCAAGTCACTGCAATTCTCTGTTTTTTCCAGGAGCAGTAAGTGCCAGGAAGCCAAGTGTCAATCATTTTCACCTGTACCTTGGTCTCCTGGTGTCATTTCATCAGCACTGGAAAGCCCACAGGGTGTGGAAGCTGCGTGCCCCCAAGTGCTGTGCAGGAACAGATGGTGTTCCCTGCTCAGGTCTTCCAAAGTGTGGAATTCCACTGATTTCCCCTTGCTGAGTACCCTGGGCACTTTCTCACTGATATTACTTGGGTTTTGCACATTTCAATTCATCATTTTTATAGGATCACAGGTGCTGTCACTTCTTCGGTTAAACCTCTGTGTCACATTTATGAACTGGTACAGGGATAATTTAAGCATCCTTTTGTTTGTAATTAGATGTCTGGATTTCCTGGTAAATCTGGAAAAAAAAAAAGGGGGGGGGGGCAACTCAAAATAAGGCTTAAATACTACTTTAAAGCCATGATTAAATGTGCTGTTATTAGAATAAACCTGTGTATCCCATGGGAAGTCCAGGGAGCATAATTATTGTACACTTGTCCCATCCTGAGAAACTTCTGATATGAATAGAGCAGGTGCCCAAAAGATGGAAGAAGAAGGTGTGTCATGGCTGGACACAGAAAAGTTCAGTAGGATCATATGTAAAGTCTGTCACAGCTGGAATGGGAATTTCTGCCTGCTGTCCAAGACCATCTCCTTAAAGACACCACAATGATTTGGAAAAGGGGAGGACTGTAGTGACAAGGTCTGATTTGAGATTTGTAATCCCCATCATCCCTTTCTGAGCTCATGTTCTGCCCTCACAGACATTTTATAGAGTGCAGGGAAGTGCTGGTTTTATGTCTGAGGCTGGCACAGTCAAAACATGGACATCAGCTGCCCACTCCTGCTGGCCCTTACCATGGACAGCCTTGGTTTGGGGCCAGCAATTTTGCTAGAGCACTGTATATGTCATTAAGAAGCGCTGGCATAATTTCTTACTTTATTATTGATGACAAAATAAAACATTAATAGGTTTTTTAATAAGAACTAGAAGTTAAATATTCATTATTTCTTATTACTTCAATGTCACTGAGCCTTTGATATGCTGGAACTCCAAAAGCTTCTCCCCTCTCTCTGCTTGTAGCCTTTTAATTCACGGCTCTGAAGGTTGTCTGGGTGTTGCTTCCGGCCCCTTTCACTCCTCAGCAGCTCCCAGCTGTGGGACATGTCATCATCTGTCCTGATGGATGGATTCTCAGATGCATCATGAACGTTATCTGACTTTGGGTGGGAACTTTGGCTTTGGGCTAAACTGCTTCCTAAAGCTGGATAACTGTTTCCTTCAGGATCACAGAATCGTGGCATGGTTTGGGTTGGAAGGGAGCTTAAAGATCCTTTTATTCCTATTCCTGCCATGGGCAGGGACACCTTCCACTAGCCCAGGTTGTTCCAAGTCCCATCCAACGTGGGCTGTGTTTCCAGTGTGTGATATATGTAAGAATGGCCATGACAGATGGGGAAAGAGGAGCACTGGGCCATCCGTGTGCCACAGGAATGTGCTGCAGGGAATTGTGGCAGCAGGGGAGCAGCAAGGGGGATGTCATGTCCAAAACACAAGAGTAGCCAAGACAGGAGAGACAGCTTTGCAGTTTCTTTCTTAAAGCTGTTTATATCCTCTCTTTCATCTTCACAGCCCCCTTGTGTGTCTGGATAGTCATCTTATTCATTTGCCCTTCCAAGCCAACTTTCATGCAGCTTTCTATCCTAAAATTTCCACTTCAGCTTTCATTTTTTTCTGATACCATGTACTCATAGAATCATAGACTCACAGAATGGTTTGGGTTGGAAGGGACACTAAAGCTCATCCAATTCCACCCCCTGCCATGGGCAGGGACACCTCCCACCAGCCCAGGCTGCTCCAAGCCCCGTCCAACCTGGCCTTGGACACTCCCAGGGCTGGGGCAGCCACAGCTTCTCTGGGCACCCTGTGCCAGGACCTGCCCACCCTCAGAGTGTAGAATTTCTTCCCAATATCCAATCCAAAGCTACTGTCTCTCAGTTTGAAGCCATTCCCCCTTGTCCTGTCTCTGATAAATAGTCTCATTTGTTTCCAAGTGGGTGTGCTGCAAACATTGACTGCCCAGTGCCCCTTAAAACTGAGGATTTTCCATAAAAACGGCATTTGAATGCCACATGCATTTTTGTGGCGTGTTTCCGCAGAGCAGGAGCAGAATCTGCAGATGTGTCTGAAATCTGCTTTGTGTCTCAGTCTTACTCAGAGCCCAGTCATAACCAAAGCCCTCTGGTTAACACCAAGATGCCACAACCATTAGTTGTTGTAACTCCCCGGGGGTATGGGTTTAATTCTGCTGAGGAAGATAAACAGCAATGTGAAAATAAGCTTTGAAAATGAGGGTTTAAGGTGGGGAAATGTCTAAAACTTGATTTTATTTGTTAAGTATAATCATTAGTTATCAATAATGTGTAAGTGGGCCTGTAATTTATAGTTTCTTGTCATACAAGTTACATCCTGTGGGTCTGGGCATTTTAAAGTTATCGGTTCCTCACAAGCAGGTTAAAGAGAATTCTTTATCAGAGACATGATCTTCCCTGAAAGAAAATGCTCAGTCTGCTTTCTGTGTGATTAAACAGTTTGCAAAAGTATTTCATTTAAAATTTCGTTTAAAGGCAAACCATTATGTTGGTGCAAAGGCAGATCTGCAGAGCAGCAGACACTCACCTGGTGAGGTGGTGGTTGTTCTCAGAGGGACAGGATTTTGTCTGTGTGGAGTCATTTGGGAGCAGGAAAATAAGGTTGAACTAGTGATACAACCGCAGAACGAAAGACATTTTCCTGTCATACAAGCAATTTTCATCTCCTACAAACAGACTTCCTCAGAAGTCCAAATATCTGACCCAGATGTGGATTTCTCACTGCCAGGTGTTGAATTCACTCCCAGGGGCAGGGCCATGGGTGAATTCAGTGTTGTAGGAAGGAGCTGGAGTAGCAGCTGTCCTAGGGAGAAACTCCAGCACTTGATGAAAAAATAATACAATCAATTAATAGATAATCAAGTGTTAATAATTTAAATGAACTCGGGGATGAGTTTTGTTAATATTTAAACATTATTCTGATGGATTAAAATGAATCACAGTTATCTGTCTATCTATCTGGAGGGACACTGGGGAGGAATTCAAGTCTGCCTCCTGCTACAATGGATTTCTGTAACCCCACTTCAAAACCAGCTCATGTTTTGTGGTTCAAAAAGGTTCAGGGTATTTCCTCTGTGTTATCTACATTTTACAGGCATTCAGGGAAAAGAACCTCGATGTCTGCAATGAAATGCATTCAAAGAGAGTTGGGTTTTCATTTTGTTGGGGCTTTTTGTTTCTTGGTTGGTTTTTTTTGTGGGGTATTTTTGTTTCTTTTCTATTTTTTAATAGATTTTTTTTGAGTATTCAGAAGGTATTGCTTTTCTGTTGCTGAGGTCTCTGTCCCTGGCCATGCCCACAGGAGATTTTGGGCTCCTTGCCCTGACTCTGCTGGTGCAGGGTCAGGTGTCTCTGGTGACTGTGATCCATGGGATGGATGGAATATTTTTGCAGCTGCTCTGCTGTTTGTGTCAGGAGTCTCCAGACTGGCTGTGACACTTGAATTCTTAAATGAAAGAAAAGCAAGTCTGCATGAATTTGCTCCTTCAGGTGTAGGAACAGAATACTTGAAAGAGAGAGTGCTCATGCTGAATTTACTAAGTGCTGACTCTGGATTATTCCAGCTATTTCTCCAAAGGTTCTTCAGCACATGCCCATTTTAAATTAGTTTCCTTGCAGTATTTGAGTTCTGGAAAGTGCTTCACCTTACACTGCAAAAATCGGGATGGTTGCAATTTTGTTATGTATTTTCTTCATAAAATCTGAATGCAGATGTTTGAATTCCTTACTTGACTGTATTTTTTTGCTAAGGGCAATGAACCACTTTGGAAAATTTAATAGGTACCTGGTCACCAAAGGAAGCAGAGCATGAACTACACAAGATTATCTTGGAATAAGGAGTAAAGAAGGAGGCAATTTTATTTTATATTCTGGACTCTCACACATTAATTTTCCAGATAATTTTAACTTCATAGATTCGTAGTAATAAGTGTATTTTAGTCTTGAGATGTGGCAGTTCTCCAGGTCCTTAAAAAATCCTGTTAGTGTTGTCCTTATCACCTTGCCCTGTTCACTTTTCAATTCTAAATGTATTAATTTATTGGCAGCATTTTAGATTCCAATAGTTGGTGCTTTATTCAGTGACTCTGGAAGAAGGGCTGGGATGAAAATTTGGAGTCATGAGGGAATCCAGAGATTTTCATCCACCTAACTGGGAAGAGCACTGCACTCTCTCCTGGCATTATCCTTGAAGACACTTCTATGAAGAAGTGGTTGGAATAGTTTGGGAATGAGGAGTTTGGCCAGCTGGGTAGGGGATCTTAATACCTGGGAAAAAACATCCTTTAGGAAGTGGCAGCCAGCTTTGGGGATTGTTTTCTTGGTTTTCTCTCCTGACCTCCTTTAATTTGGCTTTAATTACTTTTTTGTTGGGATGGAGGTAAATGTTTAACAGACAATAAACTGTATAATGACAGTGATTAACATTCACACGAGGTAACTCAGGGATGGCAAAAACACAGCTCGGCAAGTCTAATAAACGCTTCCCTAAGTGGATGTGCTCCCTCAGTGCTCGGGGGGGATACACAAACCACACAAAGAGAACCAAAAACCCACTGTGGGATTTTCAAACGACCCCTAGAGATCGGGCTCACGGATTGCTTATGGTATTAATGTGAGCAGAGCATCCAAATCCCCTGAAATCTTGGTCTTAGTCATGTCAAGCGCCTGCAGGACTCGGTGTCCTGGAGGGAAGAGTCTCTGCAGAGACTGGGGACTTTGTGCCCCTGCTCTGGGCTTCAGAGGTTTGGGGCTGTCGAATCCCAGGGTTTTAAATGAGCTGTGCTGAGTAAAAGCCCTAAAATTGTGAGTGAAAGAGAAATTAGGGAATGTTTCCTGCACTCTGAGGAGGCAAAGCTGTACTGGGGAGCTGGGTGGGCTCTGGTGTCTAGACAGCTTGTACCAGGACTGGTCATGTTGTGGCTTACACAGAAGTCACCTCTGATCTGTCTGTTCTTTGCATGTCATCTGTCACAGCTGCTCTGGCTGCTGGGCATCGATGTCCTTTTGGACACAGTTATGTTACACACCATCCCTGCACCACGGCCAGTGTCATCTGAAACAATGGAGGAGGCAGGTGCACCCTATTTCTTGATTATTATTTTGTTGCTATCTATAAATAATTTCATTTTTACTCTAATTGATTTTTTTTTTCCTCTCCCAAAACAGGTTTCTATTTGTTTTCTTTTTTCCTTTTCTTGTTGTTCCTGTAATGGGCTGTCTCAGCTTAACAGCCATCAGAAACCCTGGTTTGATGAGGCTGCTATGAAACATTTAAAGGTTTAAATTATAAACTCAGAGGGAGGAAATCAGCGATGCATGATTAGTTGAAAGTTTTAAGTATAATAGTCGTATTTTTCATATTCATGTACAAAAATGGCTTATGTCAACTGTAATGTGATTTTTAATACATATTAATAGACTCTGTTGCAGTGGAGATGGCTTGTACACCTTTTGGCAGATGGCTGTGGTATTAGAGTGTGCACAGGATAAATTAGTCATTTAGTGAAAGAAAACAATACAGGAGTGATAAGGTCGACTCTGCTCAGAGTTCCAGTGCATCGCTCCTGCAACCAAAAAGATTGGAGGCAGGATTAAATTTGCCAGTAAAATTAAATGAACTAATAGATAAATTCCTGTGTCAGAAAGGAGCTGGCTGTTGTTACAGCTTGTTCATGTCTCCAGCTGTGTCTCCCATCTTTTAGCTCCTGTATTTTTAGAGGTCAGATGGTGCGAAGCCGAGGCTGTGCCTCAGCTCACCCCTGGAGCATCTCCCTCATGGAGCCCGTGGCTGGGTGGTTCAGGGAGCTTGGACATGTGGGTCAGAGGCATGGAGCAGCTCTGCTCTGAGGAAAGGCTGAGAAAATTGGGATTGTTCAGCCTGGAGTAGAGAAGGTTTTGAGGTGACCTCGTGGTGGCCTTCCAGTGCCTAGAGGGGTTCCAAGAGAGATGGAGACAGACTTTTTACAGGGGCATGGAGTGACAGGACCAGGGGGAATGGCTTCAACCTGCCACAGGGTAGGGTTAGATGGGATATTGGGAAGAAATTGTTCCCTGTGAGGGTGGGCAGACCCTGGCACAGGCTGCCCCATCCCTGGGAGTGTCCAAGGCCAGGTTGGACGGGGCTTGGAGCGAGCTGGGCTAATGGAAGGTGTTCCTGCCCATGGCAGGGAGTGGCACTGGAGGGTCCTCATGGTCCCTTCCTACCCAGACCACTCTGGTTCTGTGTGGAATGCAGTAAAGACTCTGCCTTGAAATTGATGTGAGATGTGAAAGGAGGTGAAGGCTGAGCATTGTTTCCTTTTGTTTTGTGCCGTTCAGAAAACAGAATTAGCCAGTGATGAATCTGTGATTTCTGTAAGTGTGTTACACTTTTCAGGTAGTGGCCTGACAAATGATCCAGATTTTGTAGGAAATCACTTTAGCAAATGCTAAAGGGCACTCATCTCTGAGCACAAGTGCAGCAGCTGCTTTGGCAATTTATTGCTGTGCTCAAATACCCAATCGAGCCGATTGCCTGTAATCACCCTGGCTGGTAACGCTGGCATCGCTGGAGCAGTCCAGAAAGAGATATTTAAAAACAATCTGCATTTCCTTCACTGGAAATCTCCTGAGCCATTCTCATTCTTTAAGGTTTCAACAGGAGAGGCAGTAGCTTTTGGCTTATGCTTTGTCAAAATGATTGTCAGGGCGCTTAATGAGCTTTGTGCCAGACCGAGCTCTTTAGGAACATATGTCTGCAGCAAGAACCTCGCTCCTGCTGGCTGGGCACACTGCTCTGCTCCACAGGCAGCCTGCATCTCCCAGCCGAGCTGAGCCTTGGAGCATTTCAGTGTTTCCAGACACCCATTTGGAATCAGGAATTATCCTCAGTGCATCCCTCTAGTCCCTTTGAACAGTTGTTCTGCGGCGAAGGAAAAAGTGGAAACGAATCCCAGCACAAATCACAAGGTGTGAGAAAACTGCCTCTTTTCCCTAGTTAGGGCTGTGCTTTCTCTTGAAAAGAAAATGCAGGGAAAATGTGCTTTAAATCTTTGAAAGAGACCATTGTGAGGTGAGGTGGTGGCTGATTTTAGTGCACAATAACTGCCTGACAGGTTTGCACCACGCGCTGACACGTCCTGTCAGAGCTGCTGAGGATGGAGCCGAGTTCTTTGCTGGAGATGTAGCAATTGCAGATCAAGTGATATATAATTTACTGAGCTGCTTGTTAATTCTATGATGTTATGAAATCTCCTGGGCATATAATTACTACAAATGTTTACTTGACTTTACCACATAGCTTGACATTATACTCTGTAAGTTTGTACCTCACTAAAATATGGCCCAGCTATAAAACTCAACTATTAGGCAGCAAAATATTAAAGAACTATGGATGAGACTAAAGGCATTTTAAAAAGGCTTTCTATGCCTTGGAATTACAAACATTCATCCCATCTCCTGCTGATTGCACACTTTGTAATAGCTATTGTTTCCACGGCTGGGGTTTAATTTTCCTCAGTACATTGGCAGCGCTGGTGATCTCAATATCAATCCTCCCAGCAAGGCTGTGGGGAGGCCAGCGGGGAGGCAGCTCTGATTGACAGATATTTTAAGCCTTTTTGTGGTTCAGGATTAGCAAAACATTTCCAGGCAGACCTGTTGGAGCGGGTAATACGTGGGATCCTGGCATCTGTGGGTGGAACTGGCACCTGTAGGGAAGCCGGGGTGGGTTTGGGATCAGGTTGGTGTCATTCCTCCCTGCAGGGGACACTTCAGCCCCTGATCCCTGCAAAGCCTGGAGCAAAGGGAGTACCAGCTTTCCGAGGAAACTTAGAGCTGCCTCCTGACTGTTCGTGGCTAAATTGCTGCTGAGAGGCTTTTGAATGCCACTGGTGAGGCTCAGAGTGCAGGAGTGAGTTTGAGCTGAATATTTTGGGGTGCAGGGGTGACCTTGCTCTGTCTGACAGGCACATTAAGCAGGTGTTGGGTCAGGCCCAGCCTGCTCTGCAACACCAGTCCCATCTATAGAGCAGTCACAGGATCCCTGAGGCTGGGAAAGCCCTCCCAGCCCAGGAGCCCACCCTGTGCCCGATGCCCACCTTATCCCCCAGCCCAGAGCACTGAGTGCCACGGCCAGCCCTGCCTTGGGCACCGCCAGGGCTGGGCACTCCAAACCTCCCTGGACAGTCCCTTCCAATGATTTTCCATTAGGTCTAACACAGACGAGCCACACTTTGCACCAGTTTGGGTGTCTTCTGGAGTCCTGGAGTGTCCCTTTGGATAGGGAGAAGTGGTGTTACACAAGAACCATCTCCTGGGATGTTTCCTCCTGGCCTGCAGCTTTCTGGTAGCAGCCCTGGAGCTGATTTTGCAGTGAGTGAGAGCCACTCCCAGACGCCTGGGATGCCTAAACTTGTCCTGGATTATAGAGGCTTAAAGTATTTGTTGAAAACACTGAATTCTCTGAGTGTAAAAGCTGTATTCCTTGTGCCCAGCAAGCTTCTGTGAGCCCTTTTAAACTTTAGCCAAGCTGAGAACGAAAGCAACTTTCACTGTAATAAAGCCAAAGTTGCAAAATTAGAAATGCTGCTACAAATGAAAAGCGGGCAAAATTTGGAAACAGAGACTTCATGTGTACCTGGATTAGCAGCTGCTGAAGGTGTTCCCTCCAAGTGAGGTGTGAATCCAAGATTCTCACCTATTCCCATACTGGAAAAAACAGAGCCAACTCAGTGTGAAAAAAACCCAAACCTCTTAATTGGACTCAGTTTGAGTAGAAAAGGTAAAGGGAAACAGAAAATGAAATATTTTTTTGAGCCAAGATGTTTCAGCTGCTGGGACAGACACTCGTGGTCACCCTCCACTCTGAAATGAGAAAGCAGCAAGGGATGAGGGTTCCCTGGGAGGCTGGTGAGGCACTTCATTAACATCTCTGATACTCTCCCTGATTTTTCCACACTTTCAAGGACCTGTGTGTGTTGTCAGTTTGGATTTACCTGCCTGGCACCCAGGAGATGCCAATGACCTCAGTTCACCAGTGAATGGATCCAAGGAAAGCAGAGGGACTCAGGACAGAGATCTTTTCTGTTTCTTGCAGGAAATACACTGAATTGGAGTTATTTGGTAGTGTTTATAAACTATGTAAATCACATTAGTAACCCACCCCCCAAAGAAAGGTTTTCCTAAAACAAGTAACAGAGAGGGGCTCCAGCCCTGCTTTGCTTCACCAGTTGCTTGTGTTAGCTGGCAAGGCAGGGAGGTGTTCTGGGGCATGAGTGGAATGTGACAAGTTTCCCATAGAAACACGAGATCAGGTTTTTATTTGCTTTTGCCATTGAAGCTGCTGTCAGTCAGGAGCATCTATCCCAGCCTTAAAGGATGCAGCCTGGTGGAGATTAGAGTGAGGGCTGACTCCTCTAGTGCCTGTGCACCGATGCGACAGAATAGCTTGTACAGTCTTGTCTGTCTTAAACTATTTTATTTATATATAAAAAACCTAAAATTTGCTTGGTTATTCTAGTCTTTCCTTTTGAAGTAAATTCCCACTGTGTCTCTCAGCCTGGGGAGTTCAGGCAGGTTTAAAATACTGTCGAGTGAAGGTTTTGCTGCTGCTGATCCCCCCAGACTGCCACTGCCATTGCAGGTCCCCAGTTCCCTGCTTGGGGCTTTGAGACCGGTCTCTCTTTCATTTCTTCCCCAGTGAGTTACAGTTCCAGCCTCTCAAATTCTCCCAAGTGCCTGCACTGGCTGTCTCTGCACAGCACCGATCCCTTGCTCATCTGCATTCCCTGTGACTTTGACAGAGCCATCGCTCTCCCAGGGTCTGCTCTCTCCCTCATCTACATCCAACAGCAGCTGCTCCGAGGCCCCGTGTAGCTGCACCAGCCTTGTTTGGTGTCTGCTCTGATTTTCCTTATGCACTCCTCATGCTGCTCCTCTTTTTTCCTGAATCCACTCTCTCCATCTCCATTTCACATTTCAAATCCTGTGCTCCTCTGTGCTGCTTCACAGCACTTCACCCCTTCAGCCTCACACAGCCATGGAAAGGTTTGGGGTGGAAGGGACCCCAAAGCTCATCCAGGCCCTGCCATGGGACGGCAGGGACACCTCCCACCAGCCCAGGTTGCTCCAAGCCCCGTCCAACCTGGCCTTGGACACTCCCAGGGCTGGGGCAGCCACAGCTTCTCTGGGCACCCTGTGCCAGGGCCTGCCCACCCTCACAGGGAAGCCTCAACCTTTGCTGCTTTCCCCTTTCTGCACAGAGGGAGACCACAAATGTCTATCCCAGCAGTTGAAACATCTTGATTTTAAAAAGCGTTTGATTTTTTGTTTCTTTTTACTTTTTCTACCTCCAGTGTCAAACTGAGTCCAGTTACCAGGTTTGGGGTTTTTTCCACACCAAGTTGGCTCTGCTGTTTCCAGTATGGGAGTAGGTGAGAATCTCAGAGCCACACCTAGACCAGGTAAAGATGAGTCAAGACACACATTTGCTTTGTGAGATGTCAGTTGGAAAGGAGCTTTTCCCCAGGAGAGCCAAGCCTTTACTGGTATTTTTCAACCCAGTTGCCTTTAATGCCTTTCCCAGGATTACCTGTTGGGAGGAACAGAATGAACAATTCTGTGAACAGGTGTGGTAGAGTAAACCCAGTGTCTTGCTGATCCTGTTGGGAAATACCATGAAAGATCCCAGAGACATTGCTGTACCTGGCTGCTGACAAGGGAAAAACTCTAAAAGAAAGAAATGTGTAAGAAACAGCATTTCTCAAGAATTCTCTTGTTCTCATTGTGATACTCATCTCAGTTTCCATCCTCTATGCAAACCTGCTTAGTGTGTGTTGTCATATCATTTACCTGATCTGCTCTTCAGTTATTGGTGGGAGAGAAGGAAGAAGAAGGAAAAAAACAATGAAAATCCCTTTATGAAGTGCTCTGCCAATTTACTGTGCTGTAAGAGAGATATGCCACAGTTATTACTAAAGCCTAATTATGTAAATGACATAATTTAATAATCATTATTAAATCCCAGCAAGCCTTATTTCTTCTCCTTATTGTTGATGGTTGTCCTTGATAGCAAATGTCACGATGCATATCATAAAATTAATTTCTGTGGGGGTTTCACACCCTTGCAGGGGTTGGAGGGCAGGAGGCCTCGCAGGCAAAGGCAGAGGCTGCTCAGCAGACCTGTTATCTTTGCAAGAACAAATGTTGTCCACAAGGATGGCAGGGAGGGGAGAGAAACCTCTCACAGCAGCAAATATTTAATTAAAAGTGCTGCTTGGCCCAACTAGTCATGGCAGCAGCTGCTTAAACAGAGATCTGTCCTTTAAATAACTCCAGCTAAATAAAGGGAGGAAAAGGAGAGTGGAGGGAAAAGCTCAAAGGGTGTGTGCTGTGATTGCAGCAGTGGGGTTCATTTTTATAGTACCAAGTCTTCAGGAGCCATTAACTTCTTCTCTACCTGTTTGAAACTTGGGATGCTTCAAGATCTGGGAGTTTTACACTGTTGTAAAAAAGGAGAGAGGAAAGTATCAGTAAAGCCAATGCCTCACCTGCCACCTCCTCTTACCTGTATTTCCCACCTCCTCTTACCTGTATTTTAGCTGTACAAGGTCTAACAAGGAAGGCTCCTGTTGGCTTTTCTGCCATGCAGAACAAAACACAGTTTGGTGGGTACAGGGTTAGTTCTTTTCCAGCATTCACTCACTAAGTTACAGGTACGTGTGTGGCTCCCCAGTGCAGCAGTGTTGCCCTGGTGCCCCCGTGCCAGGGAGCTGCTCCAGCTGTGGGCAGTTCTTGGCATTTAATCCCTGGCTCCCTTTGCACCTTCTTAATCTTCTGTGCTGTGTTCTGGACCTCAAAAGGATTCATGTTATTTATAATAATAGTCACATTTTTCAGGGAATACCTAAGAGCTCCCAGATGCAGTTTAGCTCTATAACAAATGATGTTGTTTGCTCTGAGGGGATGTACCCAATGGACACACCAGTTGGGCTGGATAAGAAAGCAGAGTGTGGGGTGTCAATTCATGTGTCTGTGTTGTTGAGATCTGTTTGAAACACTCAGATCTATAAGGAGTGAAGCCATGCAGCTCCTTTTTCCCGTGCTCTGGGGACCTTTCCAGGCTCAGGGGAGGATAAGGACGCAGATATTAAACCAGAAATATCTGAGAGTCAAGTGTATGAAAGACATTGTGCAGTTCTTGTCTTTTTTTGTAACTAACCCTTCTCTGGGGTATTTTTCGGTTTTCTTAGCCACTTTCTGGTTAGTCTTTCTAAGGTGCATAATCAGGTATGTGAGATAATGATTAGAGGGCAATAAAGTGGATTTATCCACATGACATGATACAAATGGGATAAAAACAGCATGACCAACAGTATTTACAAGTTTGCTTTGTTTTGGTTTGATTTGTTGGGGGTTTTTTTATTTCTGTTTAAGAAAAAGGTAGAGCAAGATGTGTGATGTTATAGAAGCCCTGTACAAAGTCTGTATTACAGTTTTCATGCCTGTGGCATGGAGAGCACTTTATCCCAACGTGCATGTAGTTGATTAGTGTGACACTTCTGCAGACAGGCTGGTGAGCAAAAGTCATCCTTGCTCTGAAGAATATGGTGTTATGGACAGAATGGGCAATGAGGGCCATGGCTCTGCCTGGTTGACATTCAACATAAGGATTCTATTCACAGCTTTACAGAACTTTAACAGATTTTAATAATTCAAGCAGAATTTCCACTCCTGAAGTACATTTGCTGTATTTTGTACTTTTATTTACTTTCATTTCCAGCAAGGTAGAGTTGAGGTTTTTTCCAAAGCTGAGATATAGGAAGATGTGGTGGGTTTGTGCTCAGTGTTCATAAAGTCACATCACAGGGAACCAGCAGCACCTCCAGCTTTGGAAACAAGGACTGAATATTTGGTGGGAGGGTTTAGGTGAGCGTGTGTTGCTACAGAAAGCAAAACACCAAAAGTAAAGAGAAAGGAAATGTGATGATCTAAATTACCCTCATGCAGTTTGTGGGCACTGTCTCTGAATTGTTTCTAAACGTTCTGGTCTGGCCTTGGGAGATACTTTGCCAACTCCCTACTAGCTGAGGGAATGGACTGAGATTTGCCCAATTGCCTTGAAAATATTTTTCTTCAGGTACTTAGGAAATAGGTGTGTTTTGGAAAGCTTTTAGGCTTTTTGGATAGTGTGTTTTGCTGCATGTGCTGCTTCCTCATTGTTCTCTGCTCATCCACCTCCTTGGAGTCAAATTGTAACTCTCAAGATCAACTGTGCCTTAAAATACACCAGGTGTGTTTGTGATCTGTGTGATGAAACATCTTCTGTGATCACCTGAAAATAATACAGTCACTGACAACTGCCTTTCTGCATCTTGCCGGTAGTGAAAGACATGAAGAATGTGGATCCAGAGGAGAGAAAAACAGAATTACAAAGTCTTTTCCCTTGCCTTCACAGCTACAGTTGATATATTCAATATATTGTCAGCTGTCTTCAGTGCAGCTGATGGGTGTTTTGATTCAGTGCCCTGAAAAAAGGCATTAATGGAGAAAAGCAACTGTTGCAGCTGGAAAATCATTGGGATTTGGAGCATTTTGAGTGATGCTTTTCTCCCTCAATGGTAAAACTACCTGGGTGAGGGCAGAAAGCTGCTGCTGTGCTCACAGATAATCCTCACCTTATCAACAACTCCCCTGAAAGCCTGGCCACGAAATGTTTTCATTAACAGGAGCTATTGGAACAAAATGATGAGCAGATAAATTGCAGCATTATGTTACTTGGAAGAATGTCTCAGGCACTTCCCCTGTGACTATGAACTCTTTCCTGCCTGCAGGTCCTGACAGAAACTTGTCCCATCAGTTTCTCATGAGCCTCTGCTGGGATTGTCAAAAATACAGGTGAAGGTATGTGTGGGCTGGGCTTCTGAATGTGTGTTTTTCCTTAAGCTTATTGGGGGTTTTATTTAGCTGTGAAGTTCTTTGTGGAAAAAGGAAGTTATTGTAGATTTGAGGTGAACATAAGGAAAATAAAAAATGCAGGATATGGATGAAATATCCATGTGTCTCTAATGCAATCCTGTTTGCTCTGATGCTTAGACCTCCTGATGCACAAACTGGGCCAAAGACTGCAGTTATTGCCCTAAATCAGTTCCTCTGGTGATACTTCCCTGGTAAACTGTAGATCCCATTGATAAACGTGGATCCTCCTGTGGAATCAAACCAAGATTCCCAAACTGAGAGGAGATGCTCCCCATCCAGGCAGGGCATGTCAGGATTTCAGAGTGATGCAGATAGCTTGTAACTTGTACCCTTAAATGCTTTCATGTAGTGTCTGTGATGAAATCACTGTATTTCACTTGATTTTGATTTTTAGGTTTTTTTTAAAGTAATCCTTTGTATCTGTGGTAATGTGGAAAATCTTGGAAGCTTAATGGCCTTCATTTATTTGGAAAAGCAAACACAGGGAGATCCTCCACAAGGCTGAAAGAGCTAATCTCTCTTATCACACTCAAGGAGGAAAAAGCAGAGGAAGGCAGAAAGTACACAGACTGCTGGCTGGGAATCTCTTGGTGGTCACGAGTCAGTGGCTGCAATTTAAATTAGCAACACTCAGTGTCCCAGTGACTTTCACTGGCTGTAGTGCCATCGTGCTGAGATGCACAGATAAAATGATAGTGGAGATTCGCTTCAGTTTGGATGTTAGTTTTTCTCAGGGTTTAAGATTTTGTGTCTCGAGATTGCTGGGATTATTCACTTGGGGTCTTGGGAATCCCCTGAGCATCCCCTGAGTCCGTGAGGCAGAGAGGGCTCGTGTTGCATGGCGTGGATGAAGCAGAGGGCTCACATTTGGGATTTTTGATACTTGACAGTATTGCCAGTGTTGGGCATTGTGGATGAGTTCACCTGCCTGTGGCACAGCTGGAACAGATGATCCTTAGTGGAGCAAGTGGGAATAATAGCTATTTTCTGCTGTTTATAGGGGTAATTAATTTGCAATTAAACCCCTTTTTCCCCACCTCTTCATGTTGTCACCTCGTTTCCAGCACAGGGAACTCTGGAGCAAAGACAACCCCACACTGTGAGAATCACTAACGCCCAGTGGAGCCCTCGCTGCCCTGCAGTGGTTTCTGTAATTGGGGGATGATTTTGCTGGCACAGGGATTGCCCCTGTACCACAAGCACCCTGCACTCTCCAGTGGGGCCCATTAGGGGCTGGGTGTGTGAATTTCCCCCCCTCCTTTCCTACCTGCTGGAGTGCAGGATTCCTCCCGTGGCAGATTTCCGAGGAGCCCTCGGGTGCGCGCTCGGAGCACATTTTGTGCTGTTTCCAGGAGCTTTCTGCTGACTGAACAATCTCATTAGGCTGCAGGCCTGCGAGGAGCTCTGCCTGGCAGCTCCCTGCCCACATTTCCAAGTCAACAGGGCTCTGCCTGGCTTTGTGTGTGCTGAGGGATGGAGCTGGAATGGCTCAAACTGTGGCGAGTGCTGAGTTGCAGGAGAGGCTCTCAAGGTGAGGCAGGGCTGCTGCGAGAAGCTGTTGCTTTACTATAGCTCATGTTTGTTTGCATTTACATGAGAAAGCTCATGATTTTTCCATTATTCTGTGTTTTGAAAGAGGGGGGATGAGTGTACAAAAGAAGCAAGTGCCTCTGCCACAAATCCATTTTGGAATTGAGGAGGATTTGCATCGCCTCCGTAGCGGAGCTGTCATTAGCAGGCTCCTCTGTACACAAACTGCAACCTGCTTCCCTTTCCTTTGTGCCTGCCACGTCCTCATTCCCACTCATCCACTTGCTGCTGTCCTTTGGTTTATGCTTCATGCTTGACCTATGAGCTGAAATGCTAATGGCTGTTGAAAATTTCAATTAATATAAAACTGGTTCCAGCCAGAAGTGTGGTAAGCTCGTGTAGGAGAGGTAGTATCTCAAGGAAACCCTCAGACAACAGCTGAATTTTGAACAGGCTGCTGTGCTTTCAGGTGCATCTGCAAAGCTCAGGTCTGGGCTGCTTTGTTACCAGTGATGGTCACTGTGTGTTTGTAGGTCACAACATTCCCCTGCTACGGCATTATCTCCTTGTGCTGGAATAATCCCTCTGGTTTCCTTGGTTAACGAAAAATGAATGACTGCATGACCATGCCTTTAAGTGAAGGAGATAAAACAGACACGTGTGGGGGGATTAGGCTGCTCTTACATCTGTAAATGTCCATATATAAACCTTATTTTGTGGTGAGTTGTACAAGAATTATGCAAAGTACACTTCATAGTGCAGTGAAGGAACACAGTCTAAAATTTCAGCATGATATTTTTAATTCCTCTTCAACTTTAAATACCTTAAAATCTTGCTAATTAAGTACTTACAGATTTCTCAGAAGTCTGCAAAACATTTACACGAGCAATTTATGCTGCAGGATGTGGTGGATGCACCTCAAATACCCTATATTAAAACCAGATTTTCCCCTAAGAGATCGCTGCCACAGTAGAACTGGAAGAAGAATAGAAGATGATGACTGTAAAGTGTGGGTTGGTTCCCACTCAATAAAAGACTAAGTTTTTGTCTAGAGACCAAAACTCCTGTGTTACAGGAGCTGCTGTCGTGGCTCAGTGCTCCCACTGCCCAGAGTTGCTGCCCAGTTAACCCAATTCAAAAGTGAACTGGGGAAAAATAGTTGTACATGCAGTGAGGATGGGCAGGGAAGCAGGACCCGAGACCAAAGTGGGCAGCTGAGTTACCCCTCCCCTTGCACATGCTCTGGTAAAGCTGTCCTTGGAGGGGTTCTGTTTGGCAATGGGATTGGAAAGGAGGGATACAGGGAACTGCACAGTCCAAAGACCTGGAGACAGCTGAGAAGAGCCAGTGAGATTATTAATCAGCAAGTTTAACATTGTACATATTGAGGGGTTAATTCACTCAGGTGATGGAGGTCAAATATATCATCAATTAAGTAAAAAGAAAAAAGTTCTTAAATTTGTAGGAGAGAGACCCTTTAGTAGCTGTTATGGACTAAAGGTGAGGAGTAGCATGTGGCTCAGGAAGTCCCCAGGCAGCTGTAGGAGGATGGGAGTGTGTCTGTGCCAGGAGAGGAGTCTCCTGCACTCCCTCTGCTGCTTATCCATGCGTGTCCCATCAGGAGGGCTGAGCCAGAGCTGTCCTGGGGTCACCTGGTGTCCTGCTTGAGTGCTGTTCTTCCCTTTAAATCAACACAGAGGTTTGTATTTATTCACATATGTAAGAACATCCCTGATGGTGGGATTTGGCTGCAGGGCACTCGGGTCTCTGTGTTCTGATGCTACAAATAAGCACAAGGATGGTTATCTCAGTTTACTTTTAAGTGCTGTGTCAGTAATGTTATAACTAAAGTTTAATGAGCTTTTCATCAGCAGCCATGGACTGTCCATAGTGAAGGTTTGTTTCAGTGGTTATGAAGAGGCTAAACCAGGGATTGATTTCACACTGGATTTTCTTGTGGCTCCTTATTACAAGTGCTGCTCAAAGGCATTTTGAGGTTCCAGCAGAGTGGATCTGATGATCCCCTGGCAAGCCTGGTCTCCTCCTCATCTTTGCAGGGCTGTGACTTTCTGAGCTGGTTTCCACTGTGAATATCCACAGTTGCAAAAGTGAACTTTGTTTTCAGCAGTTGTGCAACTTGTGTCAAGTTGGTGGCTTTGTCAAGTATTTGAGGTCTTAAAGTTGCTCACACAGATTTTCACAGGAAGCAAATGCAGAAGTGGGGAGTTTTATTTAAGTTTACAATTTATCCTCTTGTGGGCTCAGTCAGTTCCAGTTAACATTGGATGGCTTGAGCTAAAATGGGTACTGAAGAAATTCCTCCCTGTGAGGGTGGGCAGGTTGATGACCAAGGGAAGTCATTAACCATTTCTAGCTGCCTTTTAAACCATTTCAGAGCATAGACTGTGATCTGATGAGACTTGAGGGGATTGCCCTTTAGGATTTTGTTGGGAATAGCTGGGAGTAGATAAGGGAGTGTTTGTGAAAATGGATGGCTGGTACCAGTACCTTCTGCTGGGAATTGGGCACTTGGAAGATGCTTGTACACCTTTTGACTTCACTGAGCTCAGGGGGGATCTGGACACAAACACCATAAATTGAGCTTCCACACCATCAGCACAGACATCAAACTGAGATGCTGGTGACAGTTTTGGGACAGGCACCAGCCATCACCCTGCCCAGCCCATGGCTCACTGCTCTGCCAGAAAACTACACCCTGACAGGCTGGGCTTCCAAATTCCTTATTTATTTCTTAAAACCTTGTCCCAGGGAAATTAATTCTAATACACTGTTTATTGAAGTGAATGTTTTACTGCAGCTTGTGCTACACTGGACAGCCTTATGTACATATTTCTTTATTAATTATATTCACTCCATCACATTTTTAGAGTGCTTTTGTGGTTTGGGAAAACTGAAGGACTGATGGATTGCAAAAATGGGAAGGAATAATAGTTGCAATCATATTTGAAACACATAAATTTTGTGAAATAATGCTGAAGTTGTTTAATTACATTGAAAACTTTTACTTTAGATGTGCTGTCCAACAACAGTTTATGAAGTCCTTGGCAAGATAAATAATACATGGACTTCTTTTCACTAAACCTCCTGAGAGTGGAATTGGATCTAAAAAAATTTCTCCATTCCTGCTATGTGCTACTGTCTGGTTGGGAATATTTTGCCACGGAAGGAAGAAGAGCTTTCTCATTTGGATGATTATTTTAATCACCTCCAGCATTTGCATCATGGGCTGCTTTTTTTAAGAACTGACAGCATCCCAAAATAGGTGATTGGGATAGAGTCAAGTGAAGGTTATCTTCTCCCTGGTACTAACACTGGGATGTCAAAAAGCTTTTAGGGAAAGAGCTGTGTGTAACATTGACACCTGGAGTAAAACCACGGGGCCTTATGAATATTCCCTCTCATCTTTTCCAAACACTTGTGTGACTCTGCACGTTGGGGGGTTTTCAGGGGAAAGAAAAGATCTCAAGCTGCATAAATACTGCTGTTGGAGCAGTACATTTAGGGTTTCACTGGCATAAATCTCAACCCTTCCCACTAATTAGTGAAATAGGGAGCTACTCCTACTTGTGGCATGGAAAAGCACAGAGTGATTAATTCCATGTGCTCCCTGGGGCTCTGCCTGTATCCCAGGGAACGGTGGCTCCTGCTCTGGGAGCTGCAGGTGGAACATCCCTGCATCTTCCAAGGTGCTGTATGGGCTGGGGGGGTATTTGGGCTGGAGCCTCCAGGGCCAGCCTGACCCTGTGTAGGGCTGGAATTGGAGGCATCGATGCTGGACCCTGACCTTGTTACTGTAACGGAGGAAATGGGAGTACCAAATTAATCTCCTATATTATATATCCACTGAATTTGTCTCTTCAAACCTTAATGATTCTCTGTGGTATCATTAAATAGCCAAATTTTTATTTCTCATACCAGAGAGCAGTTTTTTCCCAGAGTGTTTTTCTGTTAGTCTGTAACTGTGACCACACAGAAGGCTGTAATTTCTAATTACAAATGGCTTCTTATTTAGCAATCCTGTAACATACTGAGAATTTAAACCTGGTTCTAGCTAATGAAAAACTTAGCCCAGAGATGCACCAGGCTTAAGCTGTGAGAATCCACTCCTTTACTGAATAGTTGTGCTGTACAGGATATAAACAAGGACCAATCCTCACATATTTGAAGAGGGACCCAAAGAGCTGAGGTAGATGCCATGTTTAGTAGTACAATATAATTTCTCTTGGAAGCAGTAGACCAGTAATCTGGAAATTTTGGCTGTCATCCTGCTACTATTTATGAGCAATTTTAATGTAGTAATTACACATAGGGAAAATTGTTCACTAGGTTGATGAGATAAATGGAAATCCAATTTTTTTTTTCTTGTTTGGTTGTCCAATATTTTTATTACATCCTTCTGGAAGCAAGAGGATATAATAAAAGAAACTGGAATTGCAATGCTCTTTGGAAATACTGATATTTTGAAAGATTTGCTCAGTGTAAGTTAAAGGCAGCTCATTAAACAAACAAATGAGCTGTCCTTAGAGCAATCAGTATTTACTATTAACTGAACAGCACAGTAAATAATGAATTGCAGGTAAGGAATTACAGATAAGTATTTGCAGTGAATTCAAATTACTTGACTTAAGCCTGAGGCAGAGAAAAGCAAATAGAAAGATAGAAATGGAGGGAGGAGGGGGAAAGAAGAAGGGAGAGGAGGGACTGTGAATGCAACAATTGTTGCAGTGATACGTGTTCATTCCTGGTGTAGAAGGAAGGTTTTCTTTGGCAATCTGATGCCTCCCTCCCTGGTCCAAGGGATGCTGCAGCCAACTCCTTGTGAGAACAAAGGAGGATGTGGAATTCCTGGGAAAGAGGAGAAGAGAAGGCTTTGGGACGACCTCATAGCCTGAAGGGGGCTCATAAGAAGGCTGGAGAGGGACTTTTCACCAGGGCACGTAGTGGCAGGACAAGGGGGAATGGCTTCCCACTGACAGAGGGCAGGGTTGGATGGGATATTGGGGAGAAATCCTTCCCTGTGAGGATGGGGAGGGATTGGCACAGGTTGCCCAGAGAGGTTATGGATGCCCCACACCCACAAGGTGTTCAAGGCCAGCTTGGACAGGGCTTGGAACAACCTGGGCTAAAGGAAGGTGCCCCTGCCCATGGGGGGTGGCACTGGATGGGCTTTAAAGTCCCTTCCAACCCAAACCATGCAGTGACTGTATGAAAAGCAGGAGCTCTGGGCCTGGCCCAGCCCAGTGCCTCAGAGAACAGGGCTGGTGTTTTTACCAAGGCAGGATTTTGCAAGGTGCTCTCTGGCACTTACCCACCCCCAAGGAGAGAGCTGTGCTTTGGCACCAGCGAGACCGAAACCTGCCCACAGCTGCCAGGTGCCTGCACAGCTCCCTCGTTTATTCCTCCAAATTACTCAAGCAACTAAATTGTTCATCTGCTAGGAACTGGCACAAGATGAGAACTTTTGGGTTGGAGTTTAATCATCATAGGAGTGAAAGATTGTGCTGCCTCAAGTTTGAGTATGTAGCTGTGCTTGAAGCTGGGATGGATGAGCTGTCTGGAGGATGTCTGATATGGCATATTTAGGAAGGGACTTGGGGTTGCTGGAGATGAGAGGGGAGGTTCGTGATTTACTCAGGGACTTTGCAGTTTCAGCTGAGCTCTGGGCCTGAGGCTTGGTGGGACAGCCAAGGGCGTGACAGCCATCCTAAACCAACACCTAAAGCTTGGCAGCCCTGTCTGCAGTCACCTTAAATAAGGTTAATGCCTTGGCACAGGTCTCTGCTGGGAGAACGTGTCTCACCTGACCATCTGCTGAGGAGCAGCATGGTCCAGAACAGGGTGCAGAAGAGACCAGCTGAGTGGGGCACATGGGAGGAAATGTGCCTAAAGTGTTGACATTCCATAGTATTTGCTGTCACAGCCCAGATAACACCTCTACTACTCCATTAGGGATAATATATATATATATGGCATAGGAACAGGAGGCTTATCCTGTTGGTCAGTTATTATTGGGTAAACACCCCCACAAAGATGCTCTTGTTGAATTCATATCACACCGGGACTGCACCTTGGGGAAATCACCCCAGAACAAACACAAGCTAAAACACAGTGCAGGGAGATTTCCAAGAGGCCTCTGGAAGTATCTGCTGGCTGTGCACAAGTCCAGCACCACGAGTGCCCCTGTGCTGGCTGCTTCCCAATGCTGCTGCTGTCGGCCCCTGCATTAGTATTCCAGCCAGGGAAGAGGAGCGAGGCGCTAGACAGGCTCACTAATTACAGCAGCCTGCAGAGGCAAGTCGTGCTGTACCACATGATGAAGGATATCCTCTTATTTGGAATGTTTCTGCTTTGCTCTGTCACTTTATTAAATTAAAAATAAATAAAAAAAAAGGAAAATGAGGTGTGAGCTAATGGGTTTGGTTAAGGAATTGAGTTGTGCTCCTGGTTTTTTATTTGAATTTAATCAGAATCTGTACAGTGCTTTGTGACATTCATATAAAAAGAAACTTGCTGCTCCTCAGCCTGTGTCCTTAGCAGGCTGCCCAGCTCCTGTAATGCTGGCTCCCCTGCCTCTGGTTGGCATCCTGACCTGCCTGCTCTGCTCCCCAGAGCTGTCAGCAGATGGGGGAGAGGAGGATTTCACTGCCACGGATGTACCATCTGCAGGCAGCAACACTGGTCGGATTTTTATGAGCCTAAATTGCGATTGTGTGTCCAGAGGGTTTGCTGTCAGAGCATCTGTTTTGCCGCGGCTGACACAGATCTGGGGCTGAGCGTGTGCCAGGAGCAGGTGAGGGAGGGTGGCAGAGCCCCGTGCTGCGGTGACAGCGGCCATCAGGTGGGGCTGCTGTGTGTCCTGTGTGTCCCCCAGGCTGTCACACAGCAGGCTGAGGGTTGGCAAGGTCCATCGCTCACAGGTTGGAGCCAGGAGAACTCCAACAAAACAGCCTGTGCTGGTGTTGCCCAAACCTGCCTGATTTACACCAGGCACAGCCCGGGATGGCAGCAGAGGCGGAGGGTCCCTGTCCCCTCCTGTGCCCTTCTGCACCATCCCCCTCTGTGAGAGAGCACTAAGCAGATTAGTCAGCTTCTTCCATCAGCAAACACTCGCTGCCTAAGATACTTAGAAGACATCTGGTTTTTAGCCTCATTTCTAAACAAATGAGGCTTATGTGATTACAGTGTCTGTCGCTTGCCCCTCGTTGGCCAATTTCAACCTTCACCCAAGGATTTTGGTCTCAAAGACGTTACCTTCCAGGAAGTTTGCATGAGCTGGTGACCATGTGAGCAGGAATTACCCACAGCACGACCTGTTGCTCCGTTCCAGGAGCTGAAGCGAGAGGGAGCGTGTTGGGCCAGAGGGGAATCGCTGCTTTATGCCTGTGTTTTGTAGAGGTCCAGCAAACCAGCTGTGAGGAGGAAGCCCCGTGGGTGTGTGTGGGCTCTGTGGCCCAGCTGTGTCCCTGCTCCAGCTGTGCGGGGCAAGGCCGAGCAGCTGCGGGTCCCACCTCCTGCCTGCCCCCCGTGCCAACTGGTGATCCCGGGATTGCTTTTCTGATCCCGGGATTAACCGGGTGGGATGTGCAAAGATACAAGAGCTGTGTGCAAGCCGGGCTTAGTCTGGGAATGGATTGTCATGGTCGTGCAGCTCTGCCTGTGCACTTGGTGTCTGGAGAGCTCGCTGTGTGATGGAGACTGGGGGGTCTGTCCTTTGCTCCAGCAGAGTAAAACTGTCTTCAAATTGCTCTTGTGAAATTATCTCGACAAGTGAGGTCTGAATTCTCTTGAGACTGAAGTCCCTTCAGCACTCTGTGGTAGGTACAAAACACACCTTTGAGTGGTTAATGGTTTGCTGAGTATCAGCAGTGAAGCTGACAAGTGAAATCCTCCGTGCACCCACATTGGTAGAACTGGAGAATCCCAGAATGGTTTGGGCTGGAAAGGATCTGAAGTTCATCTTGTTCCACCCCCCACCATGGGCAGGGACACCTCCCACCAGCCCAGGTTGCTCCAAGCCCTGTCCAACCTGGCCTGGGACACTGCCAGGGCTGGGGCAGCCACAGCTTCCCTGGGCACCCTGTGGCAGGGCCTGCCCACCCTCCCAGGGGAGAATTCCTTCCTACTGTCGAATCTAAACCAGCCTTTTAGTTCTCAGTGAATTACTCTTAAAAGCTCATTAGCACTGGATATGTCTCCTTTTAGCAGCTATAAGACATTTTGCCTTGTAATGAAGAACCTAAGAATGGATAATGGAATGTGTAAAACCTACATATAGTAGTTCTGGGATTCTGGAGGAAAAGTGAATGTTTCATGTTCTGGTCCTTATTAATGAGCTAAATGAGATTGTGTCCTTTTTTTAAGCATAAATGAAAGATAAAAGACAGATAAAATTTATGAACAAGGTCATTAGTGTACCAAATTTCTCTCATTAGATCTGTTACATTACCTTCCAACTTATACAACTCTCATTAGAAAAATTTATGACCTGGAATGATTACAAATATACTACATTTTAAACCATCCCTACTTTTAATTGTATAACAAAAGAAAAATAATTATACTCTGTGCTATAATAGAGTTGTACTTTTGTGTATGTATTTTTTTTTGTTAGAGATGTAATAGAGATTATTCCTGAAACCAAAGGATGGGGGAAGAGGAGAGGAAATTGGACCACTTAGTGCAATTTGCAGTTTAGCCGAAGCATTTATTTAATGTATAACTTTGTTAGAACCAAGTTCATTTTGCAGGCTCATATTGTTGTTGTTCTCCTCAGCAGCCTTCCACTCTCACATCCCTGCGTCTGATTTGAAGTGACAGTGAGAGGAAGCACAAGGTATCCCTCATTCTGTCTGGACTCCTTGTTTACAGAAGAGTGATGGAGATGTTATTAAGCACAAAAGGCATCACCATATGCCTGTTTTTCTTTGTATTGAGTTTGGCAGCAGCTATTGAAATACCATTATCAGGTGAGTTGTAGCTATTTGTTGTACATTTTCCTGTTTTGTTTGGTATCTTTTTTTCCTTTCAAAGTTCCCTTGAAGGAAAAATATTAAATCTTCCTTTCCAGTTGTTCCATTTTAAATTTAATCCTGCCACAGCCTGGCCTTTGGGAAATTCAGGTGTGATAAAAAGTAAGCTACTCTGTTTGGACCTGTTTAAATGTAGCAGTGAACTTGTCTCATAACACGTATCTTGTGTTTGCCATCCAACACACAGCTTAGCTCCGAGGGTTTGGGTTTGTCCTTCACATAAATTCCTCATTCTGGCTCTGAATCTCCCTGAAGCTTGTTTGATGTACATAAATCCTTCCTTTCTTGTCTTGCAACGTGCCATTCCAGCCTGGAAAAGGAGCAGGTGTGTGGCTCAGGGAGGATGTTGGTCCCCAGAGAGGTGTTTTGTACCCCGTGTACCCCCTCAGGGAGCACCTCCTGCATCCCTCTTTGGCTGTGGTGCATTCAAACTGCCTGTTTTACATGGTTCAAGTGCTTCCAGGACACTTGTAAAATATGGGATGAGGCTCATAGCGAACAATCCAAGGAGAGCCAGTGGATCCCACTGCCTGGAGTACAGCCCAGACCTCCCGAGCTTTGCATTTTCCAAATATAAATGGAGCAGGAGGATTGCAAACTGTAGCTGGGTGGGGTTTTTTTGGAGGGGGAGGAGGGGGAAATAACCCCAACAAAGCAAAACTCAACAATATTGGGGTTTATGAATTATGGTGGGGGAAAATAAATAAATAAATAAATAAACCTAAGGAGAGAGCAGTGCAGGCTCTTTGCAGGGTTTTGAGTGACGTGGCCTCAGAGCAGGACATGAGCCAGTTTTGGGGCACCCTGTGGAGCTGCTGTGAGCTGTCAGCACTCTGGAGCTGCCAATAGTCCTGGCTGCAAAGGGGAAGGCAACCAAGCAGGACTGTAGGGTATTTTTTTAAAGCTATCCAAATTTACCTTGGGAAATAGAGGGGTTTTTTCCAGAGGGTTCTTTAGTGGCTCCCTGTGTTTCAATAAAACTGCAAAGTGCAGGACGAACTGCCTGGGCACCCACTGCTTTTACATACCCACATGAGGGAACCACCTAACCCTTAATTTGCTTTAATTTTTTAAATAAAAGCAGTTATTTCTAATTAGTGAAGCTGGTGGACTTAGAAGTGTTCAGCTTTGAGAGCACATGACATGATAAGACACCATGTTTTGCTCCAGCTTTGAGCTTCCTGGACTCAAAACAGCAACGAAAGAGCATGTTAATTCCCTTGCTGGCTGTTTATAACAATGTGATGATCCCATTATCCTCAGCCCCGCTACAGGGAGTGTTCTCCCTCGTGTGGCTCTGTTACACAGGCATTTGCAACACTTTAATTCCCTCAGAAAAATAAAAAAGTTAGTGCAACATCACTGGGCGACTGTGTGAGTGGTAATTGCGCCCTCGAGGGGCTGTTAAGTCATCCTTGCAGCCCATGGATTTCCTGGCAGTTTTATCCAGAATGGAGACAGAGGTTTGCTGCTTCATGTGTGTGAATCCATGTCTGGATTAAAAAGCCAGTTGTTGACTTCACCTGTGAATGAGTTTCCCAGTGCACAGCCCTGTGCTTTGGCTGCAGCTTTGGCAGGTGCCAGCTCTCCTGTACCCTGGCCAGGCTGGCATGGGAATGTGAGCTGGCCATGCCCATGGGCTGGACACGATCCGTGTTGCCACTTCTTTGGCTGCTGAGACAGTGCCAGTGGTTGCTTTGGGGAGCAGAGCACTGTCCATGCCAGGAAAATGTTGATCATCTTTTCTTTAAGGCCAGCCTCACTTTTTGCAGGCCCATCCCGACCTTGTGCCTTTCAAAGGAGGGACCTGAGGGCACTCAGTTGTGCTTGGCTGGTGTTTTAACCCGATCCCTCTTTGTGCTCAGTTTCACAGCTCCCAACCATCACAGAGCAATCCCACATCCAGGTTGCCTACCCCTTTGATGAGGATTTCACAATTCGATGTGAAGCCAGAGGAAACCCACAGCCCACGTGAGTAGTGCTGGGAGAAGCAGCAGAGACTGGGGTTGCTTTTAACCTTTGCCAGACGTTGTTCTGTGAGTGGTTGGGGCACAGCAAACCCGCTCATCATTGTGGGTGAGGTTTGGGTTCCCACTCTGGCCATTCTGCTTTTGTTGCTCCATCTCTTGCCCTCGCTCTGTGAATGAGTATCAACATGTTTTTTCTTGCTGGGGGATGTTTCATTTCCCTTAAAAATCCCATGGTTTAAAAACCCTGTCTGGGCTGTGCTGCAAAAGAGGGGATGTGTGTAATAATAATCAAAGGGTTCCAGCTGTTCTTCTGCCTTTTCCACAGCCACCCTAAAAATACCAAACACATTAAACCATATATTCAGACATCACATTTGCATTTTATCAGATACCCTGTCTGTGCCTGACATCATCAGGGCCGTGGTGATGTTACAAGTAGACACATAAGGAGTTATTCAAATAAATATCCAAAGATCAGCTTTATGTATTTTACACCAGTGTAGAAAAGAGAAAGATTTTTAATGAAAATGTGATTAACACGAATGTAATAATAACACAATAAAAGCTCCTCCTGAGGCTTTCCACACTGAATGGACTGAATTAATAGCTGGTTTGCATGTCATTTTTACTCTTTAATCCTTCTCTTCTCCTTTCTTTGCAACACAATTTAAAGTTTAAAGAGGAATTTTTTGCTTTATATCAAGATTACTTGATCATTTGTATTGAGCTCTGAATGGGGATTTGTAGCATGATAACAGATTCCCTTTGTTTCACAGATTGTCAGTGCATCAATGAGAAGTTTTCTGGTCTGTTTAAGTGATGTGATAGTGCCTGGGAGGTGATGGGAACCCAGATTCCCTCCATACTGTAGCAAGGCAGTTTTGCCAAATCTAGTGAAGTGCTAAAACATACAGTTTTGTTGACATTAATTTATTCTCTTGAAACAATACTCTTAAAAAAAAAAGGTACATCTTTCAATAAACACATGTTATACTGTGATTTCCAACTGTCAGATTTTGAATCAGCGTAGCCAAATTTTAATCCATCTGAGAACTCCAGACACAGGACCTGTGACAAATATGACAGCGTTCGTCAAAATCACACCCCAGCAGCATGAAAACTACAAGTGATTCTGTGGCAAGGAGGAGCTCAGTGGAATCATCTCACTTTCTTCTGGGTCCAGCCCTGGGAGATGGTGAGAAGAGCTCCTGTCAGCCCTTGCCAGCCCGAAACACCAACTCGTGTACAAGCACAGCCCTTTGCCAACCTCCAGCTCTGTCAGGGGGCGGCTCTTGCTGTCACAGACAGGCTCTCGTTTGCTGCCCTTGCCCCAAGCTCTGTGTTCTTATTTCATGTCACAGCCAGTTATCCCGAAGCAAAGGGTCCGAAAGGGGAGATGTGCCCAAGAGCCAACACAAGTTAGAGCAGCACGGTGGTCGTTTTGTCATTCAACTCCCTCTTACATCATATTTTCCCTTTTTGATGAAACACTTTTGGGCCCACATTTACCCCCAGTTTAATACCACAGTGCTGTTCTGGGGCATGTCCCGTGTAACACTTGTGTTGTTTTTCAGCTTTAACTGGACTAAGGATGGCAAACCATTTGATTTGTTGTCTGACCCGAGGGTAGTCACATCCAACAACTCTGGCACTTTTGTCATTCAAAACCGTGGAATCATCAGCAATTTCCAAGGGAAATATCGTTGCTTTGCATCCAATGTGCTGGGAACTGCCATGTCCGAAGAAATTGAGCTGATTGTTCCAAGTAAGGGCTTTTACTTTACCTTTGGGTTGATTTTATTATTATTGCTGTTGTTATTATTAAGATGAGAACTGTTGTTTCTTCAAATTAGATGAGGAAGAAGGTGGTGTATTGGTAAAACATGAACTGCTTGTTATTCAGTGAATATTCAAAGGCAAAGCTCTTATTGGCTCCTTGGAATGATTGAATTTAATTCCTGGTTTTGAGGACAGAAACCAAATCTGGATGCAGGATTTCAGAGCAGACCCCTGGACTATCAACTCCCAAGTGCAAATGCTGACACTCCTTAGCAACTAAATACAGATGAAACTGGGTAGATTATGTATATGTATCCCCAGGTACATTATTTTGGAAAACATTTATTATTTACTTTTGCTTTTTGAGCATTTTCTGCCCCACTTTGCCTCTAGAGGGTGGGTTAGCGGGAAAATTAATATAAACTTTTTTTAATAGCCATCTCAGGAGAGCTGAAAGCTCAACAACAGAAAATGATTGTTTGCTTTGACTTGGCTTTTTAAATGCCTTTATAAAGCACTTGCTTTGCCTTTGCCATAAAACCCATAAGAATTCTTTTCTCATTTGTGTTAGCTTAGAGCCACTCCTTGTGCTTGTGATGCTTCCCCTTCTAATACTTTTCTCTTTCTGTAAAGAAGAAACCATAAATATTGATGAGAGTTGTGGTCTGGTAAATTCTCTAACTAATCTGGGCAGAGACAATTTGTTTGTGAGCCGATGCCAGCACACTATGAAAATACAAAAATTAAAATATTTGGGGAGATAAAGCAAACGGCAGAAAATATGACAGAGTAGCTATCTAAGGGCAGTACAGTTATTGAAAGGCATTAGCTGTTCATAAAAGATAAAAATAATGGGATAGCTCATGAAATGGTGTTAGAATTATATGCAAAACATAGTGGGCAATAAAGGATTAGGAAGTCATTGTCAAAATGGCTTTGAGTCAGATCACTTTGGTAAAATGTTGTAAAAGGCACTTTGTGAGTTTGGAAAACTCCTGAGTCAAATTTGGAGTGATCTCTTCAATATTGGATAATTTTATTGGATAAAAAATGAGAAATTATGTGGTGCTTTTGCTTTCCAAACATTTCTTGGAAAGCAAATGCTGTTAAGAGTCATAAGACTGTAGTATTTCAGCTCAGCAACCACGGCCGAGTGCCCAGGAACGGGGAGGACAATATTGTCCCCGTCTCAGAGCTGGGAACAGGGCGAGGGTGGAAGAAATAGCAGGATTTTACAGTGAAATAGCAACTGATGCAAATGTTTGAAAGCTCCAGGGGAAGTGACTCAGTCAGCTGTGAGTTCATCAGTCTGAAGTCAGTAGCACTCAGGGTTTGGGATAAATAAAGACCTGGAACTGAATGGAAAACAAGCTCAAAAATACAGTGGTGAAAATTACTGATCCTGGAAACTTCCTTCTCTCATTAGCCCAGAGAGGGAAATGGGGGGTCAAGGACCAGGTTTGTAGGAGTGGGATGGAATTTATGGATACAAAGTTCAGTGTCCTGGTTAGGACAATGATATAGAATCAGAGAGTCATCTGAGGTTGGTGAAGACATCTGAAGATCATGGAGTCCAACCATTAACCCAGCACTGCCAGGGCCAACACCAGACCATGTCCTGGAGTTGGTACAACTCTCTTTGTGCCAGTACATTTAATCACTTATAGTTTGGAAGATGAACACACAATTGGTTTTAAATTCAGGACTGAAATATAAGAAATTAGGAGAGGGAAATTTGATGCAGAACCTTCCTAGTGGGAGTAGAAGGGACAAGTTCCATGGCTCCACAATGGAGAGGGTAAGGATGTGGAACAGGCTGTACAAGGTAGTTGTGAGGTACAAAGAAAGAGAAGAAGCAGCTGTGCAGTGGAATTTTTTCCACAGTATTTTGTTATCAAATATCTGACAGCACCTTGTAGAGGTGGAATTGGTGTGTCCAGGTGGCAGGGGACACCTCCACAGCCTTCTCAGCCTCACAGGGACAGGACATGGCTACCTGTGTGCAAAACCTACTTCTGGCAGGTCAGTGTGCGTGAACTGGGCTATGAGAAACAGGCACAATAGTTTTTATCATGTCTTTTTCATAAGAAGTGATCCTGAGAAACATTCAAGGCGTGGGAGAGTTGTGGTGCTGTGGTAACATTGACAACAACACACATTGCAAGGTCTGTTCCTGGGAGGAACCTGCTAAGGATGCCATGTAAATAAATTTTATGAGAGCTTCTCATGAAAGACATGATTTAGTTCCCTTCCATCCAGTTTTATGGATTTCTTTTTCCTTGGGAAATGTATTTTATGTTGCAATGCACAGTGTTCCCTGATGCCAGAGCTTGGTGTTTGCTGAGGAATTACCAACATTGCATCTGCTGCTCCATGATTTGATCTGTACCAACTTGCAGCTGCTTTCAGGGAATGTCATGCCCGAGTAGAGGAGAAGAGCACAAAGTTTTAGGACACTAAGTGGAGGTTTATTGAACTGAAGGTGTGAGTTGGCTCCACAGCTGGAATTTCAGGCTGGAACAGGAGGGGGATGCAGTTCCTCCATTTTAGACGGCACAGAGTTACTCACTTTGGAGTGAGGCCAGGGCAGGGGGATTCATTTAACTTCTTTTAAGCAAAATGTCTCAAAGTCATTACATTTCAGAGGAGTGGAAGACCTCAATGTCCTGTTTAGTGAAGGGATGTCACCTCCAGCAGCAGAACATTCTGATATTCCATTGCTGTTGAACTAAAAAGGATGTTTAAAATGAAAAACAAGGAATTGATGTCTGTACTTCAGATTATTGAATCTGTACTCAGAGCAGATTATTTTGCTATTAATGAAAAATTGACTATAGTAGCCTGAGTAGATATTAAATATACTGGGAGTAGTTAGCAACAAATTCATTGAGAGGTTACAAACATTGCTGTTATCAGGTGCAAGAGGAATTTTAGTGCTGATATATGCAAAGTCCTAAACCCAGAAAATAAATACATGGTACAGAGAATCTATTAGAAGGATTTATCCAACTCAACACATCTTTTAGAGCACATTTATTGTTATTAGTACTCTTCTGCCATCAATTCTTTCATTTAATGGTGCAATGTGGATGCTGCAAATAAAATCAGCATTCAGAGAGGACTAGACACATTGGATTTTCTAAAGTGCTGGATGGTCCACAACTGTGCCCGAGTGAGAGAGCTGCTGGTGCACAGAGCCGCTGTAAATCAGGCAATCCTGACAGGAGAGGGGGGCATAAATTGCCTCTGTTCACCCCAGGGTTTGAAGCAGAGACTGGTACATGTGAGATCACTCCTTGCATTCACGAGAGGGGTGCAGAGGTGGCAGAGCTTTGCCAACTGTATTCAAGTCAAATGTAAAGCTACTTGGCAAGTCACTGTGCCAATGAAGGGAAGAAACCCCAGTGAGTCAGAGTGGGCCAGTTTCTTTCATAAATTACATTTACACTGCAGCAGCAGAATACTGGGTCTGTGAGGGTGCTGCTGAAAAGGAGAACAAAAGGCTGTTTACTCACAGTAATCATTCCAGCAAAGCAATAGAAATGTCAGCAGAAATGATCATTAAATCTCACTTCCATAATGAAAATACCCCACCTCCCCTATATAGGATGACATTAAGGAGAGGGGGGAAGAATGGCTCTGAGCATCTTGAGCTGTTTGCAGCACTAACAAAGGGCAGATTGTTGCAAGATACATGCAGCAGGAAAATGAATTTAAATGGTGAGAACACAGACTTCAGCTCCCCTCCTCCTGTATTTCAGAATCTGTTGCTTGAGTTAGGGAGCAGGCCCAATGCCAGAGGAAGGAGAAGAAGTAAAGTTTAAACTTCTTTAATTAACTGTGGTGTAAAAGGCTCTTCATGGTAAATTGAGTTAAGATTTATGCTCAGTATTTCTAAAGCTGCTGCTCCAAAAGCCCAGAGATCTGAGGATGGAAATATAGGTTGACCATAAAATGGTCCAGTGGCAGGCTGTGCTCTGGTGTTAGTTCTAGAATTCCCAAGGAAAGCCAAACCTGTGTCAACATTCAAAAATCCAGGGGTGAATTTTGTGAAATCAGTAAAAAATGGTGAGCTGATACTGAAGTAGGAGGTCTCAGTAACCCACTCTTTGTTTGGAGAAGCCTTTATGGAAATGAAAACAAAAGAGAGGATCTCAGTGAGACTTTACAGGTGATGGGAATAAAATGTTGCCTCCGAAGTCAATGTCCTTTACCTGTGACAACTTTTCTGGCCACCTAAACCATGTGGCTCACTCTGATTCTTGCCATCATTTTGGAAAGGGTGATAGAGAGATTGACACAGAAAAAAAATCACTGATTCCATCCCACATCTTTGGGAGAAAGTGGCCTGACAGCCACAGTCTTCCTGGCAGCCAGGCTTTGGTAACTTTTTCAATTTAATGCAACAATTAAAAAATCCATAAATAAGCAGGATCATATCTCATAAACAGTTCAAAGGCTGCAATGAAAATTACAGATTTAAGTACTGCTCATGTGGATCAGAATATCAATTGAGGCACAGAGATGAGCACTGGAAGCTTCTCAAGCTGCATTCAGTGCACTTGTGATTGAGGACTGTAAGTCATGTTGGAGATTCTTTGATATGTTGGGCTGTTTGCTGCACAAGATACAGATCTGTATGAAAAATCACAATTAACTACTCATTAAAGCACCCAAGGAACCAGAAACTTCCAGGATATCAAAATTTCTTGACTATTTCTGCTTTCTCTCACTTTTACATCCTTTAAGGATTTATTTGCAAGGAAGAATATAAGAATATCTAATCCTGATGGGTCAGGCTAAGCATCCCTCTATCCCAGCAGCATCCACTGAGAAGGTTATAAAAACACACCTGGTGGCTACTGATATGTTTTTGCAACAGTTTCACAATGTATTTGCTAGCTGTTGATTTACCATCATGGATTGACTCCCATTTTGTATCAGATACTGAGAGAAACAGGAATGCCAAGGAAAAGTTACCTGGAGAAATGCTTTTCCTTCTGTCCAAGTCCTCACCACTTTAGCCAGAATCCTGTAAAATAACAGTGTGAGTGGGCTCCATTCTCATCTAAACTGGGACAAATCACCATAATTATAGTGCGAAGTCACTGTAATCAGCAGCAGGACAAAAACTAAGCTGTGGGACAAAGAGTGCCAAGAGATACCTGAGTAAATCTGGAGCGGTGCTGGGGACTGGAGAACCAGCTCAGGTTGCTGTATTTCTGAATTTATGCTGCTCAACTCAAATGCAGATTTTATATTACATTTTATCCGTTTTCCTCCTTGCTTTTGGTTGAGATGTTGTGTTTTCTGAACAGGTAAGAAGGAGGAGGGAGGGGAAACAGGCTCCTTTTGGAGTTTTCTCTCAGCCACCCTGATTTGCCAGTGGTGCTGCAGCCCGGTCTCCAGCACAGCTCAGTCATTAAACTCTGAGTCACCGCGGGGATTAAGCAGAGCTCCTGGCACAGATGACTTGGGCACTGATAATCTCCCATTTCCATGGTTCACACACTGTCAAAACACTGTAAGTCTGGTTTTTGAGTGCTCTACAGCAGTCATGGTACAACCTGGTCAGGAATAAATACTTGGGCAGCAAAGCCTTTCCCAGGAAAACAAACTTGGGCAGTGAAGCCTTTCCCAAGTATTTTGAGAGTTTTAAATGTCATGGAGGGCTTTTAGGAGATGGCTCTGTATCAGAAGTGCAGGTTTTCATCCTGCCCATGGCTGTTTCACACGTGCCATGTGACTGTGTGTGTGGTGAGGGTCCTGCTGGCCCTGGAAGACTCAGAGTCATGGAATAAAGGGTTCTGTGGATATGTGGGAAGCAGCACTCGGAGCTGTGCTGGATTCCCTGTCCCCTCTCATTCCACGTGTGTGGGGAATTGCACGAAGCACTGAGCTGACAGTTTTAATGGTGTCACTGCAAAGACATCAATTGGCTGGGACTTTTGCAGAGTCCACATGCTGCATTGATCACTCTGTGCAGTATCAAACACTGTCACGGCACGATTAATCTCGTGTGATACATTCGAGTTTAATTCAGCTGTGACAGTTCCTGTGATCAGCCACAAATCAGGAGTGATTGATTCTGGAATATCCCCTAATTAGAACATGGGAACACTGCAAAAAGATCCAAAATATTGCCTACATATACATACTGAAGAGTGATATTCTAAAGCCAAAGTCTAATGTGACAGTAGCTTCTTAGTTTTAATAAATCAGAATTCAGAGCAGGTAATTTTCTAGTCTTTGAGACCACAAGAAAATACACTTGTCAGAAGGCTTGGCTCAGGAATTTATCATGAAATTGAGTTTTCCTCTCTTGCAAAGCTTGAAGGATTCCAAACACTCAAAGTTATGCATTATGAGGGAGGAAATCAAAGTTGTTCAGTATTTTTCATGGTGAACTAAGCAAAACAAAACAGTGGGGAAGAGCCCAAAAGCCCCAGTCACCTGTGGTGCGAGTGCTTGTTTGAGGTGGAGGACGTTTGGGGTCAAATTGCTGCTTCCCCCAGTGAAGTCCAGATGCCAAATCTGGGCCACACGTTGGAGATGAATGTCTGTGCTGCCAGTTAATGACACTGAGACTGTGACTTTTCACTGTCTCCTGGTGGGACTCAGTATTTTTGTATAATTCTGTAATTACTGGCTACAGAAATTCACTGAGAAGACCAGTGGTTATGGCACCCAACTGGGATATTGGAGACCCAGATTTAGATGTGCTAAATGAGGCAAAAAATGAGTTTAAACAAGTTTTCAATGTCCTAGATGAGTGATCCCACTATTAGTCTATTTGCTGGTCTCTGGTGTAATCAGAAGTCCTGATCCAGCTTACTCGAAGTTTTGTTGAGAGTGATGTGTTTTGGGGAATAAATAACCTTTAGATCAACAAATTGGCTTTTTCCTCCTGGAAAATATTCCACCTCTGCAGTCAGCAGATGTATTTTCCGGGGCTGGGGGAATGTAGGTTACTGAAGGTACTGGACATAAATATTCAGTTGTTTTTTTTTACCTGAAACTTCACCTACAGGGTGGGTGATGCTCATTAGCTCCATTTTGCCTCTCCTAAGAATTCCTAACCTCCTAATAATCCTCCTGGAGATAAAATCTCTGCCCAATCTGCATTCAGGCAGTCAGCACTACAGTGATTGCTTCTTTTTATGTTTACTAATCCTCTGATGTATAAAGTCTCCTCAGAGTCCTGCATTTCTCACCCTCCTCCTCGGTTTTGCCCCCTGCAATGTGATGTTGCAGACTCCCTGGACCACTGAGGCTGCAGGTTGTTCAGTCACCATCAGAGCTCCCTGTCATGGCTTGAACACCAGGATGGTGATGTTTCTTGTGCCAGTTCGACTCTGCACAGCCAGGACATTTTCATTCCTTTGCTGTTTAATTGCTGTTCATTTTGCTGGTTAATGCAGTTGCCTGAGCTAAAACTTTTGCCAGTTTGAACTTGCCTGAAGTGAAAGCAGGAGACAGCATTAGAGCTGAAACTGCCTTAGCTAAACTCCTTTAAGGAGTGGTTCCATTTTGCAGGCTGGTTTCTTTGTGATAATCTCTGGGCTGCAGCCTCCCACTGCTGGGTCTGGGGTGGGCTCCAGCCCAGCTCTGCTCCCCATCTCAGATGCAGTTGGGTTGAATTTTGGGCTGCTGAGCTTGCCCAGATTGGCCAAGCACGGTTCAGGCTTCGCACAGCCTGCTGGCATCAGTGCTGATGCTCTGGGGGATTAAACATCAACTATTTAACCAATATTTAAGCCCAATTAGCACAGCCCTTGTGCCCCCCTGTGCCATCTTTGTGCAAAGCCTGGCTCTGCACCCTGAGCTTGCTGAGAAAGTCTGCAGGTCTGAGGGGCTGAGGTTTCACACCTGAGGGGATGAGGAGGCTTTGAACCAGCCTCCTGCTCCTTCTGATTCTGGAGATGGATGATAAGGACTGGGACAACTCCAGGCACGAGGTGGAATAGCTGCCTGATGTCTGTCCTCACCTGCAGTGACTTGCAGTGGCTTCTTGGGAACCACCTTTTAGCCAACACTTCCAGCACATTCCACACTCCCAGGCTGCTTTCCAGTGTCCTGGGAGCAACTGGGGAGCCATCAGTGCACACCCCTCTGTGCCAGGCTTGGCCTCAGGCTGTGGTTCTCTGTGGCTTTGAGTTGTCCCTTCCAGACAGTGCAAACAAAGGAGTTTTGAAAGAATTTGAAAATAAATGTGTTAAAATAAAGCCTAAGCAAAGCCCGTGGACATCACAAACAAGTGCTAAACATCCCCAGTCAGTGCCTGGCTTTCAACACTATGGTCTGGGCACTTGGTGAATAAAGGGATTTCTACTCTGAACATCCCTGAATGAAGGGATTTCCTACTCTGGGTAAAATTTGCTGTTACTCTGCACCACTTTGTAAATAAGAATAGTAAGTAAAGGCAGGAAACCAAAGAATGATGTTAAGGTAAGTATTTTATTAAAAACTATATTAAGGGGGAAGCAAAAAGCAAAATTTCAAAAGGTATCAATAAATGAAGAACTTCTGTTTTTGAGCAGGTGTACCAAAGTTCCCCAAAGAGAAAATCGAGCCTCTGGATGTGGAGCATGGAGATTCTGTGATTTTGCACTGTAACCCCCCAAAAGGCATCCCACCTTTGCATATCTACTGGATGAATATTGGTAAGGAAACAATTTTGACAGAGTTCATGCAAGGAGATTCAAAACATTTGTCTTCCAGAGCAGTTTCATTGCAGATTCATAATTGATGGGAATGATAATTGTGCAAGTGCTTGGGACAAATATCTGGATACTGAAAAATGAAGAACGGAGATCTGTTTTTACAGGACACAAAGTTAAATTGTACAGTGGATTTACACAACAAGTTATCAAATATGAGCTGTCAGTAAATGACTACCAGTAATGAGGATTTCTGCATTGACAGGAGAGAAAATATCATGTGTCAATATGTTATTTCTGTTTTCCTCTTCTTGTAAACGACTGGTTGATTTATGAAACTCAGGGAAAAATAATCTGTCAGACATGTATGATTAGTTTCTTATTTCAGTCCAGGTATTTTGCAGTACTTGTATTCTGCAGGAATTACTGGCTCTTGGGAAGCAAAGTAACTCAGCTTGTCTCCAGCCCATGAAGGGTATTTTAGGATGCTGACCAAGAACCTGCAGAGACAGAGTGCCAGATTAAAGCTCTGATCCTTTAAGGCAGCCCCTCTACTCCTGCCATGCCTGTTTAGCACAGACCTGCGTTAGGCTGGATCAGCACTGAGGCAGAACAGCAACCTCAGCTCATCCAAACATCCCCTGCTCTAATCTGTAGTTACACAGAGCAAAATGCTTGGGTGACTGGTTGTGGAAACATCTGCCAGTGGTGACCTCCATATCACCATTCAAGACCTTTTTGCTGGGGAGAGATGAAAATTTGCTTTTACCCGAGCAGAAAATTTGTCTTGAGTACTTTTTATTATCAATTCTTTTTCATCTATGTCATAAAGAGGTACACGTTGTTACATAAAACTACTTATTATCAATTGCATATTGAATATTGGTGAATAACCCCTTGTTTCTGCTGCCTTTTCTGCCTCTTTTGCATCGAAGTTCAGTTCTGTGGCTGCATCTGGAAGGAAGCGCAGGAGAGTGGAGCATTACCATCTCACAATTCTTTTTCCTTGCCAGATTTGCAGCACATTCCACAAGATGAAAGGGTGTCTGTGAGCCTGCAGGGTGATCTGTACTTTGCCAACGTGGAGGAGAGCGACAGCCGCAGTGACTACTGTTGCTTTGCAGCCTTTCCCATGCTCAGGACCATCGTGCAGAAAATGCCCATGACGCTGAAGGTCTCCCGGTGTAAGTCTGCGGAGGAGCAGTGGCTTCTTTTGTGGTGCTGTTTGAACTCCCCAATCAGCAGTGCCTGTGCCTCTGAAGAGATTCTCTCTCAAGAAAGAGAGAATTTCCTGCATTATTAACCTTATTTAGGGGGCTAAATTTGGCTGATAAAAGCTTTTTGCAGCTGTTGGACCTCAAAAGTGCCCCGTTCTCCCTCCTGGTCTCCCCACAGTGAAAGCCAGTGATGCATTAGGGAAATCTGCTTCTCTTGAAGTCCAGCAGGTCTCTGACAGATGAGACTTCACTGGGTTTGGTGGACTTTATGTGGCCACCTCCTCTCTGGGCACAGTCCTGTTTTTGCCCAGGTGCATCAGTGTGGCTGGGAAGGACAGTGCTTTCTTCATGTAGTCACACATGAGGCATTTTCCACTTTCTTAATGAAATGTTGTGTTGGGAACATCACATTTTTCTTTTTTTTTTATTTTTTTTTCATTGATTTTTCCATCTCTGTTTTCCTGCAGTCTCCAAGGGTTTTATACAAAAGGTGGTTTCAGGTACTGCCCTGCCCCTGAGTTTCAGTGGGGCATGCAGGGAATGCTCTCCCCTACAATGAGAGAATCATTTAAGCTGGAAAACACCTTTAAGATCACCAAGTCCAACTGCTCCCCCAGCCCTTTCAAGCCCAGCACTAACCCATGTCCCCAAGTGCCACATCTACACGGCTTTTAAATCCCCCCAGGGATGGTGATTCCATCACTGCCCTGGGCAGCTGTGCCAGGGCTGGACAGCCCTTTCAGTGAAGAAATTCTCCATCATATCCAACCTGTCCCTGCCCTGGCCCAGCCTGAGGCCGTTCCCTCCCCTCCTGTCCCTGTTCCCTGGGAGCAGAGCCCGAACCCCCCAACCCCACCGTCCTGGTAGGGACTTGCAGAGAGTGAGAAGGTCCCCCCTGAGCCTCCTTTTCTCCAGGCTGAGCCCCCCCAGCTCCCTCAGCCGCTCCTGCTGCTCCAGCCCCTTCCCCATTTTTTTTGGGTGTCAGATCCCTAATTCCAGCTGTGTAAAGGCCTGACTGTATGGGCTGTACATCTACAGTGTTGGAGCCAGAGGAAAAAGCACAAATACCTAAAGAAAAGAAAATCAAAGCAGCCTTTTAGGGCACAATCCCAGCTGTGTTAAGTCAGCAAAGCTGACAGAAGGCAGTGGAACTAAGGCAGCTTAAAGCAGCTGGAGGCCCATCCTGCTCTGCCTGAACCTCTGCTGGCTGTAAGGGTTTGTGGTATCACTTGGACCACTTGCTGAGGTTGCCTGTCCCCTTAATACCAGTTTTCTGTTTCACTAATCCTTCTGACCTTTCAGGCTTATGCAGCCCAAAAGCCAAAGGGATTTTTTTTTTTTTCTACATGAATGAAACCCTCATATTTAATATGTGATTTTGAGAGTTTTCTTGTTGGGATAAAAAGATAAAGGATTAATAGTGGCTTTGTGTGTCGTAATGCTTGCTTAAAGCATGTCTTGGGATAATAGTTGTGAGAAAAATATCCACACGGCATCTTGCTCTCTGTGGGTTTTTTAGTGGGTCCAGTCACAGATTAGAGGAAAAAGAGATGGGATTTGGCCCTGGAAGTGGCCCAGAAAACCACTTTTTTGTGTCCACCTTGTCATCAAAGCCACAAGACTCGGTCTAGGCAAAACTGTGAGGCATAAATTAAAGGGTTTTGTAAACTCAGCTTGATGTTCCCACCCCACTCTGTGAAAAGTCCCTGCTGAGGCACTGTCTTTAAAAAATACATATAAAAAAATTTCAGCAATAAGAAACAAGAGAATAGATAAATTTAATGACATTTCTTTTTAATGCATACTTAAGACTTAGTGAATTTTTATTACCCTAGACAGCAAGGATGAACTGCTAATTACATCACCTATGAAGTATTTTACAGAATAACACCTATTTTTGAAGAGTTTTCATTGTATTTTCAAAAATTTGTTGTTCATCTCTTACTTTCTTTTATATTTTTCTTTCATTTTTATGGCAGAAGTTGGGGGG
>VXBX01005888.1:1289169-1324579 GCA_013400415.1 Scytalopus superciliaris | reverse complement strand
GGGGGGTTGGTTGGGGAGGGCCATGATTTTGTTTTGGTTGATTTATTATTTCTTTTGCTTCTGTTTCAACCCTGCATGTTTGTGTTTGGTTGTCACTTTTATTTATTTCAGTAAAGCATGCTAATGACTCAGGCTCACCTAACGCTGCTGTTACTAAGGGTGAGTTGAATGCATCTGTTCTTTAGCCTTTAAACTGAGAATCCACCAGCTGAGATGAAATGGGAGCTGGTAAAAAAAAATAAACTATCACAAAAGCCTTTTGATTGTGATGGGATGGATTTAAGTGGAGGACAATTTGCTCATCTTGTATTTTTTGACAGAAATCTGCAGGGTTTTTAGTAAAAAGGTATTTTTTTTAGTTGAGAAAGGAGCATGATGTAAGCAGGTTGACACCCTGTGTTCCTTGTGTTATCAGCTCAGAGCAGGAGCCAGAGCTGGATGCTCCAAATGTTTTTCTGGCATTTAAGAGGGCTCTGGGATTAGGTAGCCATGGTTTGACCCCATGAATTCATGTCCAAAGGGTCACCCTGTGGGAGCTCAAGGTGTGGATTTACAGAGTTTTGGGTGCTCTGAGTTACTGTGCCCATGGACACACATCTCCTTGTGGATGGGAGGTGGTTCTCTCTCTATACCTTACTCCCCACAGGTAAGGGCTACAGCAAAACACTTCTCATCCTGGGGATTCCCAATTTCCATTGATTTTTGTGTCCCTCTCTGTGGAGAAATAGCCTGGAAATACCCTGCTGAGCTTTATGCAGGCAGTGTGGATAAGCCAGAAGGCAGCTAGTGGCTATTCCTGCAATTCTCCACCCACTCAATTTTGTTTAAAATGTATAAAAATGGGAGTCTTGGGTTTTGTCTGTAGCTCTTGACTCTTGATTTCTTTGGCTGAATTGCTTTTGAGAGTCTCAGGTTTTTGAAATGCCCAATTTGAACCTCCTGAAAGAGCTTGTTTTGCTGGACAAGAACTGACAAGGCGTTTTGGGATGGACAGCTCGAAGCACTCATCAGTCCTCAAGCCTTTGCCCATGGAGGCTGAGCTTTATGAGCAGAGCCAGCAGGTCCTGTGAGGTGTGACAGGCACTCCAAACTCAGTTTTTCCCTTGGAGGGATGTCTGAACTCCTGCTGGGAAGGGGCACTGCCTGCCTTTGGAAGCAGGAGGTGGAGGCAGATGGGAAATGTGTGAGCATATCCGGAGGCACCAAAGGGTTCTGCTGCAGCTCAGAGCACTCGTGACACAGATTTGTAGAGATACAAAGCAAGGGGAGGAAAAAAAATGACAGATTAGAGAATAGTTCAGAGAGATATATGTGCTCTTTTACCAAATCATCTGTAACTGACTATTTTTGAAGAGCTAGGACCATTTGCAGCCTTATTCATTACTGTGCTAATTGTTATGAGAGCGATAACTGCACAGGCATTGAACTCTCTGTGTGTTCCATCATGAAACCCTTGTTTGGCAGCCTGGAACAAATGGGCTGCTGAAATCCAATCCAGGTCAATCTTGTTTTATTGTTTTAACAAGTTGTACCTCCATTACTGTAGATTTAATAATTGTAGCAAGAAGGACAATTCTGTGGGATGTTCAGGGAAGGAAAGATGGGATTTCATCTGAGGTTTAAAAGATAACAGAGTCAGTGCAGAAAAAAGGTGTTAAGAAAGATGGTGTGGACCAGAAGCTCAGCAACTGAGAGGACCAGTTACCCAGACTGGCTGAGGTGTATGGCAGGAAGGGCCAGTGCTGGGAAAACAGGACATAAAACTGTAGGAAAAGGGGTTTCACCAGTACTGCAGCCTGTTGATATCGCTGTATTTGTCTTCTGGCTCTTATCAGGAGTAATAAAAATGTCCTGCATTAGCCTCAAACTGTATAAATAAAGAAGAAAATGTACAAATCGATGCCTGAAACCTTCTGACAGCAGTAATGTTTGTGGCATTATTGAAGGATAAGCAAAGGCTCCAAGATTTCATATCTAACTTTTATTTTATTTTATTTTATCTTTCAGCAAATTTTATCAAGGAAAGAAAACCCAAACTGCTGATCCCTCCTGAATCTGCTGGCAGTAGCTCATCTGTCACTGTCATCAAGGGTGGTGTCCTGCTCCTTGAATGCATTGCTGAAGGGCTGTGAGTAATGCACAATGCTGCACAACTTAATCACCTCTTGAAATAGAAATGAGCAAAGAAAAAGCTGTATTGCAAATTATACAACAGTTTTAAATCGAATTTCTGTGCGGAGTTGTTTGGGAAGTTTGTGTGCTCCCCATAAAGCAGCACAGAGTGCATGCAACACTGGTTATTGCTATAGCTTATAAACAAGTAATTAAAATCCTATCATGGTAAGTATTGATATTTCTTTTTGCAGTTATATTAGAAAGAGACCCCCGTTATTGAACTTTTTTCAGTAGTATTACTTTTGAGATGTTGAGAAACTAAATAAGATGAGCATCATCTTCTGTTCTTTGGCTCACAACCTGTAATGTTCCTTTTCTGGCTTTGTCAGCTCAGTTTTGGTTCGATGCTCAGAAATGTTTCTGGTTTTACCGTGTGCAAGTTCTCAGGTTTTTAAAAGCAAAGTTCTTGAGTGATGCAATGTAAGACATCCTTTAAGGAATGGATGTGCCACTGAGTCCTCCTCACCCCGCTGCAGCAGGAGGTGCTGGCTCAGGTGTATGTGGGAGCCTCCCTGCTTGCTGTGGTCCATCCCCCAGCATCCAGAATTCCCAAGCCAAGGATGTTCCTTCCATGATGTTCTCCCAGCTGACAATGTGTCATGGAGCAAAGTCCCTGCCTCTGTGCAAATGCAGTGAACTGGAATCAGCCATATCAGTTGGATCCTGCTAAAATCAACAGCAATGGGCAGAGCTTAAATTTAGTTCCAGTCCTATGTTTTGTGTTTTGGCCCATTCCCGGGACACCTTCCATTAGCCCAGGTTGCTCCAAGCCCTGTCCAGCCTGGCCTTGGACACTCCCAGGGATGGGGCAGCCACAGCTTCTCTGGGCACCCTGTGCCAGGGCCTGCCCACCCTCCCAGGGAAGGATTCCTTCCCAATATCCCACCTAAACCTTCTCTCTTTCAGTTTGAAGCCATTCCCCCTTGTCCTGTCATTCCAGGCCCTTGTAAATAGTCTCTCTCCATCTTTCTTGTCAGCTCCCTTCAGGTGCTGGAAGGGTTAATATAGGGAAGGATTAAAATAGACAGTATGTGATGGGAAATCAGGACCATTTTTTTCCTTCTTGTAAATAACACAGGACAAAATGAGGGTAAGTGAGGAAAGGGAATGTCGAAATAAATGTTAAGTGCCACCCTCACCACTCAGCTGTGATTCCCTCTCTCAGAGCTGGCCCTGCTGCACTAACTCACACCGACAGAAACCCCACGCTGCTCAGTCCAGTTTCCCATATTTCCCACGTGCCTGTCAATGCAATAGTCGAGTTGCCACCAGAGAAACAGGTAGAGTGAAAATCTCTGCACCCATCAGACCCCCAGTGAAAGCCCAGTCCCTTCTTGTTTGTTTGTGGCAGAGCTTTGTCTTGAGCAGAGCCATAAATCACCATCTCCTGGTGCTGTACAGCACAGGCAGACTGCTCAGCACGGAGATAATTCACATTAAAGGATCTGCGATTATATCCCCTGTATAAAATTCCAAACTCAGGATATTTATCTGCCTGAACATGTTTAGCATTTTGCTTTTCCATGAGGGCTTGAAAGGGCATTGCTCCTTTAGGCTGGCAAGATCCTGCCTCTGCAGTTGGTTGGTGTTCCTGAAAGAGGGTAAATTACTTGTCTCTGTTGGATTTACTCCAAGCATCTGCAGCAAGTTTTGGTTCCCTCTTGCAACACCTCCTTGTCTAATTCACTCCCCATCAGGCTAATTCATAAACCTCCCCAGGTCCACAGCTAGGAGTTTCTGGGTTTTCAAGGTATTGCATCACCTCGGAAATACTTAAATATGAATTTCAGGTGCAAGAGTTAATATCATATACAAGAGAAAGTCAGAAAGGCCTGTCTGTTTGGGGGGAAAAAAATAAAACTCTTTTTTCTCAAAATTTCTCAGGAAATTCTTTTAAAAATTATTTTTCAAACAAAATGGGATTTTTTGAAGTAGTTACTTGAAAGAATACAAGATACTTCTCTGTCTGATCACCAAACACCAAATTTTCATTGAAATTCTTCAAAAGTGCAACATTTAGACCAAAATAAAATGGTTTTATTTGCTAAAACTCCCATTTTCAGCAGAAAAACGAGCAGCTCTGCCCATATCTCTGCCAATCCATCCCACCAAATGTCCCCAAACCACGGAAGCGGAGACACCGAGCCAGATTTTGAGTAACTAAGATCAGGGGCAACCAACTGCAAAATAAGGAATTAAGTACATTTCCAATCTGTCATTTTTTTGGGGAGCCTTTTATTCTGAGTCCTGGCAGGGTCAGGGTGCGACACCGAGGTGACGCCGAGCCTGGCTTTGGGACAAGGGAATAGTGGGATATTTGCACGGCTGTGCCCGTGGAAATCCAGGATTCCTGGCGTTGTGCAGCCCGTGCCAGGGCGCGCAGCCACAGCAACAGATGGACACGAGGGGAGGCAGAGCCGACACCGTGCCTGTGGTCGGTGTGCCATGCCGGGGTGGCAGAGCCCAGCTGGGAACGTGCAGACAACAACCTGTGCCCGATTTGTGTCGCTGCCGCTCGCCCGGGGAGGGTGCAAAGAGCCCTCAGCCTCCTCCAGTGGTCGGCCAACAGGCAGGCAGGGAGTGGAGGCATCTAATGAAGGCTTTGCCTCCTCGTGTGTCCTCAGGTGCCCTTTTGGAGCGGGAGGAAATGAGCTCCGGTCCCGCTCCCACAGTCCGTGCCAACACACACGCAGGGAATGCGGCCTCGTGCTTTGCCCCGGTGGAGAACCTGCTCGCAGGGCTTCTGCAACTCAACAAGCAGCACACATTAGTTGGAGTCTATAACATAACCCTTAGTTAGCCCCAGAGTTTTAAAAGGGCTCGCAACCCTCTGACAAGCCATAGGTGTGGAGTCCATCAGCTCTATAATATGAAGCATTGCAGCAGCCTAGTAGAGAACTAAAACTCTTTTTATTTGTTTTTCTTTTTTTAGCCCAACTCCTCATCTAAGCTGGGTCAAAGTCATGGGAAACATGCCCAAGGACAGAGCAAAAACAGACAATTTTGAGAAGAGACTGAAGATAGACCAAGTGACAGCAGCTGATGAAGGGACGTACCAGTGCACGGCGAGCAACCCCATGGGCAGGGCGAGGCACGAGTTCCACGTCCACGTGGAAGGTGCTGAGTACACTTTGCTGACCTTGTTGATTTTGAACAGAGAGCTGGTGGAAGGGAAGGGAATAAGGACCTTTGTTAATATAGCTCAGTGTCATGTGTGAATTCAACCAACATTATTTAATTTGTGCTACCCAAGGACCCGTCTACTTAAATTTGGGAAGGATGCAGAGAGCAGCACCTCTAAAAAAATATGTATATATAAGTATAAATAATGCATTTTTTCCCTGAACCATGAAGGCCTTACAAAGTGGTGAACAGCAGCACAAATACAAGAGCAGATTCAATACTCTAAAGATGTTACTCAAGCAGAGATATTGATGAAATGTCTTGTATTAATCTGAATGTCAGACCAAAAGATCTAATTATCCCACTTGCCCTTAAAGACTGTGCAAATGGCTCTGCTGGGCTGGATCAGAGCCACATTTAGCTCAATTGCCTTTCTTTGGCTTCCACCAAAGTGAGTTCCTAGAGAGGATTGTAAAAATGCAGTGAGCAGACATGGACAACCTCTCTCCTCCTTCCTGTGATTTTTGTATAGGGACAAAAAGCTGAGTGGTTTCTAAAATCCCTGAAAAGTGAATTTCTGTAAACCCATAAAAATGGGTGAAACAAAGTAATTTTTTTTCTACTAATTTTTAAAAGAATCATTTAGGTTGAAGACCTCTAAGGTTGAGTCCAACCTGTGAACAATCACCACCTTGCCATCAGTTTTAAAAAATTGAAATATGACCCTTTTTGTCATCTCACTGAGTATCCAAGGCCCATTCCCAGCCCAGGCTGCATGCTTGGAAGGATGACCACAACTAGCAGCTTTCAGAAGTAGCTTTAGGGTTACCCTTGTGCTTGTCACACCCTTGTGTGTGGGGTGGTGGATCCCTGTGCACGAGCACACACAGGTCTGGTGGCTGAGCAGGTGAGTTCTGGCTGCTTGTGCAAAACAGAGAACCTGCTGTCTGTGCAATGTTTGCTCATCGTTTCTTTATGTTGCTCAAGAAGGTGGTGGATTAACAAAGCCAGCCAAGATACCTTCATCCCAGGCATCTTGCAGAGTGCAGATGGAGGTTTGTGTGTCCATCCTCCCTTCTCCTCCCCACACCCTGAAGGTGTGAGCCCTTCACACGAGGCAGGGGTAGATGCTCTTTCCCAGAAACCAAGCAGAGCTCTGAGGAGACTTAGCAAAGACAAGCCAGACCTGCAGAACCCTCCCTGCCACTGCAGCTCTCTGCCCATGAATAGCTACAGAATGAGAATCCTGAGGCACAGCTGAAAAACTCCCGGAAAACATTTTCCTGATGAGAAATGTTCCAGCCTCTGCTCTGCAGAGTTAAAAAATAAAATAAATCACAGGCAATATTATCTGTCAGAGTCTGCCAACTGCTTCATTTTCATCTGGCCTTCTTCTCACTCCCTGGTCACAAGGAGTCCTGATGGGAGCAAAGGCACTTTCAGCTCCTGCTCTGTATTTACTCATCAGCTGAGGAGAAGCCTTTTCTCTCAGTGTGTGATGAATCATCCCCATTCACTTGACACAACCTTGTGCCTTACACTCTTCTTTCCCTCTCTGGAAGGGTGGCAGAGTGGGATACCAGGGCATGGCAAGTTTTCAGCTGAGATGGAGGGGAAGTGCTGACTCCCAGAAATCATTCCAGATGGTTTGGAGCATCTCTGCTGTAGCTGAATATTTTAACAATCTGGCTATGATTTTCTGGCTGTAAAAATCGATTCTTTCAAAGAAATTGCAGGAGCTGCAAAAACTAAAATACCAGAGAAATAACATTAATTTAGCAGGATATTTAGGATATTGACCCCCATCTCCCCAAGTCTCCAGAGGAAGGAAAACTTTCTGGAAATTTTTATTAGCAAAAAAGTGCTTAAAAAATTAAAAGAAGGAAATAATCCCACTCCAGCCATTCCTGTTACATCCATTTTCCATGTATGTAACTAATGAGGACTACTGTCACCTGCAGGAATTCTTCCCATTAGGAGTCACCTCACATCCAGGGCATCCAGGTAAAAATGAGCCCAAACATTGTTGTCTCCTACAATTTCTAAGCAGCAAATGTCACTGTCATTAATCAGAGATGGACACGGTCATCATTCTTGCAGGAACTCCTGTGTGCACACTCAAGGGCAGATCCTGAGCTCTGGAATTGAGCATTAATTCCACTTGGCTTTGGGGAGGTTGTGCTGACGTGGGGTTTCCTCACACCTCACAGGCTCCTCTCAAAGAGAGAAGAAAATTAAACAGGGAAGAAAAATTAGCTGTTATTAACCACCAGCCATCCTTGGTCTGGTGCTGGTGTGTAAATCAGGAGTTACTGCCATGATTTTTGTTCTTCTTTCTGGTATTTGAGGATCTCAGACCAATACCCCACCCTTCCAAATACCAGCTTCAATGATATTTGCATGCAACCCACTTACTAATCCTGCAGAGTCTGAGGGCAAAGATTCAGGTAATTATCACCAAGGATATGAAAATATTCAGCAAACAAATTGCTTTGCTGCTTGAGCATTTTAATCTGTCTTTGCAAGGGAAGATGTAGCCTGGAACATCAGAGCAGGCACAAACCCCCCATTATTGTTATTAGAATGAGAGAGATTTATTTTAAAAAAATAGCAAAGCAAGCCCACAAATTGTTTTGACTTCAAATGTTTATTTGGGCATTGTTTATAGTCCACCAAACCCAACAGCAGTTGCACATATAACCTTAAAGTCTTGCAGTATCATAATGCCTGATCTAATATTACCTCGATCTTGATTGAGGCTCCTAGATGGTGTTTAATAGAAATAATTATTACAATATAATGATTAATTTTAATAGTGATGTAATAGCTAAGGGCCTTTGCAGTTATGACTTGTACTGCTTTTAGTACTCAGCTGGAGGAAAATAACATAGATGAAACTAATGTGAGACAGAACCTGGGCTGGGTGTTTTAATTGGGTTCAAATTGCAGTTCTGTGTTTCACTGGAAAACTGCTTCAACAGGATGCAGAGCCCAGGGTGGTCCCTGCAGCTGAACGTGCTCTGATGCCCCCAAAATGGGATGGATTGCCAGCCTTTGGAAAGATGTGAGGAGAATTTGAAAGGATCTTGACAAATTGGGAAAGTGGTGTGGAATAAAAAGGATGGGGTTCAGTAAGCACAAGTGCAAGGCAATTCTCCCCAGGCAGTACTGATTGGCTTCATCAGCACAGGATGGGGAATGCCTGGTTAGGCTGGTTGGGAGGATGGCAAGCTGAACCTGATGGGAAATGTTAGTCTGGCAGAAAAGTCAAAAATGATCCTGGAAAGTCTAAAGAAAAGTGTTGTAAGGACACTTGGAAAAGAGGTTCTTCAGCCTTTCTGTGAAATTCCATTTCATACTTGGCAAAGTCTCATCACCCCTGACTGCACAGAGTCTCCTTGGGGCACCCACAGCAATTCCCATTCTGAGAAAGGAAAACAGTGGCACTTCTGCAGATGGAAACAAGAAGGGATCCATCAGGTGGTTTGTATCAGGCTGTGCTTGGTGTCCCCTCCTCCAAAACAAGGGAATATCCTGTCTCAAGTACTGAATTTGCGGCAGATCTAGAGGGAAAATTCCAACCCAACAATTTAATCAGGAGTGCTACAAACCTTTCCACCTCCATGCCTTTAACCTGTCTTTTCCTGATGAAAGCATGATGTATGTGAGAGAGAGAAGGAAAAATACCAAAATGCTGTGCTGTTTGCAAAGGTTTTTTCCTGCAGCCAAATACCAGGAAGCACAACAAATGTGGTCGTGTCACTATGGGAGGGCAGCTATCAGTGCATGAGGAGGGTGGTACAAGAAATCTGTGCTGTGTGAAGGAAATGGGGAGATCTTATCGTTTCAGATAAGCTTTAGTGCCTGGAATTTTACTTCAGTCTTGATATGTTGATGAATAATGTCTCTTCTGGGTGCTCTCCTGTGGAAATTCTGCACTGGGTGTGGAAATATATAACACTCCAGAGGTGGTTTTTTAATATCTGTGTGAACATGAGCAATGGTGCCTTGTTTTAGCATATCACAGTGATAACATCTGGAGACGTATTACCAGGCAACAGCTCTGTTCAGAGTGTTTTATGAGCATTAACTAATGGATCCTCATGTTCCTCATACATAGCTCACCTGTTTCAAATAGGGAAAGAGGCTCAGTGACCTGCCCAGCACACGCTGAAGAGGTCTGGTATTGAAATCTAGAAGTGTCTTGGTTTTCAGGGGAAATGATGATGAATTCAAGGCTGTGTTTCGGACTGAAGGGTAGGCAGGCTCAGGGACATTCATTCAGTCAGTAGCAAATCATGCATTTATCAAGTAATGCTCTTCTTCTCCTTCTCAGGTCCCTTCCCTCCCTTATGGATCTGTTTTTCCAACGAGGTTTGGGTACCTGATGCTCAGGGGCTGCTCTGCAGAGGGGAGGGTTTCCCCAGAGCTTCCGCAGTTTGCCTGGCTGTGCTGGGAAGGGAGAGCACAGGGAATGCAGCAGCACACGGCTGCTCCTCTACCACCACCCTGTGGGCAACCTTTGTGCACCCAAACCTCTCGAGAATCCCCACCCTGAGAGAATGTTTCATCGTTTCTGAATGTGTTATGGATCAGCCTCTGATCCTTGCAGGATGGAAAACCAGGATATTGAAGGGACAATGCATCTCCCCGGCACAGATAGAGGAGCAGGTAGAGGTGCTGAATCCTGTTGTGGAGCTCCGTCCACTCCTGGGCAAGGCAGTGGGAGCCACTTTGTGAGTCCCGGCAGGGGGAGTTGAACTGGATGGACATTTGCATCTTGTCTGAGTTGCTGAAATAGTCTCACCTCATTTCACAGAATACAGTCTCACGTCTGAGGGTCCTTGTAGAAATTCCATTCAGGTTTCCCTCCCTCCACAGCCTCACCTCCCATTTGCATTTGTTTTCCACTCGGATAAACACTGTCTGTTTCTACACTCTCCCTGACACTCACAAAGCCTGAAGGACAGAACTGATGTGTGCTGACGCTAATTTTACCTTTTCCTGACATGGCTTTGCAAGGAATACAATTCAGCTGGTGCTAATTTTGCCTTTCCTGACACGGCTTTGCAAGCAATACAATTGAGCTGCGGGATGGGCTGCACGGAGCCGGCTGGGAAGTGTTGGCAGCGTTTGCCATCTCCTGGAGGAGCAGGGCAATAGCAGAGCCAGACGTGTGTGGCTGTGACACTGAGCCCTGCTCTGTCCCCTCTTTGCAGAGCCTCCTCAGTGGCTGAAGAAGCCCGAAGGTGGTGTCTACAGCGTGGGAACAAACCTCGTGCTGCTGTGCGAAGCCATTGGCAACCCGGAGCCGAGCATCCGCTGGAAACTCAACGGGATGCCCATCGATAGTACGTGCCAGGTCCAATGTTCTCCCTCCGCGGCTGGCTGGGTGGGCTGTGCCCATGTGGCACCCACTTAGAGGGAACCCACGCATCCTAACGCACTGAATGGTGTCTGCTTTGACAACTATTTAGATGTTAATTAGTGTTTATTTACTTAATGAGGCTTATATTTAAATGTGAACTTGCAGAGGGTTGGGGTGGAGTGTGAGGTGCTGCCTCTGCCTCACCCTATAACCTTTTGGGGGTCTGGGACAACTTACATTCATTGAGGGCTCCTCATCTTTGTCCTTCTGAATGGGCCCACGTGGCTGAGGAGCACAGGCTCTGCTCCCTGGGGTAGAAGAATTATTACTACTATTTTAAAAAGCCTGTGTGGGCATTCTACTGGAAATTGGTGCTCTGGAGCACTTTCTCCAGGCCTCAGGACTGCTGGCAAAGGCAGTGCTCTGCAACACATTCACCAGCTGTTGAGCAAGGTCCTGTATGATCCTGAAGACGTGCTTTGCTTTTGACTTTCAAGCTCAGACTGGGAACTCCACAGCCATGGTGGTTTTTTCCAGCTCCTGACATAATGTGGCTCTTTGCAGGCAGGACCTTCAGAGGGAGGATCTCTACCAGGGAGATCAGCCTGACCAACCTGCAGCTGCAGGACAGTGCCGTGTTCCAGTGCGAGGCCACCAACAAGCACGGCACCATCCTGGCGAGTGCCAACGTCAACGTCCTCAGTGAGTGCCCCTTGGCCTCTCCTCTCCATGGCAAGGCATCTGGCAACCCCAGTGTCCCATTCTCAGGATGAATCCTCAGGGCAGCTCAGGGCTTGTAACCGTGTCATAGCTCCTCTGCACTGCCCCCACATTTTAGAGAAATACTTTATCCAAGTTAATGCAACAAGTCTTACTGTGGCCAATATTATATGCTTAGCATAGACCCTCATGAGCTTTGATGTATTCTTGATTTGCAAAACATGGCTGGGCTCAAAACTTTTTGAATTCAAATGCAGTAAAACCACAGGGGGCTGAATTGTGAGCCCAACTCTGTTTTTGAATTGTTAAGTGTATTGTTAATCTTTCATTTCAGTTGTGATGCTCAGCCTGTTCTTTGAAGAAAGGGAGTGATGGGAATTTATTTAATAAAAAACCCTCTCTAAAGGAAGCAGAACTGGGTCTGTTTTGTCTCCTGGAGCACACTGATGTTTCAATTTCTGCCCTGTCCAGCAGTCAACCAATGTTGTCTTGGTCAGTGAAGCTTTTGAGAGCTCAGTTGCTTACTGCAACTTGTTCCAAAAGGCAGGAAAATTCCCAATAAATGCCTCAGCCTTTGACCTTTGCTGGAAAAGGGGGTGATGCAGGGACAGTATTTATAGTCCCAGTTCTGAAGGGCAATGCTGCTCACCTTGCTTTCTCTTCTGCAGATATTGCTCCCTTAATCCTGACCTCAGATGGGGAAAACTATGCTACAGTCGTGGGCTACAGTGCCTTCCTGCACTGTGACATTTTTGCCTCTCCTGCAGCAGATGTTAGATGGTAAGACACTGGGAAGTGATGATTTCCTGTGGAATAAGTTCATACAGACTCCTCAAAGACTAAAAATATCTGCTAGTTATTATTTCTACAGAGTTAAGATTAGAATACTGTAACAAAACTGTATATTAGTATTCTGTGTTTAAATGTACTTCGAAGAATCCCTTCCCAAGCATTGAAAAATCTGCTACTTATTTCTAGGAGTTAAAGTTAGTAATCTGGAACAAAACTATGTAAGTGCTCCATGCTTAAATGCTCTTTTAAGAACTCAGAAGAACTGGTTTATGAAAAAAGGTTCATGAAAGTCCTCAATACCTGTGGGAAACAAGTGCCGGGCTATTCATTAAGCTGAGCCATGCTGTAATAACCAAAGTAATCTACTAATCCTTAGTTTAATTTTATCAGCTTTTAAAATTTGGACACACTGAAGTGGAAATGCAGTGACTTGCAGGGCATATTTACCTGGACACATTTCCATAAGATTGGAATTCACAGGATTGTCACAGCACTTGGCAGGTGCAGTAAATTTGCAGATGGCAGCTATAGATTAAAGGCAGAGTAGTTCAAAGATCTTTTTGGATGTGGTTTTGGTTTGAGAGACCCTTGTCATAGAATCATGGAATGGTTTGTGTTGGGAGGGACCTTAAAGATCATCCCATCCCACCCCCTGTTATGGGCAGGGACACCTTCCACTAGCCCAGGTTGCTCCAAGCCCCATCCAAATCCCAGTATCCCATTTACACTCTAATCATGACTTTAATTGCTCAGTGGCAGAGCTGAGACCCCAAATTCCCATGTCCCCTGCAATAACTCCATGAAACCACAGTTCCTGCAGCCCTGGGAATAAGCCAGACCTGTTGTTCTCATCTTTAGGACCAAGGATGACAGCATAGAGCCCCTCTCAACGTTCCGCTACGAGTTAAACAAGAACGGCACCTTGGAAATCAAACACACCAAGAAGGAGGACTCAGGATCTTATGCTTGTTGGGCTGCAAACTCTGTAGGAAAGGGAGCAATCACTGCCAATCTGGATATAAGAGGTAAGGCCTCACTTGTGAACAGAAAACCCTTTCACAGCTGCTGAGGTTTCATATTTGCAAATGCTCAGCAAATATGTCTTTAGTAAATATTCAGTCCAGGATACAGGTTTTTATAATGAGGCTATAAATTATTAGATTACTGTGAGCTGGAATTGCCACAGATCTCATATTTATGTAGTCTTTAATGATGTCCCCACTTTTCTGTTGGTTTTCTCCACGATGTTCACTTTCTTCTTGACACTTGAAGAAGCTTCATAAACCACCACAAATTTGCAACTTCCATCCCAGATCCATTAACTTCATTCTATTGAAAAGGTTTTCCCTCCTTTTTGCCACTGGTCCTGTTTCACTCAGAGCAGGTTCTTGGCTGACCCTCGAGAGCCCAAAGCCCTCCCTGTGCTCATGAGATTGGTGGGGTTCCTCTCTGAGCCAGACAGGGCTCCTTCTTCTCCATCAGCCTTGGGCTTCCTCCATTCCTGAAGCTGCTTCCCATCTGTTGATCCAAAGGAACATCCCAAACTGAATTAAATCCTACAGCAGGCACCAAGTGTGTTGCAGAAGGATGAGTTGGGGGGTGCCACTGTTTTAAGGACTTTGCACTGGACTTTTGCCTGTTTGTTGATAAATATTTGTAAATAAAGCAAAAAAAGTTACTGAAATGTGTTTGCTTATGAATTTTAGATCCACCCCTTGTGCTCCAGTTCTCTTTTAAGGAATTTATGTGGTAGGTTGGCAGCAAACAGCTTCTGCTGAGCACACAGGCTGCATTTAGTGGTTCTGTACAAATTTATTTAGGATTTAGGGCTTGCCATTAAAAAACCCCTTAAATACTCAATTAGCAATGTCCTCCAAAGGACTCTCCAATGCAGGTTTGCTGTGACAAACCTGAGGACAAAAGCCCACTCTCTTTTGGTTCTATTTCCACCCACTCCCTTTGCTTTGGAAGTTTTACAGTGTTAATAAACATGAAAATGCACAATGAAATTCTCACAGCATTTCCCTGCAAAAATAAATTCAGCTAAGTGCCTTCTCCTTACTTATTCATCTGTTTCTGCATTTGGATTACAGTCAATTAAAAGAACAAACTTGATTGCAATAATTTTTTCTCACTTGACTTTAATAAGCTTGTAATTTTTCTTGGATCGTTGCCAAAGCTTATTTCAAATGGCAATTAGACATAAAAATCGTATTCAAGCCTTTTTTTTTTTTTTATCATCCATTTCATGACAGTCTGTTAACAAGGATTTTCACCTGTGACTTTTTTTTGTGCCTTTTTTTTTTTGTTTTCTGGAGCTCTTTAGTTTGGAGTGAACTGAAAAATATTTCACGATAAAAAGTATTTCAAGATAAAAAAAACATTTCAATATAAAAAATATTTCGAGCTAAAAGAATTAAATCCTGGCAAATACCTCTTTCAAAACAAACCATCCTTCCCTTGAAATGTTTGTATACGTAACAAAAAATAAAAGACATGATTGTTGCTCCTAAGGTTGATTTTTATATGTGAAGTGCGTGGTGAAAATTTGACGTAATAGTCTCTCTCTCCCCTAATCAAAGTGTTTTTCTGTGATCAATCAGACGCTACAAAACTTGTTGTTACTCCGAAGAACCCCCGAGTGTTGAAATCACATTCCATTTTATTGAAATGTCAGGCTGAGTATGATTCACACTTGAAACACAGTTTTAAATTATCCTGGAGGAAGGATGGAGACGAGCTGCCAGTGAACAGCACGGAGGGTGGCAGGTGAGAGGGGAGGGAGGAAACGAGGCTGTGCTTGATCTCAGCTGGATAATGCAGGGAGGTGCTGGGACAGCAGTTTCATTAAACATGAGCCTTAATAGCTTGAAATGCAAATGTGAGTCTGCAAGGGTTCTTCACGTGATGTGTGAATAGATCTGCATTTTAGACATCCATGAATATAAATGCGGCTATGTGGATTTTGAGCCACGGATGGGAAATGGTTTGGGGGTTTATTAACTCTCTCATCCTCACAGTAGAATATAATGTTAGATATTTATAACATATATAATGTATAAATAAATATATAAATATATATATATATGTAAAAATAATATCAACATTAGTTCAACTCAGAAAGCCCCAGTGCAGTCAACTGGGAGGTTGTTTCTCCACTTCAGTGTGATTACTGTTTTCTTGTGTTTTACATCTGTTTGACCAAAGCAAAGTCCTTGTAATGCTGAAGTGAATGGAAAACAGATTTCTGGGATTCTGCCTAAAATGCTACATGTTCAGAGCAATGAGTTTGCCCTGCATGTGAGTTTAGGACTTGCAAGTCCAGGCTGAATTTTGCCCTGTTTTTTGTGTTTCCATTGACCTTGAGGGGATGGAGCTCAGCCTTTATTCCATAGGAGGGGTCCCACAGTGGTTAATTAGATGTCTTTATTAATTACCACAGAAGAGAGATGGTTTCCTTAATACTGCAGTGCTGGAGAGGTTGAAGATCCTGCTGAGCCCATGTAGAGTGGGGAGGTAGTGCCAGGCAAATTCCATGTCTGCCTGGATTAATGCCAACTTCCCCTGGGCATTGGACATCACACAAGTGGGTTGGGAATGCTCAATTTTCCCCAAATCGTTCAAAAATTCCAACATAAAGCCCACGTATCTGCCTCATTAACGACGTGCCAAAATCCTCTGATTCACACACTCATCCCATGCATATCAATGGGTTCCTTTCAGACCAGGACTGACACACCAACTTCCAGCCACAGAGGCCAAATTGCTACAAAATACAAACAATAGTCCCCAGCACAGTGATTAATACAACTGAAATTATGTTTCAAAGCACCAGACCTGCTGTGCAATTATGTTATTCAGAATATCCTGTTAGCAAGTTTTTTTGGGAACAACTTTTGAAGAACAACGTGCATGTCTGTCGTATTTTTGTTAGATTCTTCTCATCCTTTCTCTTTTCTTGGCCCTGTAGGATAATTCTGGACAGGGATACACTGTTCATATCCAGTGTGATGCTGGAGGATCAAGGAGTTTACATGTGTGTGGCCAGCACTTCCCTGGACTCTGCCACGGCCGAGTCGCAGCTGATCGTTCTGGGTAAGAGCTGATCTTGCTGGTGTTCAAAGAGCTCCAAATGCCATTGCAGCACTCCTGCTTCCTTCCTTCTCCTGTCCCATCCAGTCCCAGAGCCTCACTAACCCAATTCCACAGCTTCTCACCCCTCAACCCCAGCTGTGCTGCCCCTGCAGATCCAGGAATGTGACACAAACTGTTCAGCTCTATTTAAACTTTGCTGTAGGGAGATGAGGCAGCATTTTTTAATCACTCCAGGAGTGCCCCCCAGTGGCTGGAGGAGTTGTCCAGGTTGGAAGGTGTAACAGCATATTAAGAATGGCTCTGCTGCTGCTTTGAAAGTCTAGCTAAGTCCTTCACCCCACCTTACTGGAGATTTGCACAAGCACTGGACTATTTTTTGAAGAAGAAGGACACAAGGGCAGTATTTTTACGTCCAGCTCCTCTGAAGATCAGTGAAAGTTAAGCACCTAAAAGGACTAATCACCTCTGTGAATCTGAGCATAAATTATTGTCCAGTGGCAAAGAGCAAGTCCACAGCAGGGAAAAGCCTTGACCACTGGGTCTGAAGCTTGGCCTTGTTTGAGCATCCTTCCAACCTTCATCCCTTCCTGAAGCACCACCTGGAATTAAGGGGGTGAATTTGTTTCACATGGACTCAAAGGCATCACCCAGTAACTAAAATTTTGTGGACAGTTCTGTGTTATTTTAATGACATACATTTTTGCTTCATTTTACATTTTTAGTTATTTCTGGCAGCGATTGCAGCAAGAAATAAGTCGGTCTGACCTTCAGGATGTTTTTGCACTTTAAAGGCATGATATTTTTCAGTAAATAGTAAATTAAGAGGATGCTGTGCACATTATTTATGGTAGTGTATAATTTAAAATGTTTGTAGGCTATTCGTTACATTACTTATGAAAATTTCATAAAGCTCTTTATTCCTTTTTAAAAAGGTGGTTTGCAGAAGAAGAAAAAGAGTTTTGTGCTCTTTTCTCCTTGTTTATTATATATAAGAAAGGTCTTGCTGGATTAACAGTATCTGTTATTTTCCAAATGAAAAATTCAAGTTTCTCTTGCAATGAAAGACTTGTGAGATGACTAAAGAACTAAATGTGGCACAGATGGAGACATCAGAATACAGGCAACTAAGAGCAAAAGAAATACTCAGAATATTTCTAAGTATTTGTTGTATATTTAATGAACAGGTAGAGGGGCTGAGTATCTTTAAGGTGCACCATCAGCATCTTTAAATTAATATACTAAGTTTTAAATGGATATACTCCAAAAATAGAAGAGCAAAATTCCTGGAGATTAAACTTTTAACTTTTTGAGATAAACAGAATCACAGAGTTGTTTAGGCTGGAAAAGACCTCTAAGATCTTTGAATCCAGATGTTAACCCAGCACTGTCAAGGCCACCACTAAAACATGTCCACAAGTGCTTGAAGCTTCTATAGCCCCAAAATTTTCCCCAGAAGGTTCAAGTGCAGTTATCACCCCCACCCCCAACACCTCTGCCTCTGATTTATTCTCTGGACAGCATTAGTTGACCTGGCAGGTAATTAATTTTCTTGTTTCTTATTAATACAGAGCCCCATGGCTGGGATAATGAATGTTATCCCTTCACTCATGCTCTGAAAGGCCGAGTTCAATAACTGTGAGAGCTGAGTCACCTTCTCCCACTCTGGTTTGCACCAGAGGAAATCCAAGTGATGCTGATATAATTTCCTGCTAAGAGCAGTGTCAATGTCTTCAATGATTACATAGATCTTAGTGCTGATTTGAAAAGAAAACTGTTGCTGCAAGCACAGTAGTGAGAGTAGATGGAATTGAGTTTGAGAGGAATATTCTGTTTATAAGGGAAAAACCAGGACCAGGATCACAGAATGTGCTGAGTTGGAAGGGACCCACAAGGATCATTGAGTCCAACCCTCAGCCCTGCATAGGCCCATCCCCAGAGCATCATCCAAACACTCCTGGAGCTCTGGCAGCCTTGGGGCTGTGCCCACTGCCCTGGGGAGCCTGGGCAGTGCCCAGCCACCCTCTGGGGGAAGAACCTCTTTGTAATGTCCAACCTAACCCTCCCCTGAGACAAATTCTGAAAACTCAGTCTGGTTGTCTGTAAGAAAAAGGATTTTTGAAAGCAATTCCCACTTTCCTCATTTTGTCCATTTTGAAATCAAAAGGTGTCTTACCACCATCTTCACTGAACTTGCTGTTCCAGTCCCTTGGAAAACACTAACACAATCAGAAACAGCTTGCTGTGCTCCTGACGCTTCTTCCTTGTTTCTCAGATGTTCCCGATCCACCAGAAGACCTTCAGCTCTCGGAAAACCAGAACCGGAGCGTTCGCCTCTCCTGGAGAGCTGGCTCCAGCCACAACAGCCCTGTTAATGGTAGGAAGGAATTTTTAGCATCCTCCTGTGCTGTTCCTCCTCCTGGCACATCGTGGCTGGCAGAAGAAACAAACCCTGCTCGCAGCCATCCTTAATCCATTTGACTATGACAGCCAATTTGTTGCAAGTTGTTGGAAGATATTTCTAAGCTGTTTATACAAACTCTGCCTTTTTTTCTTCTGCTTTGGTTTCTTGTCCTGCCCAGAGTCCATTATAGAGTTTGAGGAGAACCGGTGGGAGCCGGGGAGGTGGCAGGAGCTCTCCAGAGTCCCTGGCAATGACACCACAGCCCTGCTGTCCCTGGCCCCGTATGTGAATTACCAGTTCCGTGTCGTGTCCGTGAACGCCGTGGGAAGGAGCCAGCCAAGCAAACCCTCCCTGCGCTACTCGACACCTCCAGCTGGTAAATACTGTGTCTGGTGGAAAGTCAGATACCCATAGGTACCTCCAAAAAGGCCAAGGCGCTGGAAAGAATCCAAAAAGGCTTATTCCCAAGTTGAGAACACTAAAATGTACAAGAAAAACGTGCCAACGACGAGCACTGGGCCTGGGAAAATAGACACCTCATTTTCTCTTCAGGGCTTTTTCCTCTTCTCTGTCCTCTCCCTGCCCTCTCCGGGCCATGGAGACACTGTAACATGTCTGTGAGCATCATTTCCCTCCTCACATACCAGAGAGGGAGAGACTGCAGCTTTCTCTGGAATGCAGAAGGAAAAGGAAGAATTACCCAACTATATGTAGAGAAAAGTACTCTTAGGCAGGAAAGTCTCCCTAAGCGAAACAAGTCCTAACTCCTCTTTACAATTTCTTCCAAAAGGGTATCTCCTCTTACACCAGTTTAGTGAATATAAGCATTTTGAGTGTTTTCTGGAAAAACTGTGCCCTGCTGTGCTTCAGAGGGGTGAAGAAATCAAGGTCACTTGTGCTGCTCTCACTGCCCAGTGACAGCTCAAAGGATTATTAAAAGTAGGTTGTGTAGTGGGAATCACCCACAGCTGGTTCAGTGGCCTGAGATAACCCTCAGCATTTTTGGTGGGGCAAGTGACCCCTTTAATTAACTTTATTAATGAAAATAGCACATTTTCAGAGAAATAAACTCAACTGCAAAATGTCTCCTGACAAGCCATTGTCATGCATCTTCTGCTGTTTTATAAATTAGTGTTAATTAGATGAGAACCATGCTGGGATGAATTCTTCAGTGATTGGTAAAAACAGAATAGCCCAACAGTTACACATTAAATGTCCAGGCATAGTTTCAAGCATTTGGTGTGTGGTTAGAACAAATCTAAATTTTAATGACCCAACTTGCTGTGCTACATAAAATTCCCGAGGATGCCAAAGGGAAGAGTCCAGGCTGCTGTGGTTTTCCTGCCTCTGGCACTCCACTCTGCTGATTTTCCACCTTTAAAGCCCTTGGCAGCCCTTCATGGACAAGCAGTTGCTGGAGAGGAGCCGGGTTTTCAGGGAGCCTTTCAGTAACACCAAGCTTGTCAAAAACCTCCATTCACAGAGCTTTTCACTGTGGCAGAAAATGCTGTCTGCCTGAAAGTCATTTTACAGGCCAACTGTTCAGCACAGCATTTGCATTCTTTGGCATTTTTCTATTTTTTTTAACCCCCTTTACTTCAGTTTCAGGTCCTTCTTCAACTTTTCAGCTGTGTGTGTCCCACTAATGATGCACCTTCTGTTTGCTGTCCCCACAGGGAGACAAATCTCTCCCTCATAATCCTCCTTCATCTGGTGCTTTCAAATCCAAAAGTCACAGTTCCATGTCAGCTGTGGCTCAATCCAGCAGGGGCACTTAGGAATCAAACCTGCCCAAACAGTGTGTTTTGGTCACATCAGCTTTGCTGATCCAAGTAATTAATCTCACGTATGTTTTTTGTTGAGGTGTCTTTCACCAGTAGAGACAGAAGAAATGGTTTTGGATGCTTGTTTTGCATTTAAATACTAAATGTGAATAAACCCAGGACATGCAAACTAACCTTGTCACCTGTGTGCTTCCAGCTCCAGACAAGAACCCAGAAAACATCCGAGTGGAAGCTTCTGAACCCAATGAAATGGTGATGAAATGGGAGGTAAGACAAACATGTCTGTAAATGCTACAATACTAGGAAAAGATTCTGTCTTCAAGCATCAGTTTCTAAAAAGCAAGGAATTCACCATGTTTCTTGTTGGAATAATATTGCATCTAAAAAAAAAAAAAAAAAAGCCAGATCCCTTGACTTTATCTCCCCTTCTCCTACCCCTGTTTTTTAGGAAACAGTAGCAAATTCTATAGGTAGGATCCTTTGTTCTTCTGAAGTCAAAGGTAAATATGACTTTAATGTGTTCTGGATTTCCTGTCCCACTATAATTTTTGTTTCAAAACACAGGTTTTATGACTAATTTCACAGAATATTAAAAAATATCGAGGTTCTATAAAACACAGTGAAAATTCCCCAAGATTTGCTCCTCTGTGCTTCTTGTACACAGTAATTGTGGTCTTGCCCAGCTGTGCAGGAGGAGCAGCCAGGCCCAGGGAGGGGATGGGGGACTTGTGGCTTCTGCCATTTCAGCCTGGAGGTTGAAAAATGCCACAGATCAGTTGTCCAAGAGAAAGACCTTGAATTTTTACACCAAGAAGTGTGGATAAAGCTCCAAATCATGTTGTGCATCCAAGGAATTGTGTAAAAGTCTAGAAGGTGGTTTCTCATCTTCAGATTTCCTGATTTTAGGCTTGCAGGTTCTCTGCCAACAGCTGGGAGAGTTACATATTCCTTCATTTAACACGTATTTCCACAACTGAGGAAGGAAGCACAGTTTTGTGGTGGCTGGAATTGCATACAATTTACAAGAGATTTACTTTCCAATCTGCTGCTCACAGCAAAGAACAGTCAGTGTCTCCCCAGTGGGAACTCATGGTCTAGGCTGTAATTCCATCAAAAAGGAGATGGCCCTCTGTCCACTGACTTGGAATTTTTGGGGTGTGACATACCCAGGGTCAGGGAAGACAGTCCTGCCTCTCAGAAAAGGTTGGACTTGATGATCTTGGAGGTTTTTCCCAACTTTAATGATTCAGAGAGGTAAAACCCAGTATTTTTACTGGGAAATGCTGGTATGGCCAATGCTTTGCTGAGCAGAATCAAGCTCTGCTCCTGGCTGGGAGACCCTTAATCACTGCTCAGACTGGGCAGAAGTGGAAATGAAAGCTGAGACTGAAAGCAGAGAATGGGATGGAAAGGCTTTGGTAAATCTTGTTGAATCATTAAAATGCTGTAAACAGGATATTCATTTATTTATGGCGCTTCCTGTGTGCTTTTCAGAGGAACTGCTGGGCTCTGAACATGCTATTTCTGACAGACAAAAACTGCAAAATGATGTTAATCTGCCTATTTTGGATTAAGAGGCCAGCTGAGCATCAGTGACTAGATTTTCAGCCAAGGATTTGCAGCATTAAAAGAGATCAAAACAAGAGTCAAGCAGTGCTCCAGTTTAACTCTAAACGAGAAGTCATTTTTTAGTAGGAATTTTTTACTTCTTCAGCTCCTCTTGCAATCCCATTCCCTGGGATCTTTGCCATGGAGATGTTTCTCACAGTGGTACCTGTTAGAAAGCTGCCCAATCCAGCAACTGCTTTGCCACAGGAATCCCAAAGGTCCTCATACCCTCAGAGCAGTGGGAATTTTTGCAGATCCCCCAGATTTAGGTCCCCCCATGTCTGAGGACCATCAATGGAGCATCACTTTCTGCTGGTAATTGATGCTATTTCATTTCAGATCTCTGTGTGTAGCTTGGTTACTAATTATTATATATTTCTGTATACCAGCTATTGTATATTTAATATTTACAATCTGGAATTTAAATATGGCTATATGGTGGGGAACACCCACAGCTGTTTTAGTGGATTGAAATAACCCTCAGCATTTTTGGTGGGGCAAGTGACAAACCTAATTAACTTTATTAAAGAAAGGAGAACATTGTCAGAGAAATAAACTCAACTGCAAAATGTCTCATGACAAGCCATTGCTATGTATCTCCTAATTTTTTATAAATGAATGTTAATTAGATGGGAACCATTCTGGGATGAATTCTTCAGTGATTGGTAAAAACAGAATAGCCCAACAGTTACACATTAAATGTCCAGGCATAGTTTCAAGCATTTGGTGTGTGGTTAGAACAAATCTAAATTTTAATGACCCAACTTGCTGTGCTACATAAAATTCTGAGACGAAATGCAAATTTTATCTTTGCTAAAAGGCACGCTCAGCCTTATGCCAAAACATGCAATTTAGTTGTGCTAAAGGCATGTGGTTTTACATCACACAAGCAAACCTGTGGCTAAACAAAACCTGATGTACGTAGGATGCAGAAATATGTCTGCTAGCAATTAATCCGGTTTTAATCCAACTGCTTCTCTGCCTTTCACCCGTGACTTCACTTGAAGTCATGCCATTGTTCTTCTGATCATCTTAAAATGAGCAAGGCAGTGAAAAGTTAAAGCTGTCTTTTTCCTCCTGTTTCTCTGCCAGTGTTGTAACACACTCTCCAGAACTGTTCCCCCCTCCCCTCAGCTGCTGTTCCATCACTGCTGCAGCAAAGGCAGGCAACATCTCTTTTAACTTCTCCCACAGCCGCTGAAACCCGTGGAGAGGAACGGGCCGGGGCTGGAGTACAAAGTGAGCTGGAGGCAGCAGGGGGTCCGCACGGACTGGAACGAGGAGACGGTGAAGAAACACTCCCTGACCGTGAGGAACACGCCCACCTTTGTGCCTTATGAGATCAAAGTCCAGGCAGTAAATAATTTAGGAGCCGGCCCCGAACCGAACGTTACCATCGGCTATTCCGGAGAGGACTGTGAGTGGGGGAAACTTCCACGGAAAGATACACTGGGGGGGGGAATTCCTGGGGTGCAAAATGATGGATTAGGCAGCTCCCAGACAATGGCAGTGCCCAGCATGAAGGGCTACATGAAACACGGGTACACTGATGCTGGGCACTGGGTGCCAGTTTGCTGGAGGGTGAGGGCGTTTTGGAAAGGTCACTTGTGCTTTCCTCGATCTCAGCTGCTGGTTTAATGTGGCTGCTTGTTGGAAGGGCACAGTCCATCAGAAGCCTATGAAGTGTAGCAGTCGTGTTGTACTCGGTGGGGAAAAAAATCTTTAGGTTCTCCAAGGCTTGACCCACCAGTTTAACGCTGTCAGAAGTGAAATACTCTGGGAATTAGGTACAAACTCTCAGGCCCTGGGTGTTGTAAGGGAATTTACAGGTCCTGCTGAGTGTTACCTTGTCCACTGAGTCCTTGAAGAATGTGTTATCTTCTCCAGCCTGGGTTTCTGTTCTGGGTTTTCCATGACTCCCAGGGGGCACAGCCACCCTGTGTGTCACCAGCACAACGTTTCAGTGCTGGGAATAGACCTGGTGCTGTTCAGAGAGGAAAATTCCCAGTGCGCACCCAGAGGTGGGAACAGGAATGTTTAGTGGTGCAGAAGAGGAGGTGAATAGCAACAGCAGGGAGAAAGAAACTCCACAGTATGTTTACTTTCTTTATCTGTGATGAGTCTTATTTTACATCTATCAGTGGAAAATCTTCCTTACAATTCAGTTGTCAATGGATCAAGGCCTGGTTTGTTGTTTTTTTTGTTTTTTTTCAGACACTATAATAGCTCTCTGGGTTGTTCAGTGATTAAAATCCTACTGTTTAATGAGCTTAGTTGTAAAATGAAATTGATTATAAAAAACTTTATGATTGCCTTCTTGAGTGCTGTGTTAATCATTTTTTTATTCCTCTCACTGCTGTAAGCATTGTTTGAAAAAGGAAATCATAAATACTGGGGTAGAAATTCATATGTCCCAGTGCACCTGTATTCTAACCCTCAGCAGAAAACCCTGATATGGAAAAATAATATTTATTGGCTCATTTCACCCACTGGATACAGGTGGGATGGCTGTTTTCTTGCCTGCAGTAAGACTGCATGAGCTGCCCCAGTTTGAGCTGGAAAGTCAAGCCCTGGAGCCATGACCAGTGTGAATTGAACAGTGTGGATTTGGGCTCTTGGAAGAGTCTTTAATACCCGGTACCTTTGTTTTTACAGTCCCAGATGCTGCCCCTTCAGGCGTGTCGGTGGATGTTGTGAACAGCACACTGGTCAAAGTCTTCTGGTTTGGAATACCAAGGGACAGAGTTCGTGGACATTTGAGAGGCTATAAGGTTAAAAGTTTCTCTTTAAATATTTGCACATAATAATAATAAGCTGCTAAATGAATTCCAGTCAAGGAGAGATTGCAACCTTTCATTTTTGGGAAGGTGAGTTGTGCTCAATCCCATACAACATGATTTGTTATGGGAATGCCAATCTCAATGCAGGTCAGCTGGTGGAAAACAAAAAGCATGCTGGATGGCAAAAGGCACCACCCAGAGAAACACTTCCTAACGTTTGTGGGAGACAGAAACTACGGGATGATTCCTGGACTGGATCCCTTCAGTGAATTCCGCTTAACTGTCCTGGCTTACAACTCCAGAGGGGACGGCCCCGAAAGCTCCCCTGTGGTGTTTGAAACTCCAGAAGGAGGTAAGGAAAGTGAGGATTTGGGATGGAGGGGCAGAAACTGAAATTGCCCTTGTAAAGAAGTAAGTTGATTTCCTAATTTTAAAATCTCCAATACTCATAAAACCCTTCAATGGCTGTAGGGGTGGAGTTAAATTATGTCCCCATTTAACAAGCATGTTCAATCCTCTCTGAAAGCTAATCCCTGTGCCTTCCAGTCCCTGAACAGCCACGTTTCCTGAGGATCCTGAACTTTGACAAGGACTCTGTCACTCTGTCGTGGGGGCTTCCCAAGAAAGCCAATGGCCACCTTACCAGCTACATTTTGCAATATCAGATAAGTATGTGCCTGGTTTTCCTGGACTTCCAAACTGCAGCATGACTGGCTGCAGGAAAAGCAAAGCTGTGATGTGCACACAGGCTGCTAGAGGGCAGGCTGAAGTCAGCTTCCAGAGCTGAAAGTTTCCCATGCACTTTTGCCGTGTAAGCTCCCATTGCTGCCATGCCCTATCCCCACATTTATAGGCTGATTCAATTATTTCATATTGGCAAATTATACTTAATGTAGCAGTTAAGAAGATCCGTAAATTGTAGGTACATTTTACTGAAGTGAAACTCATTAAATGCAAAATAATTTATAATGAGAGCACTTTATAAAGCCACATTTATACAGATCTGCACATGATGTAGAACTTGTCCCCCCATAAGTTGGAGAAAAACAGAAACACAGACAAAAACCACCTGAGTCATGTTACTGAGTAATCACTGAGAAACAGCCAAATTCCAGGGATATTTCTTTCTTTCTTGCCTTTGAAAGAACTCAGAAACAAAGCACACAACCTCAGCCAAAACCCAATATGGTCCCATAACACCAGTTATGGTGTGGTGGCAATTCAGGGTATTTTATATGTTCTTCAAGGATTAGTCTGTGCCCTATTTACCAAAAATCCAAACCCAAATAAAAAATCCATGTACTTTTCCTTAAACTCTCCTGACAGCAGAGCTGCCTAGCTGCCTTTGCCAACAGGGCCTGGGGCTGGATCTTCCCTTTGGTTTTGATGACTGTGGGCAGAGTGTGGATCTGTTCATTTTTAGAATCCCAGGATGGTTGAGGTTGGAAGGGACCACAGTGGGGCATCTGGTCCCACCTCTCTGATCAAGCAGGGCCATCCCAGAGCTTGTGGCACAGGCAGTTCTGGGGTATCTCCAGTGAGGGAGACTCCACACTCTCTCTGGTCTCTGTTCCAGTGCTCAGTCACCCACACAAGGAAGTTCTTCCTTGTGTTCAGGTGGAACATCCTTTGCATCAGTTTCTGCCTGTTACCTCTTGTCCTATTGCTTGGTACCACTGAGCAGAGCCTGGTCCATCCTCCTGACACCCTCCCTTCAGATATTTATGTGTATTTACAGACCTTCTCTCAGTTTTCTCACAGCCCCTCCTCCAGCTGCCTGCTGTGCTGTGGCAGAGCCGAGCAAAGCACAACCATCCACTAACTTGCTTGTAAAAGTTTGCAGCTGTTTGGAAGCAAAGCAAGAAGCAATTCATATATATTTAATGATCTAGGAGACAGTCATTTTTACCTCCCACTCAGGATGTGCATATCTGGAATCAGAGAGCTTTTTAAGAACAGTAATAGCTCAGTGAGCAGTTGGGAGATTGACATGTAGGATATAAATCCCATTTAAGCCCCTGGCAGGAAGGTGAGATGCTTATTCAGGATTTATCCTTCCCACTCACTGCAGTGCCTCCCTCACACGAGCGTTTCATGGCACGTTTCATGCTGGAAACCAGCACAGCATCAGTCAAGGGAGGGGATTGTCCCTCTCTGCTCTGCACTGGGGTGGCCTCACCTGGAATATTGTGGGAGTCTGGGGCACTACAATATAAGAAAGACATTAAGCCACTAGAGAGTGTCCAAAGGACTGAGGGGAGACCTCATTGCAGTTCTAGTTTCCTCAGGAGGGTCAGGTACTGATCTTTGCTCTGTGGGGACCAGGGACAGCACCCAGGGAATGGCTGGAGTTGTGTCAGGGCAGGCTCAGGTTGGATCTCAGGCAAAAGCTCTTCCCCCAGAGGGTGCTGGGCACTGCCCAGGCTCCCCAGGGCAGTGGGTATGGCCCTAAGGCTGACAGAGCTCCAGGAGTGTTTGGATGATGCTCTGGGGCACAGGGTGTGACTCCTGGGGATGGGCCTGTGCAGGACCAGGATTTGCACTGGATGGTCCTCATGGGTCCCTTCCAGCTCAGCACATTCTATGATACAGCACCAGTCCTGTGAGGAGCAGCTGAGGCAGCTGGGGGGGGCTCAGCCTGGAGAGGAGGAGGCTCAGGGGGGACCTTCTCCCTCTGCACAACTCCCTGACAGGAGGGTGTACCCAGGTGGAGGTCAGGCTCTTCTCCCAGGGAACCAACAACAGGACAAGAGGGCACAGCCTTAAGCTGTGCCAGGGGAGGTTTAGCTTGGACATCAAGAAGAAATTCTTTACAGAGTAAGTGACTGGGCACTGGAATGGGCTGCCCAGGGAGGTGGTGGAGGCACCATCCCTGGAAGTGTTTAAGGAGAGATGGGGTGTGGCACTAGTGCCATGGTCTGGGTGACAAGGTGATGTTGGGTCAAAGGTTGGATTTGATGGCCTCCGAGGTCTCTTCCAACCCAGCAGATTCTGTGATTCTGAGGATCTCACCCAACTCCTCTTCCCTTCCAGTCAACGAAACACACGAGGTGGGCCCTGTGAGCGACATCAGCATCACAAACCACTCCACACTCAGCTGGAGGCTCTCGGGGCTCAGCCCCAGCACCAAGTACAAGTTCTACGTCAAGGCTTGTACAGCCAAGGGCTGTGGGAAGCCCGTCACGGAGGAGGGACTCACCATGGCTCAAGGGAGTAAGTTCACAGGCAATATGTTTTTATGTGGGGAAGCTCTAACAGTAATGGGAAAATCTATTGAGAATATTCCAGGCTTGACATTTCCTTTGTAATTAGAGGAAATAAATTTCTTTTTCTTTCCATGAGAGCAATCAATGAACTTTTTAATGTAGCCATGCAGCTCTTCGGGAAAGCAGAGCTCATCTGTTTCATTTTGCTGTACAGTCTTGTTTCTGCTGCCACCAATCAACTCTTTAAGCCTTACAGGAATGAGTGAATTGCATTTAGTCATGAACAGAAAATTGAAGATGCAGATTATCTGTTCTCAGTAATAGTATAAAACCAAATGCTGCCCTTGCATGAAGATGAGGGACTTCCAGCAACATTAGGGTCAGCTGTTTGACATGGAAAATCCAGATGAACACAAAGTGACTGCAGTGTATTTGATCCATTATTTATTATTATTTTATCAGAGACTGGGAGTGAACATTTGTGTGCCACTTATACCCTATCCTGAAACACTCATGTTCAGTGATTTAAAGGAGAGTGGCAAGTGCTCTGTGAGAGCTCATCTTTCACATTCAGCTGAAATGGAATCAAATGTACTTTGCTCAGCAGGTCTGAGATCTCCACAGCACTGAGGAGCAGGTCCTTGCTATTAATTAGAAAAGATTGTGGGGCACTTACCACGGGAAAGGAGAAGGAGCACGTGATCAGCAAAAGAGTCCTGACTTCCTAATTTTCAGCAAAGATAACAGTCTGGAGCAATGTTGGTATAAAACAGAAAAATGGTCCTTGTTGCACAGCGTCCTGTTGGACTTCTAAGTTGCAGAATTCTTTTCAGTTATTGGTAAAACATTTGAAAAGTACTTTAAACTCATCACAGCCCAATTCAGGTTCCAGTTGTGACCTACCATTTGTTTTCTCAAGTAGTAAAACTCCTCCTCATCTGTCTTGTAGCCTCCAATCTCACTGTACCATACTTGTATTAACAACCAGTCTAACTATTACTAGTAGTAATTATTAATCATCATGATTTAAAATTTAATCTCCATTAAGGAAATAAAAGATTGTGGGGGTTTTTTCCCAAGCTAAAAATAGACTATTTCCCCTCATCAGGTACCTTTTCTGGCCTTCACTGGGCAGCCAGGATGATGTGTTTTGACCACTGGAAAATCTATAATTTCTTGGAATAGCCTTGTCAGGCTTTATGAGATGCATCCTTAACTGCTGTGCTTAAAAGGATGAGAATGTTGCTATTTCTTTTGTTCTCATTCTCTTCTTTCCTCCGACTTTGTTCCAGCAGTGGCAACAACTTGTTGATTCTTGTTGCTCTTGGAACAGAGTAGGGTAATTAATAAAAGCTGCAAGGGTCCAGTTCTGTGATTTATGTGTGCTCCCTGCTGGTTCTCAAGCCACCCTAAATTAGGGCGCTGCATCTGTCACTGAGATGCCATTAGAGTTCTGTGTCATTATTTGCTGCCTAAATTGTTCAGATATTTTTCAACTAAACATGATAGGCTGGGGAAAAAAAGAAAAAAAATCACTCTTTTCAGTGACCTTCTTGGGGTTTTAAGCTGTGGTGTGGGAAGCGAGGCCATTGCCCAAAATTAAAACAATCTCTCTTTTTGAAGAAAGGGAGTGATTTCAAAAGTCAGAGTTTATCATTCAAAATGACCCACATAAATGACAGATATAAAATGTGGTGCCCTCTGAAATGAAACTCTGTGATAGAGCACTTTGGGTTTTGATTCAGAGGTTATATCCACTCTGTTCCAGTTTAATAATAAACCCATAAAGCTCTAGTTGTTCATTTTAAGGCTTTGAATAACTTGTAATACAAGCTGATAAAACACTGTGGACAATCGTGAAGAATCTGGGCAAAAGGATACTTGCATTGTATTGCAAAATAAATAATGGTTTAATTTTTGTGGCTTCATGTTAGTTTCATTCCACAGAAAAAAAAGTATGGTGTTTTCAGAAAATTAGTTTTCTCTCTGTCTTTACATTTTCAGTATTTCTTAAACGGCCTACAAACTAATTAATTAATCCTTGAAAATGCCGATTTCCCAAGGAACATTAGCCCTCAGAAACAAACCATAAAATAATGTTCTTACATGAGTGGAAAAAAACCAACTTACTATATCAGAACTCCTTTAACACAAAGCTGCTTTTCATCTTGTTACCAGTGTTTCTCGAGGATTAATGAACGTGTGTTACATGTTAGAATTATCACTGTGTGTCCAGAAATTCAAGCATTAATGGAACATTCAGTCAGAGGAAGCCTTTCAATTGCAGCTTTATTTTCCAGAGGAGCCAAGAAATAGAAGTTCCCCACTTTCATTATATTTCAGTGGCAATTGGCACGTAACTCCCAAAGGCTTTTTGAAAATCTTAGCCAGAGGTTACCACTTTCCTTCATGACCAGAGTAACCATTTGTAATAAATGTGGGTTTAGTTCTCTTTTGCCATAGGCACAGTGAAAGAGGAATAATACAAAGCCTTAGCCACAAGTAACCACTGCTGCTGTTGCCAGCAAACCTTGTTTGCTCACAATGAAGGGAACCCAATGAAATCTTGGTGAAAATTTCTTGATCGCTAACTCACCTATAAATCCTTTTCAATAGACTTGGTGTGCGACAGGCTCGCTAATCTCTCCAGTTTAAAATAATCCCAATTTAGCAGGAATTACCTCTTGTACTAAAAAAGCCCAGGAGATGAAGGATACTTGGGATGCAAATTTATACACTTTTATAGGCAGACAGCAGGGGAAAATTAATGAAAGTTCAAGTCTCTTTTTATTGCAGCAGATGTATCTAGACAGGTATGGTTATAAATTAAGATGCTGCCCACAATTAGTATTTAGCTATTAGACTGCCAGCTTTTTTGTCTAAGTATATTTTATAACAGATGTGCTAACTTTTGGAGAGCTAGCACTCTTGGAAGTCTTTGGGGGTGGTTTCTATTGTTTTTCCCTTTATACCCTAAGCTTCTGTAAAAAATGTGTGTTCTGTTGTTCTCATAAATCCTGAAGCCCGGCAGGAATATTGTAAAATTGCAGTTCAGTGTTTAATGTTCATGCAAGTCCCATGGTATGGCTGATAAATAGTGGGGGAGATGAGAAGTGCTGGTCATATGCCTTTATTACTAATGCTCCTTCTCCCTTCTTGTAGATTAAAAACCTAACCCAACTGCTTTCAATTTTCTGGAGCTAATTCCTGCAGCTCTCTGGCCTTTCAGAATGTGGAGCTTTTCCTTATCTGTGTATCTTTGTTTTTATTTTTCAGGACCTTACATTGCTTTTTCTATTCCAACCACCAAACCTGCCCCAATTAGCAAAGCCATCTCCTCTGTAGGTCCTTTAATGAGTGTTTAACACAGACCAGAAAGAAATGGCATGGAAAGGAACCTCTCAATCACTCACCACTGGACACCTGTTCTGAGTTTTAAAGGAAAAAAGTACTATTTTGGGATAGGTGATGGCGCCCAGCCTGGAGATCCATTGGCAAATCCCCACTCCCAGCTCAGGCTGGGCTCAAACCCTCAGCCCAGCCCTGTGCTGCTCCATGTGCCAGGGCAGTGGCACAGCTGAAGGATCTGATACAGCTCAGCAATAACTGGGCAGAAAATGAGAAAATGCTCTCTAAAGAGCTGATCCTTCAGAAGGAAGAGGGTGGAACAACTTGGAGATAAATAGGTGTGAGACAGAGCCTGGTTAAGCTGGTGTAAGAATTTGTGCAGCAAACCCCAGGTGTGGGCTCCCAGTGAGCTCCAGGTTTAGCACATTGCTTCCCAGGAATCCAGGAGAAACGCTTCCCAAGGAGGCTGCTGTTGTGTTATCATGTCATACATAAGTGTTATATGGTATTTAATACACATTGGGTTGAAGGTTCATGTTCGTTCTTGTTACTTTATGGGTAATATTTCCATCAAATACATTTTTCCAATGCCTTGATTTTAGAGCGTGTAATCAAAATATACCTATGGTAGCCTGTTGCTTAATTTGCAGTTTGATTAAAAATTATAGCTTGGTTTCACATACTTCATTTAGCAAAAATTACCGATAGATGGATTAATTTATGTTAATGAGCTGTGCTTCAATATCAGCAGTATTTCAGCTGTCTGTGTTCTCTCTGGGTCCCAATGGGCTACTAATTTAACTGCTTATTGTAATACATGTAGAGTTGCTTTGGAAAACTTATCTTGAACTGCTGCTTTGACTGTGCTTGGATTTGTCTTAATCTTTTTGGGTTTTTTCCCCCCTTCAGCTGTCAACTCAGCCTTAATCTCCAGCAGCTTCTTGCTTTGTTTGTTCACTAGTTGCAGCATTAATGAGCATTGTTTTACTGTCAGTGCTAATTGGCCAAGTAGTTTTTAAATTATACTGTGTGCTCAATCCCTAGTTTAGACCACTTTGGATAAAACAGGCAAATTGGGCAACTAAGGACAATAAAAGAGTTATTTTTATCAAGTGCAGCCCCTCCCAATCCCTCCTGCCATCGAGGACAGGGCACTCCCGTGTTGTACCCCTTGGCTGACTAAAGAGATCCCTCCACATCGCACACCATCAGAATTTGCTGATATGAACAGGTTGTTCATGTCCAGGCATTGTGCCCTTTTTTATTTTCCCTGCTCTCCACAAATGCTATTTTGAAAAAACTAATTTAACACCCCCAAATCTGAATGCAGACAGAGGTTACAGGAGGTGGTTTGCAAGTGACAAGGCTCTGGAGAGCTACTGGAATTCCCCTTAATCAAATATTAAACTCGTCAGGAACATTTAAATGCCAAACTATCAATTTAAAAGCAAAACTCCAGTGCTTTGTGCAGGCATTGTGGAGTTTGAAAGGACATTGAAAACCACTGTCAGGAGAGAAGTGAGTGCAAATCCTGATGTTATTTTTTTTGGTGAGACACATAAGAATCCATACCCAGATAACAAGCTGTCTGTGCTTCCCTGCTGGGTTCAGTTCAATGGGAGAAGCATCAAACCCCAGATTATCTTTACACAGCAAGCCCGTTTGCAAGTTGTAATTTTTTAAGCACGCATTAGTTAGAGCAGATCCATAATCCCCCATCAATATTAACTTTCATCCTGGGAGATGTACCAACCCCTTCATAAACATCAGGATTACTTCAGTCAGCTGCTCATTTCATCTGATGGGATATTAAAAATCAAACAGGGGGAATGTTTTGTTTCTTTCCTTTGGAAAATCAGATCGCCTGCTGACAAATGCTAAAAATCCTCGTGTGTCGTATTTGTGTGTTCTTTGCCTTGTTTCTAAGTGTGCATTTCACAGGCCTTTGGTTGGATGAATCCATGAACAATATGACCTGACTGTGTACGTTCCGTAGGTAAAGGGATCGGCAAGATTTCAGACGCAGTAAAACCCACCCAAAAGTTTCACCCCATTGAGGCACTTGAGCCTGGAACTGAGTACACAGTTCGTCTAGTGACTAAGAATTGGGTTGATAACAATAGCATTTTTGAAGATGTAATTGAGACGAGGGGGAGAGGTGAGCCACAAAACCCTTCGAGGTGACGAAACGCTTCCTTTGAATGTGACTCGTGTTGAGGTTCCATCTGACATTGTGCAGTGAAAGTGTTCCAAAATCATCCTCTTGCTCTGTGGTTTAGAAGTTGACCCTTGCAGTTGAATCCCACAGGAGCACAAACACATCTGAGGTTCTCGGCTCGGTCCTGTGCATGACTTGATGCACCGGAACAATCCCAAACCTTGCCAAAGCAGCTTTCCCTCCTATGTGATTTTGAAAGGGTAGTTCTGTGCCATAATCCATTTTAAGTGGCCACTCTGGTGATTTGCATGTATTGGGGGCACTTTTAACTATCTCTCTTTCTCAAAACTGCTTTTGCATGAGAGGCTTAACAACTCTCTGCTCAGCTTTTGTGTGTGGTGCTAATCCTGTGAGTCAACTGCTCTCTCCGAATTACCTTGTGTTGTGCCTTGCAGAGTCTGTGTTCCCATTAAGCCCCAAAATGCCACGCTCTGAACATATTTCTGTCTTGCATTTAAGTTGAATAAGTAGTGATAGGCTGGTTCAATTAGGATCCAGCACAGAGCATGTGATGTATTCATGTCATTGCAGGGTGATGCCCTTTTCCTCTGATTAATTTTCTTCCCTTTTGCTCCTTTTCCATTTCCCCAAGCCTATGCTGGCATTTACGATGGGATTTCCACCCAGGGGTGGTTCATTGGACTGATGTGTGCCATAGCTCTGCTCACCCTCCTGCTCCTCACTATTTGCTTTGTCAGAAGAAATAAAGGAGGAAAATATTCAGGTAAATGGATTTATCGTCCTTTTGCTGTTTTCACATGGTAATAACAAACATCCTTCAGACTTTTCTCTCTGGGGGCAGCAAAGCCTCAAGCACAAACATCCAATTAGGATTTGTAGCTTTTGATAAATATCCACAGAGTGGGTTTTAATGAATCCAAGTGAAACTGTGCTCTCTGGGTGAGACAGTGTTGTGTGCTGGTCAGAGAGCTGGCTACAGCCTTTGAGAGCACTCATGGAATCTTCCAGCGTTTAATCCAGCCAAAGATCCTTGTTGGCAGGGCTCCTGCTCACTTCCCACCTGATAACTGCTGCTTGGAACACTGACAGGGCTTCCACAGGAAGCCAAACTTTCCAAAAGAGAATATTTTGCTAGAAGTAGCACTGTAATTTTTAAAGCAGTGGGTAAAGACTTCATTTTAAGTATTGCACTTTAAATCTGGTTGCCCAGAGAGGTGGTAGATCCCCCATCCCTGGGAGTATCCAAGGCCACGTTGGACGGGGCTTGGAGCAACCTGGGCTGGTGGAAGGTGTCCCTGCCCATGGCAGGGGGTAGAATTATCCCTTCCAACCCAAACCATTCCAGGATTCTATAAACACTTACTAGCCTTTAAAAAACTAGGGTATGTCCCCAGATTCTTGGCTGTGTCCAGCCAGCTGCAGGTCAGGCTGTAGGCAATGACAGGTGGTTTTCCCAGTTCACCTGGGAAAAGAAAAGTCCACATTGGAACACGACACACAGATCTGTCCTTTATTTTATTTGCACAGTGAAAGAAAAAGAAGATTTGCATCCAGATCCCGAAGCTCAATCAATAAAAGATGAAATCTTTGGGGAATATAGGTAAATAGGACCTGCTGTCACAAGCATTTGTGTTTGTGGGGGTTTTGTTTGTTTCCAAATGCCATCATTATTTGGGACATTTTTCTGGCATGCAATTAATGCTGTTTTTCATTTTTAAAGCAAACCTCATAGGAGTGGATAAGAGTAGGAGTATGAAGGTATATCCACTATACTTCCATCCCTCCAGGCTGGGATATCAGGAAATGTTGACGAATCACTGGTTATTTTTCA
>VXBX01005888.1:1199194-1289115 GCA_013400415.1 Scytalopus superciliaris | reverse complement strand
TTTTTTTTTTTTAAATTAGCATTGTATGAATAATGTAAATATATATGATATTTGGGTTCCTGCTGTAGCACCCATTGAAGTGATAGAATTAATTCTGTATCTTCAGTGGGTTTCTATCCCAGCCAGACCCAAATCACGTAATATGGGGAATGGTCATTTTGTGGAAGAAAACAAAGAAACGTTTGAAATACGGTAAAAAATATCAAAACCCCAAGCAAACCTCACTACAGAAGTCTCTGTAGGGGAATTTAAATAACCACTTTGGCTGCTTTAAAATAACTAAAACTAAGAGTAATATGTAATTGTGGTGTGGAGGAAAATACATCATTATAAGAACCGTGCTGGAAACTGGTGTCGCTGGCCTTAAGGGCATAAAATTGCTGTTGAAATCCCACTTATATATACTACATTATTTGTACTGGAATAGGGCTTTTTTTTTCTGCATAATTTCATCTTTATTTAATTTTTAATGCTTTCTAATGGGACAAATATTTAGAAAGGTAAGAAAGTCCTGAGGTTAATAACTCTGACCCCCTCCTTTCCCTCTAAAATCCAAATTTGCCTTTTTTATAAATAGAAATGCCACATGGAGAAAAGCAGGAAATATTTTTATGTGTTGATTTTATTCAGAAGAAGTAAAATTCTCTGTCCTTCCTCAGGTAACATTGCCAAGGTTTTGACACTGAGTTGGCATCAGTGAGGGCTGTAATTGAGTAATTGGGTACCTAATTCAGAAGCCTAATTTTGGGGTTTTTTTATGTAATCTTTTAATCTGTGTTCCCAATGCCCCCAAATGTCATGTCCAGGCAGGAGAAGTCAGGCTGCTCTGGTTCTTCTGTGGTGCCATTAGGAGGAATGGCCAGTGGAATTCCCCTTTTTCCCCTGAATTTTGATAGTGGGTCTGTCCTTTCCCCTGGCATTTTCACTGAACCCAGACTGCACCTGAGCAGATACAACCCTGATTCTGCTTTTGGTTTTCCCTGTTCCTCCCCTCTAGCAGAGAGAAAGTTCCTTAGTTACAGTAAGATAAAATAACAGCAGAAAAAAAAGGGGAAAGCACCTTTATTAGTAATTTAAAATCCAACAGATGCTCACAGAGCAGTGAGATAAAACCTCCAGCTGATGCCTCATCGGTTTACCCACCCACCTCTAAAGGAAAACTTAAATATATAGGCCCTTTTATAAATTGAAAATATTCCTCTGGAAAGTGCCCAAGACTTGACATCAGCCCTGACTGCAGAAACAGACCCCTCAAATCCTTTCTGGCATCTCCTTTTCTTTCCCCATCCTTTTCTTCTCTCTGCCAAGGCAAAAAAGGGCCAAACCCCCAAACACAGGGGTAGTTTTCATTGGCATCTGCCTTTTTTAACCGATTAATTTGTTGAATAATTGCGAAAAAATTTGTGGGGGAGTTCAGGTGGGTGGGCACCACCGGCGCTCCAGAGCAGGACCCACGGGGGCGGATCGTTCTCCATGCACCACCCACACGGACATTTCCCCCCCCTCGCTCTTCCCTCCTGCCACTTCCTTTCCTAATAAAAAAAAAAGAGCAGTTTCCACGCTTGCAACGAAAAGCAGGATTTTTGGAAAGGCATTTCTTTATTTTGTAGTGACAGCGATGAAAAGCCGCTGAAAGGCAGCCTCCGGTCACTAAACGGGGACATTAAAGCCACTGAAAGTGCTGATAGTCTGGTAGATTATGGAGAAGGGGAGCATGGGATGTTCAATGAAGATGGTTCATTTATTGGAGCTTATTCTGGATCTAAGGAAAAAGGATCAGTGGAAAGCACTGGGAGTTCTACGGCAACTTTTCCTCTCCACGCCTGAAATACGATCAGGAATGATTGGTGTTTAATTGTGATATTTATCTTGATTAGCACTTCACAGGTTGCCGGTTGAGCCAGTCAGGACCAACCTGACATCCAGGTAATACAAAAAAACGAGTCACTGCCACTAAAAGATGATTTTCCATCTTAATTTCGAGGTGTTTTCTTCTAAATAAAACAAACCCAATAATTGGTTGCTATACAAAAATGTGTTAGTCTCGCCAAACCAGAATTTCTCGGCGTTACATCTGTATCCTTATTAACAAACTCCGTGTGTTTCTTGGGTTTGGAATATGTTTCTCTGTACAGATATTTTTTCCTGTATGGCTGTTGTCACTTTGTACATACATTTCTGTGTAGAATTCCCACATGCACCATGGCCTTGGTTATAACCTGGAGGTTGTAACACAAGCAAATCAAATAAAAATAGCAGGTTACTCTGCAAAGTGGCACAAGGATCCTACTGAGAAAAATGCTAATTTCAAATACCGGAGGAATATATTCTATATATTGTATAATTTTTCCTAAAGAATTGAACTCCTTTGTGTATGATACTCTAAAAATTATTTTAGTGGTCACAGCTGACTTCAATTACGAATCCTTAGAGATGCAGCTTTATCCACAGGCAAATGTGGATGACGCTGCTGCCCAGTAGCTGGCACTATTTCCTTAAATAAGTTAAGCTGCAGCATCTTTCCTGTGGCAAGGCAAAACAGGGTTCCCATCCATCATCACTCAAAAGGATTTTAATTTGTTCTCCCCACTCTCTGCAAGCTGCATTTCGAAGCAAAATACTTGTTGTCTGTCTCATATTTGTATATTTGTGAGCTAGCAAACATTTCATGGAGACGTTGTACATATGATATTAATATTGACACAAGTAAAGATCAGCCTTGGTTTATTTCAAATGAGACATGTTGCTAGCATGGGTCTGTATAGCTGTGTAGAATGAATAGAATTGCTTCTCGGTATGAGTTTGGACCAGCAAATCTAGTTTTCAGAAGGAGTTTTGTGTATTCCAGTCATCCCAATCTCACACTTTTCCAGTATCACCTAAACTAGACCTACCTGACTTTCAAGAGATCATTTATTTTCAAGCTATTCACTCTTAAATAAACAAAAGCAAAAGCAAAGAGAAAATATTATGGTAGAGTTTCTGTTATATTTTGTTGACTCAATGCTGGTTTAAATCTGGCTCTTTCCTTTGCCTCTCCAACACTAACTCAGCAAAGCTGTACAGCACATTTTCTTGGTCTTTTTGTATTGGAATCTCCTGAATCTCTTTAATAGCATTTGTATTTTGGAGTAGAGTATCAATATGGGTTCATTTCTTGCACTTACAAATGACTGTCACTTCCATTATACTATTTCTTTAATAGTTCCTGCGGGAGGAATGGATCCTAAAAGCTCTTTTGCATCCTGATAGTAATTAGGCAAATATCCCTAATGGCTCCTTCCTGGGCTCCATGATTTCAGGGGAAGAAAGAGAGGAAGCAAGAATTACTCACGTGGTTCTGAGTTGCCAGTAAAGGCTACAATTAAGCCAGGTTAGTTGCCCACAGAAATGCACGTTGTTCCCAGAGGAAAAGGCTGTGGATCCCACACAGCTCCCCTTAGGCTGGGGCTGCTCCTCAGAGCTTGCTAATTTCTGGGAGCCTTTGGTGCTTGATGCTTCTGCATATTCTTGTATCTTTTTTTTTTTGTTTGTTTAATTTTAGCTTTTAGGGGCCTTCCATGTAACCTCTGCTGGGGAAAAACAAACCCCAAACAGCCAGCCTGTATATGAGTAGAAAATGATGAGTGGAAACCTGTCCTGAATCAAAAATCACCCCCCACTATATCAGTGACTCAAGTCAGTCACTTTTTATGATTTATAAAGTTTTATTTTTTGTGTTTCACTCAATGCAAACATGGAAAAATTCATTTTGGGAAAAACTAGATTTTCCTTTTCAAAAGAAGGGAGTGCACAATTGGAGACACCTGAAAATTGGCATCTTGTCAGCAGAGACATTTCCCAGCAGCATCTTTATCTGCTGACTCGTGTCTGCTGCAGCCCCAGCCAGATAAAATCTAAGCACTGATTAGGCTTGTGACAATCTTTGGGGTGAGCTTTGGGCTGGTTGTAATGTATTTCCATTAGGAATCCTCTCCACTGATCGAGGGTCTTTGAAATGGGAATAAAATTGGGATGGGCTCCCCGAAATCCTCACTGACCCCTCTGGGCTGGGGAAGGGCTGTGCTTGCTCACCCTCCCCCATCTCCTTGTGCTTTGGGTCACGGCAGATAAACCAGACTCCTCTTCCCAGCAAAAGCCTCTGTCAAACAGACACAAATTTCAGATTGTATTAGTGAGTGTCAAATTATGGAATAATGAATATGAATCCCCCGTGCTGCCACTTGCTCTGCTGCTGCTGAGAGGTGTTTATGACATCCCTGTGATGTGCTGCTCATCTGTGCTGGGAGGGCTGCTTTTCCTATTAAAATTTTGATTCAGATCCTTAAATCTTAATGTTGGTGTTTCACGTTGCCTCAGGGCCTAAAATTCAAACAGTGAGGAAAAGATGTGCAATGGAACCTGTGCAGTGCACACGGACTTTTGAGGAATATGCCCCATGAATATTAAACAGATGGCTCAAACTCCCAGGAAATCTCACTCACCTGAGCTGTTTTCTCCTCCCCAGTCACTCTTTTCCCTGTTTTTCCTTCTCACTGGGGTTTTATTTTCAGCTGTAAGGGCACAGCTCATCCAGTGTGCCTTGGCAAGTGCAGGGCACTGATGGTTTTTTAGAGATTTGCTTTCAAAAGTAAATTAACGGAGCAAAGCCAGATTTTCCTGAGGAGCTCTTTGTCATTGCAAGGATTTGGGCTGCATTTTTGTATATAAATGTTTCAGGTGAGAGGAATTGTGGCCAATAAAAAGCGTCTCCAACTTCACTGCACATCATAGAATTGTGGAATAGCCTGAGCTGGAAGGGCCCCGTAAGGTCATCGAAGTCCAACTCCCCAAAAATCCCACCATGATCCAAAATCCTGCATTAAATCATTAAATCTTTTGTTGTGGGTTTGTTTTGTTGTTTTTTTCCCTCTGGACAGGAGTGTTTATTAAAATCAGCTGATGGAAATCTGTTGTGATTTCATTAATTAATACCTAGCAGGGAATTTCAGGCTGCCTGCTGGGAAGGGGGAGTCCAGCTGTGTGAGCAGAAGGAGCTGGAGAGGGAATTATTAATGATCCCGTGCCGTGGCTGGGCTCTGGTTCCATTTGGATGTGTTACACTTTGCCTCAGCCCAAGTGTGAGAGGGGAAATGACACTTTCAGATTTGATATCTAAGTCAGCCTGGGATGAGATTCCAGCCAGGGAGGAGGAGGCATTTCCCTGGCCCAAACTCATCCAGGTTTGTGGATTTCTGCAGCCTCCGGAATGAGGAGAGGGATGGGTGTTTCTCAAAAAGTTGTGCAGTTCTGACTGTGCATAAGATTAAACAACTAGACATTTCTCTTCCTAAATAATGGGAAAATGTCTCTGTCCTTTCTCCCAAGAGAACTATTTAGATTCACAGAGCAGCAAAATATTGGTTTGGTATGGATTGTGATCCGAGAACTAATGTTTTCTTTAATTAATATACATATTTAGATATATAATGTAATTACACAATGGAGAACTTGTAGGAATGGTCCCACCTTCCTTCTCTGGCAAAATTTGGGGATCCAGTCTCCAGAAATATTCCATTCTCCGCAGTTCAGCAGGAAAACTGGGTATCAAAGCTCTGCTGGGGTTGGACCTTTAAGAATCAAATCTGAAACTGAATTTCCCCTCTTGATAAAATCATGTGTTCATGTATAAAAAAATTAAAGAACTGTTCTTTGTAACTCACATCTTAACTGGATCTAATTAGAATATCAGTTAATGATTGATATTTGTTGGTGTTACACAGATTTTAACGAGTAGCTCTTTTCCTGGTAACTGCTTCCATTGACTGAGTGGGTCGATCCAGGGCATGAGAGGTTTGAATAAAAGTTATTTTTGAGATGGAAACAAGCATTAGCACAATGTTTCTATATAAAAACGTGGGGGTTTTTAAACAGTAATCCCACATTTTGTAAACAAAAATTAGAATAACATTCACTGATCCTTGAGCTCTGAAAGGAAACCTCATCACTTTTATAACCATCATTTTGCAGGTGAGAGGTGAGGTTAGATTATTTTAACTTTAAAACCAGATATAAAGAAAGGAAGTTCTTCGTGGAGAATTTCCTTTCGTTGCCAATGGATCGAGCCCTCAGCTGCATCTCTGTCAGTGTTCAGGATTTCAAAATATAAATGTACAAAGCGTTGGAGTACCAGGACATGTTTACATTGCAGCTCCGGATCTCTCCTGGAAAATCTCGAGTGATCTGCACTGATTCGTTCTGTTTTCAGGCAGGAACCCCTGGGTGGGTTTGAGCCAAAGCACACTGTCTGCTTTGTTTTGTATTATTATTATTATTATGATTATTATTATTATTACTTTAAACGAGATACTTTGTAATTTCACGAGGCAAAAGATCAAAGCAAATGTGGTGTCACCGTCCCGAGGTTACTTTTTTGGAGCTAAATGTTAGTGTGCATTGATTAAAGTTTAGAGGACCGTGTTGTACTGTAGTTGCTGTTTGTACCACGCAGGTGTGCACGTATGGTTTGAAAAGATATTTTCATTTTACATGAAATACAACTTTGCTAATAAAAGTTTGACTTGATGTAATCTTCAAAAGCCTTGGTTGGAATCAGCAAGTTTCTCTTTTGGTTCGGTTTGGTTTCTTTCACTTGGTATCGTTTCTTTTCTGGGGATCTGATTTAATTGCTGCCCACAGCCCTCTCTTGGAGTCTGTGCTGGGTGTTTTGGTGGAGCTTCCCTTGGCTCTCACTGGGACTGTTGGACACCACAGACCAACAACCATCTGGATACAACACCGAGGCAGGATGAACCTGAGCCTCAAACACCCTGAATTCAAATGCCTCATTAATTCCATGGTGTGGTCACCTCCTGGACCAAACTATCTCCCCAGACACTGTCAGCATCCCTTGCATGCTTTATCTACCCTGTTAATAGTACAGAGCCTCCAGCACACAGAGCTCTAAGCTGTGGCATGTGAAAAACCCACAAAAATAACATTATGCAGCATTAAAATACACTTAGCAATGAAATGGAAGACAAATCTCTGTTTTGAGTTTTGAGCTGATCTGGTTACACATGGTAGAATACCCCTATGAACATCAGCAGGGTGAATTTCTGCTCCTCTTCATTAAAGATCACCAGAATATTGGCACTGTTATAAATATTAAAATATTATTTATTTTAGAATAGAAATAAATTTTAGAAATACCCAGGCATGGGGAACCCAGTAATACTCATTTTTTTCTTATCCCTTAATTAGAGAAAACTACACTTGTGCTTTAAGTCTGAAATATATATATATATTCATTACAAGCTACACTTGTGCTTAAAGTCTGAAATCTATATGTATTCATTATGCAGAAATGACAACTGTGCTTTGTTTGACAAAGAAAATGGGAGAAGAGCAAAGTGCCTGCCAAGAAGAATATGAAAAGTGCAAAATACCTTAGTTTTGATTCAAATGGTCATCCTGTCCTTCCCCTCCCCACAATATTCAGCGTTACATGATTTCTTTAATTCTAATCTGCCTGTCCATGGAGAAGCTTCTGCACGTGATGCACCCAGACACACCCACCTGGTAACTGAACTATTCAAACTGGGGACTCATTAAGAGCCCGCAGGTAAATCCGTGGCAGCTGATATTGCAAAATCAGTTTATTTTTTAATGTGTTTAACAGGAACGTGGAAGATGTAGTCGATGTCAAGCATGAGACAAAGTGCTCACACACAGAATAATCCCTGGTGTGGTTTCTGCGCTATTTGGAGGGTATTTCACCCAATATATATATTAATTTTTTTTTTTTTTGCCATATGTTTTTAGCTGCTTCCCTTGAGCAGGAAGGTTTCAGGATTTTTTAAATGCATTCTTCAGCTGCAAGAACTCCTGGATACCTTCAGTGGGAATGCAGATCCGGGCAGGACTGTGCTAACTGGCATCCACCTTTCAGCAAGGCATCAAGGGCATCCCAAGGGCTTTTTTATTGTTACTCATGTTCTGGAATAACGAGATTTACACTTTTCTCAATAGCATAATGGAGAGGAGAAAGTCTTACAATCATGTGCTTCACTGGAGTGAGAATAAAGATGCTGCTGCCACCGTCAGGTGTGTGGGTTGCAGATCCCAGCTCAGCACATCCCACAGCACATCCTCTGCTGACACCCAGCCCACAGAAGTTTAAGGATAAAATATGGGACTGATATAGTTTTAGTTGGTATTTTGCTTTTAATACACAGTTGGCATTATTAGAACTGGTTTGGGGGCAGAGTATTACTCCTAATGTTCAAACATTTCATTCTGTTCTCCAGTCTTACAACGAAATGTCATCGCTTTTTGACTTTTACCATCTGTTAATAAGCTTGAAATGCAGAGGAGTCCATCAGTCACCCAGAGGGAAATACCAGCAGTCTCACTCCTTGGAAATGTCTAAGCTCTGCAGGTTTCTGAGCCTCATTTAACAAGACTTGAGTGTTGGCTTTGCCATGCTCGAAGCCCATGGCTCAAAGCCTGCCCAGAAGAGCTGTGCCACCCCAGCTCTGCCTGCAGAAATGGGCGTTTCTGGAAAAAAAACACCACTCTCTGAATTTCAATTATTTTTTATTTTTCCCCTGTAGTTTTTGTACTTCTAAGCTGCATAGCCAGCCAGCCTGAAGCTGCAGCATGTTCCTCCCCATTTGCTTGAAATACTGGGGCAGGACACAGACAGCAGGACCCTGTGTTCAGGTTTTCTTTTGCTTGTACCACCTGGTTTTGTCTGGGAGGCCTTGGCTTTAGATTGCTGTGCTTTTTCAGCACCTTTGCAGTGTTTTCCTTGACTGAAACTTGCTGGCTTTGACATCACCTGGGATGGAGCTGCGAGGAGGAGTGGGAGGGTGGGAAAAACTGGGCAGCTGTGGGCAACAGAGGAATTGGCTTGTTTTTAATTGCTCCTCCTGAAGGAAATGCCACACAGGAAGAACCTTTTTACTAATTATCCTGGTGACCAATCAGCCTCTCCTACCAATTTGGGCTGCAGTGATCCCATCAGCTCTGGGCTGGGGAAGCCCTGCGGTGGTGTTTCAGCAGGACTGGGGCCGAGATTGTGTCTTTCTGGGCTGGGGAAGGAGCTGCAGGAAAACCCATGGCTGTGGAGAAGTGTCCCAGGCATCCAGGTAAGAACATGCCAGCATTTGGGAAATGGGTTTGGCACTGCCTGTACTTGGAAGAGTATGGTGAGGAGATCAGGAGACTTTGGTGGGCAGAATTAGGGCGACTGTGATCCCTGCCAAAGGGTTGTGCTGCACTAGGGCTGTGGGATTTTCCCCTTTTTCCTGCTGGAAGATGTGGTTGCTGTGCTGTGTTTCTTCTGGAACAGGCCCGTTGCTGTCCCTGAGGTAGCAGGGCTGCCTCTCCTGCACAAACTTTATTTTCCTTCCTCCTCCCAAGTCTCCATCAGGATTTGTCTGTGTTATCCCTCAGCTCCTCTGTCCCTGGACTTGGAAAACTTTCAGCCTGGTTTGTGTCCCTGTGTTCCTCCTCGGCCCATGTTTTTTCACCACTTGTAACCTTCCCTTTGTCTTCATGGTGGAAATTGTGTTCCACACCTGGCATTTTGAGCCTACCGTGAATTGAGGTGTCTGAGCTGTTCCAAACTTTAAAAAAAATAGATAAATAAACACTTTCTAAGTTAAAAGAGGAAAAGATGAGATTAATCTGCAGGTTTTGAGGCTCCCAGTAATAAATTTTTATTTCTGGGAGAGGAGAGACCCACAGAGGGTGTGAGCTTTGCCAAATCTCCAGCTCAGGTGTGTGAGCCAGAGAGTCAGACATCCCAGGGAACGTGGTTCTCATGGGAAAGCTGAAGCTGATGCTGAATATTTAGCTGAAAACATGACAATTTGTCCAATCCAGTTCCCACTTGCCTCCTGTGGGTGATGTAAAGAAGAGCTGTGCAGGTGTCCAGGCCCTCACCAGTGTGGAGACCCCCCTGAGCCTGGTCCTGGTGTGGGATTTAGCCCAGGAATCACTTGGGTCTGTCCCTCCTGTGCATGCCTGCATGTGGCTGCATTCACAAGATTGCTTTTAAGTGTGTACATTTATGATTATTTATTAAAAAATTAAAGACATAAATGCGGTTTCTAATAAAAATAAGCTCACCATGTAAGAGGGGTGTTATCCTTTATGACTTCAGGCAGTCGCAGTTCTGAGCATTCATTTTACTCTAAGTGGCAATTTATATGAAGCATGCATAGAAAAAAGTATTCCTGGACTATTTCAGCTTCCAGCGGAGCAGGAGTTGTGGTTAATTATTCATAATTTTGAAAAGAGTGCATTTTCCAAGCTCAGCATGGAACAGAGAGACCACTAAGTAAATAAATGTACACAAAGTGCAGGGAAATGAGATCATTTGACACAGTAATTCACCTAATTTGTAAAATAACTTCTTGGGGGAAAGTAATTGTTGCTGAGAGTTGTGTCAGCAAAGGGATGTGGAGGGGGAAGAGCTCTGGGACAGGGGTCCTGAGGAGCTTGCAGAGGTGGGGGCGGACACATCAGAGCAGCTGTTGAAGCCACTTGTTTTCATTGTTTCTTCATCAGGAGTAATTTAAGTGATTTTTGTCACATTAATTTTTTGAGGAGGAACTTATTCACTGAAAAGTGTTTGCTTTGTTTCCTTTCTCATGACCATCAGCTGTGGAGGATTTTTAGTTCTTGAGAAGCTTCTTGAAATTTTTTGCTAAGAAAAAAAAAAAAACTCAACAAAAACTGTTCCTTTTCTATTTAATTTTTTAATGACTTCGAGGATGTGAACTGTCTAATTCTTAATGGTGTCCTGGTTTGCTGTCCTGATACCTCTGAACTTCCAGATTTTCACCATTTTCTGGCTGGTTTTGCACGGAGTTAGAGCTGAGCTCTGCATGGGTTTTCCCTCTCCCAGAGCAGCAGCATCTCCATGGATGTACCTGAATCCAGCTTTTCTGAGCCTTCCAGATCCTGCAATCTCAAGGTTGCAGAATTATGACTAAGAGGAAGAATTTAGCTTCATTTTAACTCCCTTAAATAAGGAAAAAAACCCTATAAATATAGTTGACATCATGGAAGAAAGGTCATCAGGCTCAGTCTGTGATTTATGGGAAATTTTATATTTTTTTTAAAAAGAGTTACAAACCCTCCTTCTTTTTGACTGTTTAAAGCCCTGGGGGAGTGGAAGAACCACCTCATTCATTAAATATTAAGAATTGTGACTCTGTCACTGCTTCTGCCTTTCAAAACTGAGCATTTAAGTATCTGCAAAGCCCATATTTTGACTAATTCTGGCAAACCTCATAAAATTATGCATTTCTCAGTCCTATTATATACGAGCTGAAATGTGTCCATGCCTCTCCTCGCTGAATATTCCCAATATGAGATTTTTCTCACTCTGCCACTGAAGTTTCCAGTTTTTGAAGGGAACTTCCAACTCTGTGGGCTCATTTTATCAGCCTGTTACCAGAGCCTGCTGTACCTGCAGGGTTCTGTCAGCCTGACAAGACAGAGCTGAAGACATTTCTTCTTATAATCAAGATAATAACTGCTAAAAATGGATGGATTTTGCTGCTGCTGAAAATGCAGACTAATTCTTGCCATAATTATCAAGTCTTTAAATGGTAATTGCACAGTTACCATCTATCTGCTGTCAAATTTATTTCAGTAATTGACCTCCTGGTCCAGGAATTAGAGACAGCCTTTGATTATTGGTTCAATTAGTCTTAAAGCATCATGTCTTTTCTTTGAGGTATTTTATCTCTCCAGCCACTTAAAGGAAGTACCAAGAATATCGCTATTTCTTACCTTTATCACCATTAGTACCTGCTGGGTCTCATTTTATTTCAGTATTCAGGTACATTAGTGAGGGTTTTGATGAGAAAGTATTGACTCTGTGCTTTTTTTTCTTAGTTTTAACCTTTAGTGCCACGTTTTGGGGGCAAGGAAATGGGCTTTACTACAGTGACAATGGTGTGGCTGAGCTGCTGCATCCCCAGGTGGATTTGGGTACAGGTTCTGTAGGCTCTGTTGTTTAAATATCAGGAAGGCAAAGAGAAGAATATATATTTTTTTAGGATTGTTACTATAAGCGATGCTTTCCACTCCAAGTGACCAGGGCTGGGTTTGGGAGAATGGGAGAACAGGAATATTGTGTTCTTGTCATGCACAGCCATGTGGAGATGGAGAGACGTGTGGAGCTTCATTTGTTCCTCACTTTGGGTACAACAGTAGCAGTGCCATGGATTTCACCAACTTCTGGCCTGATTTGATTCATGTAAATGAAAGAAAATCAATGTTAAGAGGGCAAAAAAAATAAGTTTGTTTGCTCTCTTGTAATTTATTAACTACTTAAGAGGTTTGTGGTTTTTTTTTTTTTTCCTTTTTAAAAAGAAATTGAAGTCCTTTGACTCCCTGTCCAGGGCTCATGGCTTTTTGTGTGGAGTGATTATTTGGTAGCTGGGAGATGAGGAGGGGGAAGAATACAGAAAGCAAAACTCACATCCACATTTATACAAACACAGCACAGGGCCAGCTTAGACTGCTCAGCTGAATAAGCCACTGACTGTTTAAGTTGTCTGTGTAAAGGTGAATTTCAGACAAAACCATTCCTGAGAAGAAGCTGAAAAACCAAAGGGATTTGAGGTGAAATTAAATCAGTGTTGGGCCTGATCTTGTGGGGACAGGAAAAAAAAAAACAGCTCTCTTGGTCTAAAATTTGCCCTTCCCCAAGCTTGTTTTCACTATGTCTGCACAGGTATTTTTTTTCCCCTTGTCTATTTTCCCTGTGGAAATTCAGCTTATTCCATAAGGGGCTTTGGGGAATGCATTTTCCTGCTGCTGTTGAACATACCAATGAATGTCTGCACAGCAAAGGAAGAAAATGCATGAAATAAACCAGAAACCTGTTTTCTGGTCACCACCAGAAGATGAGCAGTAAAATAAGATGAAACAGAACAAACTCTTTTCCTGCATGTGACAGATACATGATCTAGAGTTTTTAATTATGTCCTTCAATGAGATTTTATTCAGTTCTACCTTAAGTTTAACCATCATGGGGAGGCACCTTGAGTTAAGTTTTGCAATCCCCATCCCTCCAGGCTGGTGATGCCAAGGCAGGTCCCCCTTGGCTCTTTAATGCCCACTGGTCACCATTTGATAACTCTTAGAAGAGCAACTGCTGGTGTTTGTTTCTATTTAGCATTCTGGAGTTTCATATTCTGCAGCGTTCACCTGGTGTTTCAGCTCAGTGCTATTATCCCAAATCCCTGTGTGGAGCAAGGAGGGGGTGTTGCTGTGGTTACCCAGGGGACAGGCAGATGCTGCACATCCACAGGGGCTCTTCCAGGGAATGCATCAGGATAATTGCATGGAGTGATTGTGCTGGGGATATTGCTTGTTCCTGTGTGTCTTCAGATAATCACTTTTATAACCTTGGCTGTGTCCTCTGGAAGGATTTGAGGATGTAGTGATTGTAAGAAATCACCTGTGAGTATTATTTCCCCATGCCTTGTCCCTCCTGGACTGACTGACAGGCTTCCCTGCACCTCAATAACAGCTGCTCAAACTCTGCTGCCTCCACTTCTTGAGCTTTAATTGTATTTCAGCATCTATTGTGTTTTGGTTTGGGTTTTTTTGAATCTCAGAACTTCTGCTGCTTGAGGATTTAGGCACTTTAGAGCAGCTGACACACCTCTGTGCAGTGTTTGGCTGCTGCTGAGCCCCAGACCTGCAAGTATTGGCATCGGTTGGTGCACAGATGAGCTGGATTTTAACATTAGACTTCACCACCTCCCTGTACCCCGAAACTCTTGGTCCTAATGATGCCAAGCACCTCCTGCATGAGCTGGGAGAGGGATTTTCAGTGGGGTTTGCCTGTATCCCTGTGGCTTCCCTTCTGTAGGTATCCCCATGCCAGACCCACCTGGGTACTGAAGGTTTTGGTCTATATTCTCCTCCAGCAGCCCTGCACTGGTGGGACTGGCACTCCAGCAAGGTAACCTGGGAGTGAGGACACTGTGACAGGAGGGGTGACAAGGAGACCTGGGGGATCCCTTCCCAAAGGGATGGTGAGTAGCAAGAATAGGGAGTCTTAACTAAATCAATCACTCCCATAGCAAAAAAAACCATCCTGGTAAAACGCAAAAGTTCCTGGAAGGCACAAGATTTAAGACACTTCAAGGGCACCTTGAGCCTCAGTGTTCCCTGTTTACTGGGAGCTGGACTTTAGTGAGGTTATGGAGGGATGTGCCTGGATCTATCCCCAGGTGTTTGTAAGGAGCCTAAACATCATACCTGAGCTTGGGAAAACAGTGGTGGAAGCAGCCCAAGTCATCTCTGGGACTTGGCCTTCAGTCAATGCATTCATTACATTATTAAAATATCATAAGCACCCAGGGAATTCAGAATTCCCCCTCCCTGTAACTTTGCCATCTCATCAGAGTTGCCAAATAAATGTAATTTTTTTCTTCCCCCCGTACAAAACAACAAGCTTAGCTGCTTCCCTGAGACTCTTCATTTTCACCACATCAGGAACTTATTAATTCTTGATGAGAATTCAAGCATTAATCAATTCTTGATTGAATTCTCCCCAGAGGGAAAGAGGAGAAACTGGGCCAGATTTGCCTTTTGGCTGCTTTGAGTACTGTCTCTGACTTAACACACATGGCAGCAGTGGGATAATCAGTCTGCTCGGCTTTAGCTCCATATCAAATGCATCTCCACAGCTAAAGGGACACTCTGAAGACAATCTCCCTTCTTGAGGTACTGTCTGATGAGGAAAAAGGGGACAGAGACCCTCTGCTTTACAAAGTGCTGTAAAACCTACAGATAAAATGCTGCTTTTTATTGTTTTCCACTTCATTCCAGAGAAAGGAGTTAAATCATAACCTTATGAAAAGTATGTCAAAACAACCCAAGAAAGTGTTGTTCCTTTCCTCTGAGAAGCCAAGGCAGAAGGTCTCAAATGGCTGGTGTGGGATTGCCCTTGGTGTTTCTTGGAAACTGTGGTTGATGTTTCTTTACCTCAAAGTGTGTCACACCCAACAGGAAGGGGCTCTGTGTTAGATCCATCTCCAAGGCAGGAGAGTGATGGAGCACTGAATGGAAAGGGAGTGGTTGCTCAGTGCAGGGAAACACGGTTTGATTACGTCTGGTTTGTGCTAATGGGAGGGGGGAAAAAAGTCTCAAATTATTTACTGTTCTTCAAAAGATCCAGTTTCACAAAGTTTATAGTAAAATTTCCCCCCCTCCTCCTTATCCCTAAAATGCTCCATAACAAATGGTGAGTGGGGTGATTAGGAGCACAGCAGAGAATGTAAATGAGGACACTGGCAGAGTAAGACCAAAAAAATGAAAAAAATACATGCTAAGTGAGTTTAAACCTGTTTCATAAAGTCCTTTACATAAGACAGGAGTGAAAAGAAGTTGCACCAGCCCGTTTGCAGATGGACCCAGAGCTGTTGGTGTCTCTGTCCTCTCCTGACAGGGAGGGAGGGAGGAGGGAGATGTTGCTGCTCACAGGAGGGAATAATTTATATCCCAGCAGTGATTAAGAGGCAGTTAAACAGCAGCTACTCTCATCAGACTCTGTTAAATCAGTAAGTCTGCCTAACTGGCACCTAAAATTTTTAAGAGCCGTCTGAGCTACTCTTTGGATCGTTAATGTTTATTTTTAATAAGTCCTGGATCACTGGGGAAGTTTCAATAGGCTGGAAGAAAGCTCGTGTTCTGCCATTATTTAAAAAGGGTAAATGGGATGACCTGAGTAATTACAAGGCTGTCAGATGAGCGTTCAATCAATATGTGTTTCATACCAGCAGATGTAAGGTCATAAATCTAAGAATAATGAATGGAGCTGATACAGGCAGGATAGGAGATTTTATCCTGGGAAGCAGAGTACAGCAGGGGAATACTGAGGAGCTCTGGTAAGAATCTGGCTCTCCCTGTCACAGGGAACTCCATGTGGGGATGCTGCTGTCCTGTTTTACTGTCTATGGTTCATGAAGACACTTGGAAATTCAGAGGGAGTTCAGAGCGAATTCACCAGAATCATTAAAGAATTTATAATGCAGCCTTGTACAGTTGGAGCCTGCTAAAGGCACAGAGGAAAGGGGAAGGACTTCCCAAAAGGTCTCTGATGATCCATGCTGGGATTGTACTGGCACAGTTCCTGGTGGCTGCAGCTCGGACCCAGAGAGCTCAGCTATGAGTGGTGTGTGCAGTGCTCATTAATTACTGATAATTTGGGATTGTGGCAAATCTCCACCACTAGATTTCTTTGCAACAATCTTAATTTTTCCCCACTGTTTTTAGTGGTCTTTGGACTGATCTTCCACCCAGGCAGGGTCGAGCTGGTGGCCAAGGCACGGCAGAAGGGCTTTGCTGTTGGCTTTGGCTGAGGATGCGCAGGGTGGGCTGGGGGTGTCTGAAGGGCAGAGCTGGCAGCAGGCCCCCTGGGCTGGAGCAGCCACCCCCAGCAATGAGACCTGGGCATCTGCAATAACACAGAAAATTGATAACCTGCCCCTCAGCTTGCCCAAATGTGTTTGACCAGGGAGCTGGGAGGCAATTCCCACACAAACTCTTCCATTATTTATAGGTATCTAAGGAGCCATCCAGGCTACAAGGCTGGTTTTGCAGGTGTAGTGTAAATTGAAGCCTATTTTTAGCAGCTCTCCTGGAGGTCAGGATGTGCACAGGTGCCTTTGGACTCTGCAAAATCTAAAAATATTTCACAGATATAGCAAGTTTATTTTAAATTCTCTTCAGAAACTCACGAACTCGCTGATTTTTAAAGCAACCATTGAAGTCTTGCACTGTTTTAACTTCCTTTCATCTCTTAATTAATTGACAAAATTAGCAACAACAATATCTGCCCTGGTTTTCCCCTTCAATTAGTTGTTGGATATTCTGAATGAAAATACTGTTGTATTTTGGGGACTTGGGTAATGCATTGCCAACAGAATTGGCACATTAACGTTGGGTTTGTGAATTGTTTGTGTTTAAAAAGTAACTGCCAATGCCTTTAGGAAAAAAAATACATCATAAAAAGCCTACGGTGCATGAGAGGCTGAGTAGGGAATGACTTCTGGACTCTGCAGAGTCTTGGCTATTCTTGGGAGCTCCTCCCCTGGTTTCCCACCAGGAGTTAAAGAGAGCTGGAAATAAAATGGTACGGTGGGAATAAAGATACTTTTGACAAATCTCCCTGATAAAAGCATACGTTTTTAGAGTATAGTTTGACTTGGTATTTAAGTGAAGAGTTGCGTTTCAGGGTTTAAATGACGTTTCTGTTTGGAATTTAAATCCATATCCCATATTTTGGAAGATTAAACCCAAACAAAGTCCATCAAATCATTCCCTAGGGGAAAATTCCAGGTTGCAATTTTTGTAGTACGCTTTCCCACTCCATTTTCCCATTCTCCCCCGGTTAAGGTTTTAACCTTTCATTTAATTCCTAGGCAGCTAGAATTTGATACTGATATTTCTAACCCAAATCAGCCAATCTTTATTTCCCAGCCCCAGGGAGGAGTGCAGAGCACTTTGGGAGGCTGCAGTCCCCGAGTGCAGCAGACAATCCCTTTGGAACACTGCTCTGGAAGTGGGGATGGCTCCCAAAGGCTCTGCCAACGCCCTCGTCTCACACCTGCTGTGCTCAGGTTACATTTGCTGCAGATATTTCTTCCCAGAAATTCACTTTCCCTCCCTCTCTCTCTCTCCTTTGGCTCTTTCATTGCCTTTGTCAGAAGTCCAGTTTCTCCCCTCTCTAGGAAAGGAAGTCTTTGAAGTTCCCTCTCTTTAGTCAGAATAAGATTATTAAAATATTTATTGGGTACCTTCATGTATAAAAAGTCTCTGAGGAGGGCTCCAGGAATTAGTTTGGATTTGGGAGTCTGATTTGGCTCCTCCTCCTGACTCATAAATCAATTTGTGCTCATTTGAAGTTGATGAGCCTGATTATCAATATTCCAGCAGCAACTAAATGGAATTCTATGGATTTGGGTGGAGCTGTGTCAGATTTCTAAGGTAACTTCTAATCAACAGAGCCCAAGTCAATGGGATGTAACTGTTAGGAAAACATCACTTTTAACCCAAAACCATTAAAAAATACCTTTTTTCTTTTTCTCAGTACTCACCATCCTACAAATCTTAATTTAATGATTTTCTTAATGTGCTCTGTAGATCTCTAGTGTTAAAAATAAGAAAATAACTGTTCTTTTAATTATCTAACAGTGGTTGGTTTGTTGGGTTGGGTTTTTAATGAGTATTTATTTGTTTTATCACTACTGGCAGAAAGAAGTGTCCTTGCAACTGTTCACACTGTGACTGTTTTGCAGAATTTTGTCAAAATTTTAGTCAGTTTGGGTTGGTGTGGACAAATATTTGTCTTCTGGTCACCTGCCACATCGTCCTCAGCTTCAAAGTCCTCAAAGAGAGAGAATAATAAAATTTAACTATTTTAATGTTTGCAAATGTGATTTCCATAACTGAGCAAGCCCAGAAACAACATCCCATTTCTTGTGAAACATATGGAAGGCACTTTTTATAGGGTTTCTAATTAAGTCTTCAGTATTGTAATATGTAATTATTGTAGTTTTGAGTGTTGTCAGGTTGTCTTTCATTGGTGTTGGTGCTAAAATACAGAAGTTGGCAAATGACTGAGTTACAGGGAGCTGTAATTTTGTTTAGGAATCTGGTTCTTGAATCTTTGGGAAGGAGTTATCAAAAACTTAATGTGAAATTTTGATCATGCAATCTTGGGTTTGGGGGTTTTTTTGCTGTTTTGGTGCTTTTTTGCTGTTGGTTTTTGTGGGGTTTTTTTTGTAATGTTATGGGGAACTGCAGTCAAGAGAAATAAAATACAGATTTCTTTAAAGAGTTTATTGACCACCAGCAAATGGCTTTCCAAGGAATGCCAATTCTGCAACATCTGTGATGTGTCCTGTGAAACTGACATTTTGGAGCTATCAATGGAATATTAGGAGGACAGGAAGGGATGAGCTGTGGCTTTGAATGCTGTGGAGAATTCCAGCTGGGATCTCTGTGCTGCAATATCCTGGCTGCTGTGGCACAGACTAAATAATGGCACTCCTGATTTTTGGGAGTGTTTCACCTGTATGTTCAGAGAGGCTTTCCAGCCCAGGACACCAGGCTGCCAATCCATGCTCCCATAAAAACCTGGGATGTTTAGTGGAGAGCCCACTCCTGCCTGCCCAGGGTTGTCTTTGCTGCTTGTTGGGCTGATCCCTCTGGGTTGATCTCCTGGGACACGAGTCCCTGGAAGCTGTTTGGCTTAACCCAATCTTCTGAAAACACCTAGTGCAGAGAAAAATCTCTTTACAACAGCATCATCTTCAGGATAACTTGGTTTTTTCCACGTCCCAGAGGTGGCACTGCAAGGCTCAGCTGTCACATTGATACGGATTAGGCACCCACAAATGTTGGACAGGGAGGAAATGCCAGTTCCTTGTTTCCAATGGTTAAGCTGAGGTGTGCTAAAGGAAATATTATTGATTAGCTTTCAGGGTAAAGTATTAGGGATGTTGGCACAGATGTGTTCAGCATCCCTGTATATTGACTAAATGTATGAAAGATGGATAAGATACAGCTGTGATGGGCACATCTTGTCTGAAGCAATGGCTTTCATTAACTTTATTATTAAAGTGGACATTTTAACACTCGAGTGCTGGAGTCCCTCTGCATGCCTGTGTGATCAGCATTGGGATCTTTTCCTGATCTCTAATTTAACTTTTCCACCAATATAACCTTTGGTCTAACATGTTTTATGCTCTTCTGAGAGCATAAGGGAAATACAGCAGAGGAGAAGGAGTGAAAACATTACCCTGAGCAATTCTGACTAAGCACGAGAAAAACATGTTTTTTTAACATTAATAATTAAGTTTATTTTCACAATTGGTTTGAAAATGTGAAAATCACTTCATTTTTCATGTACCCTGATTCATGTGCTATTTCCAGTGTATTGCTCAAGACCCAAAAATATGTATTTAAGCAGAGGGGATGTTGTCACTGGAAGAAAATGAGGATGTGCTCGCCCTGTGGCTGCACTTTGTGTTGCACTGAGCTTACCTGGGCCGGCTCCATTTATTGTAGACTTTGTGTGCAATTTGACTGGTTATTGTGATGAATTAAAGGGCCAAGAAGATGAAGTACTTTAATCGTGATTGCTTGTTCGTGAGCCAAATTTCAAGGCCGGGATTTAATAACTTTAAGTGCAAGAGATAATAATAATAATAATGGCAAAAGTTACATTGTAAGAAGTAATTTCAGTTTCTAAAATAAGTCTGTAGAATAGTTCCTAAAATAATATTCAGCTAAGTAATTTGTGTAGCTACATAAATATTCCCAGTGTTCCTTAAAGCATTTCTTTTCCTCCTCAAGTCTGCAAATTACCCTTTTATGAGATGCTGTACAAACTAACTACTATATCTATTCAGAGTATGATAATAACTCCTTGCCTTTGAATGAAATATTTGGCCCTTGAGAATCTGCCGGTGGCTTTCCTCACAAAATACCTGGAAATTGAATAAGATCTTAAGCTTTATTATGTACATATAATACTGGAACCTGTGGGATTATGTGTAGTAACCTTATTTACAGAACTGTAAGATGTATTTGCAGAATATATTTTAGGCTGGGACAGCTCAGTTACACATATTTATAACCTCTTCTTCTTATGTGACTTGATCTCAAAGAAATGCCAAAGGTCTTCCCTCAGAAAAAGGATCCTCAGCACAATCTGAGTATAACTTTAAAGCGAAACATTTCAGAGTAGCAGGAATAAAATCTGCACCTGACAAAATAAGAAGTCACTCTCTAAATCCTTTTTTGCTCAAAATGCGAAGAAATTGTAAGGAAATACAGCTTTTCTCTTACAAGAAAAGCTCATGAGTGGTGTGTCTGTTGTGTTTTGGAACTGGAATAGGGCTGTGAAGCTTCAGGTACCAGAGAAATAAAATGAGTGTCCTCATACTGATGAAAATGCTTTAATTTCTTCCCAAAGTGTATTCCCTCCCTGGAAGCAGGAATGGTTCTGGTGAAGAGGCTGCTCCCCCAAATACATGCAGTTTCCTGACATGAAATTCACTCCCTTTGGAAGAAAGGGGGGGGGGAGAAAAATTCATACCCCCTCCAAGTGAGAAAAGGGCCTGTACTGGGAAATCGTGAGGGAGTTTCAAACCCTTATTTTTTGGGAGAGAGCTGGGAAAAGGCAGAAACATTCCTTGCCTTGTCAGAAGTGTCCCCCTCCTCTGCTCTGTGAGCACCGAGTTCTTTGTGGCCAACATGTGGACACGTGTCAGGGCTTTGCAAAGCAGCCTTGTGGTTTTAGTCATGGGGATACCAATGCAGAAGGGCTTTATAGAAACTTTAGAGAAGTTAAAATACAGGACAAAACAACTTTTTTATCGTAGCTGAAGGAAAGCAGAGATTCACAAACACTTTTTTCCCCCGATCCTCTTAGCAGTTCCTTCACAGATAAATAATTCCATTACATTTCTATTTGAAACATGTGAGCATGATCACTTTGGTGGGTTTAGTTATTCTAGTTTTCTTTACTAAGCTGTTCTTTACAGGCCTTTTAAGGCACTGGAACTGAATCCATGTCCAATCAAACTGATCAGCATTTTTGGGCATGACTTTTCAATCCCAGCGTGGTGTACAGTCATTTAATGTAACTTTATCCAACAGAGCTGTTGGGATGATTCCCTAAAGATTATCTGCAGGATCTTGAAGAGCACTTTGGATAGCTCAGAAGTCTCAGCACTGTATATATTTTTCATTACATTCCTGCTGCTTTTGTAATGTTTCCAAAGTGTCAGTGTTGGGTACAGTAACAGAAGAGTTTGCAGTTTCCTTCACTGAGACAGCAATGCTGTCTAAGGTGAAATTAAAATAGACTCCACTTATTTGTGGAATTAATTATTAAAATGGGCTCAGCAATCACATCAACTCTGTGCTTACAAGGCTTTTCTTCCCCTCGTGCAAATGCCATGAAAACAATGAGAGGTGGGGCTTGAGTTGCTTTGCCTTAGTGGTGGCTGCCCCTGCTATGCCTGTTGTGTTATTTAAAATGTGGCTTTCTTTAGTTATTCAGTGCAGTGCATTTCTGGGGTTCAAAGTGGGTCCTTACTCATTTGCAGAAGCATTTAAACCTAGTTCTTGCCAGCTGTCAGATTCTGAGTTAGGCTCAACTAATTTGATTAGATTTTGTTCTTAGGCCTGATTGGTAATGGCTTGGGCTGGAAGGGACCTTAAAGCTCATCCCATCCCACCCCCTGCCATGGGCAGGGACACCTCCCACCAGCCCAGGTTGCTCCAAGCCCTGTCCAACCTGGCCTTGGACACCTCCAGGGGTGGGGCAGCCACAGCTTCTCTGCCCAACCTGTGCCAGGGTTATTGGAATTCTTCCCAATATCCCATCTAAATATACCCCCCAATCAGTTTGAAGCCATTCCCCCTTGTCCTGTCATTCCAGGCCCTTGTAAGTAGTCTCTCTCCATGTGTCTTGGAGCCCCTTCAGGTAGGTACTAAAAGACCACAATGAGGTCACCCCAAAGCTTCCCTTCTCCAGACTGAACAATCCCAGCTCTCCCAGCCTTCCCTCCCAGCAGAGCTGCTCTAATCCCTCTGACCATCCTGGTGCCTCCTCTGGACTCCCCAGCAGCTCCATGTCCTTCCTGTGCTGGCCCCAGGGTTGGGGCAGCTCTGCAGGGGGGTCTCACCTTGGGTGGGAGCAGAGGGGCAGAATCCCCTCCTGCCCAGGACAAAGGGGTTTCTGGGCTGCTGGGGCATGAAGATGGCCGGGGAATCCTCAGAGTTCCCTGATATTCAGCCTCATCAGGAATCACTGGAATGAATTGTGCCATAAAAGCATGTCTCTGTGAGCACATCCTGAATTTGAGGAATCTGGGAATGGATGTGAAACGGGACATTTAGGAGGCTCTCTCCTGTGAAGAAGCAAGTTTAAAGGTCTGAAGTTGTGGGTTGGGATTTTTTTTTTTTTTTCCCAACAGAGATGATCTTTGAAATCTTTTCCATCACTTCTCTCCACATTCCAATTTCAGTTTTATAACACCCCTCACTGTGCACGTCTTGGCAGGAAACTTGCCCATCTTGCAGAGCCTTGCATGAATAATTCATTGGAGTGTCATGCTGATTCTCAAAAGGTTGGAATATTTCTTTGGAGAAAGTGTTTAATAAGATTCTTCCAAACAACACAAACTGTAGCCTTGTATGAATTTTATGGGGTAGTAACTCTTGAAAGGTTTTGCACAATCAAGGATTTAATGAACTGAAACCCAAAACATATGGTAGTCCCTTCTACCTATTTGTTTCCTGAGTTGAACAATGGAGATGAAGCTGCTTAATTGGGGTCAGAAACTTGAGTCTGTCAGATCTGAAGGCACAGACAGAAGTTTCAAGAAGTAGGATACAACTCCTATTTGGCTGCTTATATTTACATCTTCATTTGGGTGGTATTATATGACAAGGAGGGAGAAGCAGCTTTGACACTTATTTTCCAAGCCAACAGCAAATATCTGGCAGCTCCTGCAAAATGCTGTCTCTGAAGTCTCCCAGCTGCACTGTGTCCCAGAAATTCTGTTCAGCCAGGTGCCATTTAACCCAGCAGAGGCACCGAGGCATTTGCAGTCTTGGAGGGAAGGGTGAATTCCAGGACAAATTATGGATATTTAGAGGTTCCTGAAGCTTTCTACAATTGAGGGTATTTTGGCTTTGTTTGTTTCTCCTTTTGAAGATGACTTTTAAACAGGCTTTGGTGATCTAAGAGGCTGGTTTGAAATGGGAATCCCTTGAAATCTTTCAAAAGAACCCCTTCAATTGTTTCTTTTTTTCCTTTTTTTGTTGTACTCTTTTAGAATTATTCCAGTTTTTAGTGGGTATTATTTTGCCATAAAACAAAAAGCAGAGCCCAAGTCAAGAACCAGCCAGTGCAGTTAAAATACAACATCACATCAATCTCATTGCTGTTTGCAGGAACATATTTCACTGTATATTTGACAGCTATAAAATTGGGATGAAGTATTTGGTGTTGTTCTGAGGATGGGACACCACAGGACTGTCTGTTGAGAAGGAAAATAACTCACAAAGGAAACATTCACGGTATATAATTGGTCCTCATTATTGAGCAAATTAGCTAGACAGTTATTGTACTGTTGTCGTTTCAAGCCATTCCATCAGAAGAATTTGGCCTCAAATCTAAATTCGGGAGAGGCTCCCACTGGTGTTGGGGTGGTGCAGTGAGGGAAGATGAGGAAACAGCCAGAGTGCTGGGCCTTTGCTCTCTGTGCTCTTTCAAAGCTGGAGGGAGTCACAGGATTTCTTTCAGCTCTCCAGTTTAAGAAAGGATGAGTAGCCCTTTCTCCAAATATCCTTCCAGCAGCGCTGGAGCTGCTGCCCAGGGAGCTGAAAAAGCTCCGTCCTTGGGGATTTTCAGGACTTAACTAGAAAAAAGCTGTAGTTTGCTTAATCCAGTGTGAAGAGCTTTACTTTGAGAGGTGAAGTTGTGATCTCCTGTAGTCCTTTCTGACCACAATTCTGAGGAGTGTATAAATTTTAAAGGCAAGGGTCGCTCAGGATTTCAGGGAGGCTTTGGACAACACCCAGTGGCACAGGAGGGATCATGGCCCATGGAGTGGGCTTATAAAATACATCTCCTTGGATTTCAGTGCAGAGATCCCTGGATGCACGTGTGTGCCTGGTCCCCCCTGCCAAGGATCCAGCCTCTCTCATGGGCAAACCCTTGTGTCTTGACAGACTTGAAGATTTGCATGTTCCTTACTCCTGAACGTATTGCTGCATGGCTATTGCTCTTTGCAAAGCCTTCCAGGGAGCTCATTTAAGGATTACATTGGTGAGTGGTGGTTTGCAGTGTTTGTGAAGTTGTTTTCACAACCATCATCCTAGAGAATTGAACTTAAGCTAGCTGATTTTTTTTTCTTCTTCTTTCCTAGTTGTCATTTAGTTGAAATTAATATTGTAATTGCTTTCTCTGGAGACTCTAGAGCTTCGTGCACTCTCATTTATGGAGAGAAATATGGATGACGGGTGACTAATGATGCTTAGTTAGGCATTATTTTAAAAATAAATACAGGATCTGTCAATCCTCTCTCTGTCAGAGAGAGAAGCAGCTCCTGTTTTCACACAGTCTCTTCCTTCAGGGGATTGTGCCTTGGGAAGACTGTAATGGGGAGAAGTGTATGAGCTTTGGCTTTTCTGGCAGTTTTTACCCTTTCCTTTGCAAATATCCTTCCACTTTTCTGATAGCATTTATGGGGGCTGAGAGTGCCTTGTGCTGAAGAAGGGGGAGAGAACGTCCTGCAGTGTTGACCACAGCAAGTCAAGTCCATGTTCTGTAATCTTATAACTAAGGGTAATAGAAGTTGGAAAACAACGTTTTTAGCCTGAGGAACTCAGCTGAGCTCTGCTGAGTAGGATGTTACTCTGTGGAATTAATTTAGCTGAATCTGTCCTCAGTGGTTTAGACAAAGTGGACTGGCATGTCCAGCTCTCCCTCTGCCTCCTTTGCTGACAAGCCTTTTTGGTTCCCCCCCCACCACCACCAAGAGTCTGATCATTGATTAACTCAGTTCAGATTCCTCTGAGTGCACATTTTTTATTTCACTCACAAATCTACAATATTTTATTACCTTTGTATTAACTTCTCACTCTTCAGATGTCCATTTCTTACACTTTCTCTTCTTGTGAACAGTCTTGTTTCCTGCTGCTTAAAAAGAAAAGGAAACACTCTGCTTTCCAAGCCTTCTTAAGGGTCAGCGTGCTTTCTCTTTAATACTAGCTGTGGGCTACAAGGTGCAGGAGAGCAGAGGGTGGAGTATGGCAGCCTGAGCAATCAGCTTGGATCCAAACAGAAAAATTCATGACCTAAATGATGTATCTGCCTCCAGATGTCAGGGCAGCAAATAAATGTTTCATAAACTTTACTTTCCAGGTCAGCTCCAAAACATGGTTTTACGTCCGTGATTTAATCCTTGTTGTTTAGAGAAAGCAGCACGATGAGAGTGGACAGGGAGCAGGGAGGTGGTCCTGGACATTTCTGGTTTTAGGGGCAGTCTTGTCACTAATGCTTCCAGTCAGGAAAAACAGTGTGCAAGACTGTCTTGAGGATGAAGATTAATATCACATGGGGCTTTCTTTGTATAAAAATCTGAGGAAACTATTTCCAAAGCCCATGAGACTTTCACAGCAGGTTTAACACCCTGGGGCAAAAGCAGAGGCTCCTACAGGAGCCAAACCAGCCCTCTGAAGTCCAGCCCACCTCCTTCTGCACAGCAAACTTGTATTTTTACACTGTGATAAAGTAGATGGGTGATGACTGTGCTGAGAAAGTGAGAGCACAAAGCCAAAATCCATCCACACTTATCCATCTTCTCGACCCTCACATCTTGTGGAAGCACTGGGGGCTTTTTCACAGGTGAGGGAAAAGCCTGTTACTGCATCCTCAGGAGCAGGGAAGCTTTGATTGCCTGTGCTAATCCCGTGCTGCTGAGCAGAGATGCCCAGCACCAGGGCCCTGCCCATGCCAGATTCAGCCGCCTGCTCCAAATTGGCCCCTGCCATTTCCGTGGTGCAGGGAACTGTATCATGGCAACCTGTGTCTGCAAGCCTGGCCTGAGCAAGCTGTGCCTATTATTAGGAAGCCAAATGGGACTGCACACCACGCAGTCTTAAATAGAGCATGGAGATTGTCAGCAAATTCTGTTAACAAGTGGCAGAATTTATGTGCTCGTGGGCCAGTCCTACATTGGAGATTTATGGTATTCTCCTTTCACGCTGTGCTGTTGCTGCTGCTTTACAATTAGAGGGAAGCTGGCATTAGAAACATCTGCTGCCCGTGTTGGCCTGGAGTTGCCAAACTTCTCGCTCTCCTTGTGCCAAGGAGTACCTTGCCAGCAGCACCGTTGTGCTTAGATGTTAAATGTTAACTCCCGAAAGCGCCGCACACAGACGTCGGTGCCACTGAATCAGCACTAATGCTGACATTTCACTTAGGGAAGGGGAAGGACTTGGGAGGAAGGAGCTTAATTAGCATGGAAGTGCAGAAAAAATAGCATGTTCTACAAAAGAGCACGGTAAGAGGTTATTTCCTGTGTTTTCCTGAGGTTTCCCGACATCTGCTGTGGATCTGTTAGTTGGGAACGGGTGGCTCGGTTCCAGGCTGTGGTCCTGCACTGAGGTTCCTCCTGCTGGGGACAACCCAGGGCACACAGAGCCCCAGGGAGGGTGTCTCAGGCACTGCCAGAAGTACAGAAGTTGCTCCCTTTGTGCATCCAGCTGTGTTTGGGTGAGCTGGCACTGCTGAGATGCTCCAGGTGGGTCAGGAGCTGCACTAGGTGATGTACAACCTCGCACTGAGAGGATCCCAGTGTCCTTTCCATGTGTGTTCCCTCTATCTGAAATGATTACTGATAGATAAAGAACATGTCAGCTTTTCCCTTCCACTCCTCACTCTAATGGTTAGGGATGTTTTCCTGGTTGCTCCCTGAACAACAGCAACGCCCCCCTGTAAATGACACAAGACATTCTCATTGCATAGAAATTAAACCAGGAGTGAAGTCCTAAGAAACCTGCACAGGAGAGCTGAGCTGGGGAGCAGCAATGCTCAGGAATAACATGAATTCAGACTCTCTCTATCTTCTAGCTACATTTTGAGATAGGGTTATGAAATTGTTCGGGTTTAAAAGGCCCTCCCACAACGTTTGAGTCCAAGTGTTCCCCAGCCCTGCCAATCCCACCACTACCTCATGTCCCCAGGAGCCACATCTACACGTCTTTTAAATCCTTCCGGGGAGGGTGACTCCACCACTGCCCTGGGGAGCCTGTGTCCAGGCTTCACAACCTTTTCCATGAAGAGTTTTTACCTAATATCCAGTAAAAACCTTCCCTGGCACAACTTTTTCTCTTGTCCTATGACTAAGAGAAGAGCCCGGCCTCCACCTAGTTCCACCCTCCTGTCAGAGAGTTGTAGAGAGCTTATAAACTGAAAGTTGAATCTCAAAAGAAGAAAGAATTAAATGTAGAGAGTCCCTATAGACTCCAGAAATGTGCATTTCTTTTTGTTCCTTATGGGGTAACATGTTCCTTCTTCCAGGCAGCGTTTAAACTCAGGCTGCTGCCAAGTTTCCCACCTCGCTATTGGAGTTTTCTCCTTTTTGTAAGTGTCCTGCTTTCTTGCAATTATTTTTTAGGGCTTTTAAAAACTAATAGAATTATCTTCATAGTTTTCTGTGGCTTTCTGTATTTGTGACTTTACTCAATGGCAGGTAAGACCCCCCCCCCCCCGTGTGAGCATCCCCAAGCACAATCTTATTTGTAAGTGAAACAGTGTTTCCTTTCTATCTATTCTACTATAAAGTTGACAAATATCCCATGTTTTGCCTCCTGATAACACTTTTCTTATTAGCCAAACAAGGATGTCAAGCTGATAATGTGTGTACAAGTTACAGATGTAAAAGACAATGCGGGGCACTTTGTTTTAGTTCATTCAGCGTAAGAAGGGCTGAAAACAAGTTGGGGATCATTTCTTTGTGCAGCCGTGGGTTTGGCTGTACCCGTTTTACTCACTCTAAGATTTCCTTGCTCTTGGAGCAGCCAGGTGTCATGTAAGACCCGAGGCCGTTTAGCTTAATACACACCTGCAATTTGAACACGTAAATCACTTTTTTTCTCATAATGCATTAAAAATATCTCCCTTGATCAGAAAGGAGAAAGAGATGAAGTTTAGCAGCAATGCAGCAAGCAAAGGAGGTTTTGTTTCTGGGCTGAACCACAGAGGATGTGTAGAGATGCTTGCGTTTTTAGGCAATACTGTCAGTATAGGCTGTTGTTGGTAAATTCCCCTGTTGTCTGTAATTCCCCTTAGAAAGGGGGTGTTAAGGCTGTAAATCCCTGCAGGGTGTGTCCCTGTGGGTGTCACTCCAGCCCCTGGCTGTGTGCGGGAGGTTCGGAGCCGTTTGCTGCAGCGCTGGGGCTGTGGGAGCCACGCAACGATCAGCAGAGGGCACTGAGCTAACAGGAGTTGGAGAAACATTGTCACTTGACTTCAGCGCAGCCTAAATGGCCCCAAGATTAATCTGTTAATATCCTCTCATTCCTTTCCCTCCTATATCAGTGTTAATTGCCAAACAAGTGACAACTTTCTCCAGTATATTATACCGGTCCATTATACACTGCTGCTGTAGATATGGTTATTTGCAAATTTGCTACAGACTCCTCCACAAACTCCAGAGGTTTTTATGTTGCTCCTGTATGTATGAATTCAAATAAATAGAGTCTGCGATTCCATCTATATCAAATTTAATCTGCATGCTGTTTAAAGCAGTCTAAATATTAAAAACAGATTATTGGAGTTTTCCACAGGAATAATTTTATTTTTCATAGTTTACTTTCAGATCAACTTGTCGACTTCCTTTGGGTTTATTTTCCTCCAAAAGATTACAGCGGGTTTTTTAAAAAAACTATGCATTCCCAAGTATATTTAAGCAGTGGTTTGTTGTCAGCTGGCCTGATAAATGCATCCACCACTGAGGCTTGGAAGAAATAGTCAGCATAAACCTGGCTGCATAAAACACCCCGTGAAGCAAAGGAAATCCAAAGGAAAGGGCAGCATGGCTGAGGTGGGGTGAAGGAGAAGGCAGGCAGGGGCAGAGGCTCCTGCTGGTGTTTCCCAGCTCCAAGGGCAGAGCCCTGGCACGGGATCGCGGCGGCTGCAGACGGGGTTGAAGGCAGTCTGGTGTCAGCAGAAGTGATGAGACCTGGCATGTCTGGAAATTGCTCTGACAGCCAGGGCCCTATAAAATTTTAATTTGAGAAATGAACCTGTTCTAAACTTTGCCAGTCAGGCCCTGCAGCTTTTACTTGGGCGAGATTTTTTGTGAAGATAAATGAAAATAGACTTAAGGACTCTGACAGCAGCCAGTGGGCAAGTCCCTGTCTCGTGTCTGGCAAACAACCCCGACCTGTGTCACGAGATTGGGGTCAATAAATAAATATCAGTTGGTGTAAGAGTGGCTGGGGTGTCACAGCATTATTAAAAAGCTTTCAGGTTGAGCAAAGGACAGTTTTGTAGCCTTGAAGTGCTGGCCTCCTACAAATGGGACTTTTATTGTCTGTTATGTATTGGTCTCACTAAGAGCATTATGTCAAATGTAATGACATCCTGCCAAGTTTTCTGAGAATTGGCTTCTTCATTGTTTTTGGAAGGTTTGATTAAAAAACCCTGTTACTGGAGGTGCACTTTAGGTGTTTAGTGACTCTCGTGGCTCAAATCAGAAAAGGGATCTCACTTTTAGCTATTTGGGGTGAAAACCCAGTGGAAGCATCAGATGGGAGGAAGAGCAAGCCTGTCAAGCATTGGTTGAAGTGCCTTCTTCCATATGTTCCCAACATCTGAAAGGAAAACTAAAAATGAGGAAAAGAAATTAAAAAAGGCATTTTACAGCTATTACAGTAATGTCACTAAGTTAGGAAGGCATGGAGGAGATGTTCAAAGAGCTGTTGGCTCTGAGGGTACTTTGCTGTGAGCTCAATGGGCTGCCAGGGAGGTTTGGAGTCCCCATCCCTGGACATGTCCAGGGAATGACTGGACGTGGCACTCAGTGCTCTGGACAAAGTGGGGATCAACAGCTGAGCTTGATGATCTTGGAGAGCTTTTCCAACCCAAATGATTCTGTGATTCCGGGGGGGAGTGTTGCATCCATCATTTGTAGTGGGCAGTGCAGCAAATGCACCAAGTTCTTCATTCTTACTGCACTTGGTTTCCTTAAAAAAATAACTTTGCTTTCCTCACAAGCCACACTGTCATTTCCCAGAAAGCAAAGACACAGCCAGGAATAATTGCTTTAGCCTTTAGTTTTGAGTGGAATTTTTTGTTTTCCTCTGCCAACCAAATAGAAAAAGCACTTGTACTAGTTTAACATATACTCCTATCTAAGAAGAAGAAAAATTCAATAGAGATGAAGATAACTTTATTCTGTCAGAAAAGAAAAATATATATTTGATCCAATCTATGCTAAACTTTTCTTTGCAGTTCTTGAGAAATAATAATAATAAAAAAAAATCTATATATCACATTCTTGGCCAGTACTTGATGACATTACCCTTCAGTTTTTCCTTCTATTTTCTTACTAACTACAACAAAAAAGGTAGAGTATAAACTTATGTTCCAGTAAAGGTAGAGCAGCAGAGTTCCCGTGCACCTCATCTTACAATTTGCTTTGACATGAAGTGAGAAATAACTGAGCACAACCTTTACTACAATAATTGGATTTTTGCCATCAGGAAAAGCTTGTTACATTTGTGTCCTCTGAGAAATAATACACTTTTTAGGTTGAGTTTTATAGACTCCATTCTCTGTAACCTTTGAGGGCTCAGGTTCCAGGAGGGAGATGGGATGTGCAGGGGCTGGATCCTTTCCCCGCTGAGTCGATAGTCTGTCATCCTTCTGTCAATAGTGTTGGATGCTTTACACCACCACAGCCTAAAAATCGTCTTGTGAGCCATGTCTTAAAACACAGACTAATTTTAGAGCAGTCTCCTTTGTCTTCCTCTTTTTATTTTGCTTTTTTTTATTTTTGCTGCTGTTGTTTCAGGTCATTCTGTTTTGCAAGTGATTTTTCTCTCTTTGTGCAATTTCCTTGAAGAATTACAGGAAAATATAATTAATTATAAAACCTGCATGAATAATGCTGAAAATGTCATTTAGGTCAGAGCCTAAGGATGAGTGGGCTCTGTGAGCTGGGGAAAAGAACTTGCTTTAGTTTTAGCATCTCAAGTGTTTTCAAATTTGGTGCTTCTCTGCATCATCCCTGGGCTTCCCCAATCCAAAAAAAACCCCCTGCTTAATTATTTTCATCTCATTAAACATGTAAGTAATTTGATAGACTACCGAAAGCTACTTTACCATAAATATTGGTGATCATCCACAGGTTTGTCAAGGACTATTTTTGTCGCTCTCCAATCTGAAAATGAAACAAATATTGCAAAGAATATAAGAAATTTCTTGCTCCATAACATTTGTAACTATCGTGACATTGTTCCAGAACTCTGAGTGTATGGGCAGTAAATAATCAAATACGTGCTAAAACCCATTCTATTAGGGTTGTGCAACAGTGTAAAAGAAGCCAACAGCTCCCATTGGCATTCCCAGGAACTGGAGTGGGCCTTGAATTAACCCCAGGGATAAGAGGAGCCTGTTTTGTTTCAGTCTCACCAGTGTGAGGTGGCATAACAAGCCATTTCAGTGGTGGGAGATGGATATTAAGTGAAAATGCCTTGTACTCAGAATCAATTTGAATTGCCTTCAGACTTTGCATAACCTTCTCCTCAGCACTATACAAATGCCTTGATAGACTCATTAAAATCTGGAAAACGGGAGAGAAAATCATAAGATCAGAGACTCATGAAAGAGTCGAAATAAAAATCTCTAAGTGAAGTGTGGAGTGGATCAGGGAGAATTTGAAGTCCCAATTTCTTTGCCTTCGTGGCTTTATCGCTCACTAACTGTTACTTCAGCACTTTTATGCAGTGGAACACACACATTACAACTTATATAATCACATTGCTTTTTGTGGGGTCGTCCCTTTGCCACTCTTACTTGTGTAGCTCCCAGTGAAGATCTCTGTGATGCCTTTGGAAGAGGAGAAGAACCAACGTTAATGAAACTGAAAAATAATGATCCTTGTGTGCTCCTTTTGTTACCTTGGAGGCCAAAAGGGCAGAGATTCTGATGAGGAGGAATAGTTTAGAACTAAATGGCCATCTCCTGCTTCTAGAAACAGATTTAAAATGCAATTTATCTCATCAGGGCTGTGCATAAGTTTGGTTAAGAGAACACTCTTGTGCCTTGCTGCTGAGACCACACGAATGGGTATTTCAGCTCCCTGTTCCTGTCTGCCTCCAAGTGGACGCAACAAGTGGCAGCATTTTATTTAGTCACATAACTAAACCAAAATTGTGTCTCATATCTGCTGTTCCTCTGAGGTTAAAACTTGGCTCTTGTCCTTAAGGATACCTTGAAATGAGATGGCAGATTTTTGGTTGAAACTCCCATTTACATCCCAAACCGACAGAGAAAAATTGAGATATTTTTTTTTTATCATGATTCTACAGTAGGAAAACAAATTGCTTCAGATTATGATTGCCTCCAGCTTAAATTGTTCTACTGTTTAGTCTGGAGCTGCCTGACAGTTTCTTCATTTATGCCTCACAGCCATGGACATATTTGAGACATTAGGCTGGTGCTGGTGTTGCCNCTAGATAGGGAAATTAAGTAGAATCATAAATTTGTAGAATTCTGTGATCCCGGGGCGCGTGTCATGGATTGCTAGAGCTAAACTCATAGCAAAGGATTTTTCTCTGCCTTGCCCTGTCGTGGAAGTTTGTCACTGGTTTGTCAGCCTTGACCTCCTGCCACATTAGCTCATTGCAAACCTGACACTCTTCATTTCTCAGCCCTGTGTTTTGTTCTGAGCTCTCAGAGCCAAGATCAGCCACAACTGCCTGTGAAAGTTCTATGGACAGGTATCAAAAGCCATCATAGGGCGTGTTCTTTTTCACACTGGGTCTCTATTCACCATCTCGTGTCCTACACCAGAAACACAGATCTCATCATTCACATCTCACCACAAAATTTAGTGGTTATTCATCATAACTCTGATTTATTTTACAGACTTGGCCTGGCTTAATAACAACTTTTACACCACAGACCAATCTACACTTGAAATACAGGTCACTGAATAGTAGTGGATTATTGGAACTTGGAGATGAGAAGTTGCCTGTGACAGACATGCTGGTGGTTTCTTCTAAACTTTGGCTTTGGTCAACTGTGTATTTCAGCTTCATTTTAGGAAAGGATTGCAGTTGTTGGAGCTGCAATCTGAAGAGCCAGCCTTGCACATTTCCAGCTAATACAAGCCTGTAAGTACTTTCAGGAGTGCTGGAAGTTGATTCCACGTTCACTTTAAATTGGATAAAACTAACCACTGCTTCAAAGCCACCTGGAGATGCAGCCAGCATGGTCTCAGCAGCTTTGCCCCTCCAGGAAGGTGGCCTCACTTCTTCACTACAATTTCTTGCAAACTTTGCATGTTCAAATGCTGGATCCCATCTTTGCTCCTAATGGGAATTAATAGCACTGGGAAATTCTCCCAGCAGTTGTCTCTTTTGAAGAATTACGGTGTGACCCCCTAAAAGTTGACTCTCTGTTTTCCTTGCAGGTAGGAACCCATGTGGGGGGAAAAAAGCCACTATTGCAGAAACAAACCAATAAAGTAAACCCCCAGTGACACTGCCACTGACAGGTAGGGGCTCCCAGACTGGTTCATTTTCATAACCTGTTGTGACTCAGAAACCTTAACAAAATATGTGCTTGAAAAGAAGGTCTTGGGTAGATTGTGCAAACCCAAAGCACTTGGGAATCAGCTGCTGAGAGAACATGAAAACAAAGATGATGTTAGCAAGTAGCGGGAGAAACCAGGTGAATCTCCTCCCATCAGGAGGTTTATCCATGGTAGTGGCTTTGCTTCTGGATGGAGAGGAGCTCTGGGAGGAGAGGCAGGTCTGTGGCACCCTTTGCTCATCTCTGAACCTGCAGCAGCTGCTCAGCAGCCAGATGTTCTGCTCTGGATGGGTAAATTAGAGCTGCATCACTGAAACTGCAGCACTTCACACTCCCCAGTCTTGATGCCTCATTTTCACTTTAGAGATAATTTTTCTTTCCAGTTCTTAAATATATATATTCTTTTTTTTTTTTTTAGGTGGGATACTGGGAAGCAATTCCTGGCTGGGAGGGTGGGCAGGCCCTGGCACAGGGTGTCCAGAGAAGCTGTGGTTGCCCCATCCCTGGGAGTGTCCAAGGCCAGGTTGGATGGGGCTTGGAGTAACCTGGGCTAGAAGAAGATGAGCTTTGAGTTCCCTTCCAACCCAAACCCTTCTATGATTTCACTTTTTTTTGAGTGGCGGTGACTGGTAGGATTTGCTTCATAGTCTGTGGGGAAAAAGTAAAGCTATAGAATCATAAAATTCTGCTGGTATTGGGATAATGAACTCCCAGAATGGAGCCAGGGCCTTGAGCTTGGCAGGGAGTTTGAGCAATGAAGTGCAACAAGGAATTACTGTGTGCTACCTTAGGGTAGACTTTTTGGATTGCAATTCTTATTTACAAAGACAATTACCATGTTCTTGTCTGGCTGTGCTTTTGGTGTTCTTGGGGGATACCAGAAAGCCACCAACACCTTGAGGTCTTGTTCAGATAAAGAAGAAAGAACATCTGTCCTTGCTGGATCACAAATAATAGAGGAAGGTTGGTGAGATGATCAGGAGAGATTTGATGAGAATCAGCAAACAAGTGGCAGTTCACAACAGCCCCAGATCAGACTGACTGTCACATGGCACAAAGGCTGGGCATGTCCCCATGAGTTTCTCATGACTCTGAACTTACTGTGGCGATAAATTGTTGATCTTTATCAGATCTGAGTTATCCACACAATCTCCTTCCCCGAGTGCTGAGCTGTCTGAACAAATCCTGCAGCCGAGGGATGGAAAAGGGAGGTTTTCAAACTAGTTTTGGGAAGGATATTTCTCACCCAGCCCTGCAGACTCTGGTGGAGGTCACACTCACCACCCTTTTGTGTCTAGTGGAGCCAGGACAACCCTACTGCTGGAGCAGGGGAAGCTGTGAGTGTCTGATAACCACTTGTTTACATGGAGTGGGAAGTGAGATTGAGAATTCCCCTCAAGAGCACTTCACATCTATTTTATTTTTTTCTAACTCCAAACTACGTAATATATTAATTTTTATCACCATTTTATCCCATGTAAGGCGTAGATGAGGCTATACAACATTCTACTCATTTCTCATACTACAGCAACAATAATTTACATCAAGAGTTGTAAATTATGAGACCGTTGGAAATAGCAGGGAGTAAATGCTTCCGAAAATGCTTTAATGGGAGAATTGATATGTGTGTTTCTTGTAACCCAGTTCAGTCTCAACTGATAGTTAATTGGGTTGTCATATTTACAGGGAAAGTATCCAAACATGCCTGAACTTCACAAAACCTCCTGTAAGGAGAGAGAGACAATGTTGGAGCCAAACCAAACACAAACTTCTGAGCCTGTTTGCACAGCAAGCTCAAGAAGCACTTCTGCTGGTCTGCCTGAAACCTGTACAATTTAAATGCCATTATTCTTTTTGTTGATGTGCAGGCAAGTTCTAGGACTAGTGGAAAACCTGAAAATGCGAAGTTTGTTTAATAAAACCTATTAAAATGGGTGGCATGAAACGGAATTATTTCAACTGGAATATATACACTGGGGAAAAGCAAGATCTTGAATATTCACATTACAGCTCATTGAAAAGGCAATGGGCTATGCAACAAGATTGACAACAAAGGGAAAAATGATGAGGAAAATTGCCTTACTTATCTGCTAGAGTGCTCTTGACTGCCAACTGTAATTTTATGGTTCATTATATAAAAAAATACCATTAATGTTAGTACTTGTGTATCATAATCACGAGAAGAAGGGAAAAAGTTCATTGAAATGTGCTCCATTTTTAATCAAGACACTATAATTGTGTGTTTTTCAGGCATCATCAATTTCCATCAATTTTACTGCTGCAAAAATAATGTGCTGCTATAGTTCTTCCACAGGTCAATTCCTGCACGAGGTACACTGACTGCAGGGATGTAAACTGTAAATAAACAGTGGCATAATTTATCTTCTCTGATATTACTTGGTTCATCACGAGCTTTAAGTTGATAAGGGAAGAAAATGGGATGGCTGAATTTGAATTGTGTGGTGCATCATATAACTTAGAAATTGGAGGAACTTTTGTTATATAAATGTTGTTATATAAAATGTCAGGCGACAGCCAATATTAGCATTGCAGAGCCGGTATCGCCCAGCAAATGTGTCTGTCAGCTTATCTGTGTGCTTTCAGGAGCTCTGGGAACCACAGAGCAGACAAAATGGTCTGAAACAATGGCAGGGGCTGCACTGAGACGAGTCACAAGCCTTGTGGACTGGCCATCTCACAACTCTGGTCAGAGAATGTGGGGAGAGAGGGGAACGAAGGTGTAAGTAATTCAAGAGTCGCATTGCTTTCTTGAAAAGGGGACACAAGGAGTTTTAGTGACACGTTGGAGTGCACAGAAAGCATTTCCTGAGTTAATGTTTGTATTGTTCTGGTAGGATGTTGGGGAACAAATTCCCAGCAGATCCTCAGCCCCAGTGCAACCCCAGAGCAGAGTCTCTTTCCCAAGGACTTTCTTCTTAACAAAAGGGAGGTGATTCCCAGATTGCTTTCCTAGTCAAGGGCTGCTCAGACTTTCTTTATTCCATGAGATTATGGCTGAGACTGACTTTGAGCAAGAACTACTCCTTTCTCCTGGCAATGTGCTTTGGGTTTTGAAGCCTGGGCAAGTTACATTTTGTTTACAAAATTTAAGTTTTAAACAAGCTACAGCTGCCCAAAAAAGTAGAAAAAGTTCATTCTAGGATATTCCATCAAAGTTTTAAAGGCTGTCTTTCGTCTACTGGTGCAGAATATCGATAAAATCCTGATGTGTTTTATGGGCAAACCCTGCGGTATCTGATCCTTAATCCCCTTGAGCACATCTCCTTCTGGCAGAGCTGCTCCTGGAGTCTTGGAATCCTAGAATGGTTCTGGTCCTTCCACCAGACCAGAACCAGAACTACTGGCAGTATTTGTTTCATGTTCACTCCTGTAACCTCAGTCTAAGCTTCTTGCAGGGCAATTTGTAAAATGCCCAAGACTGAGGGCAGGTTTGTTGCCTCACATGAAAGCAGCACTGACACATCACAGGCAGGAATAAACACATTTCCTCTCCACTCTCCCTCTTTTGAAAGCTCCCTCTCCTTAATGAAGGAAGAAAAGCTCAGCACACTGGAAAGGGCTTCTGAGTAGCTCATGTGAGGGCAAACAGCTCATAAAACTGGCATTACTTGGCTGATATATTCATGTAGTATTTCATCTGTACTGGTGTAATACACCATCAGATTTGTGTAGCTTTAATTATATATTACTTGATAAAATAGGTTCAGCTGTCAGGAGCCCATTGCAGTGTGAGGCACGCAAAGTTTTGTTGAGAGGGAAAGAAAAGAGCAGTTTATTTTATTCCTGAAGAGTACATTCTTCAACATGGTGAAGTGAAGGATGGGGAGACTGACGCTGAGAAGCTTTTCCGAGGCTGACGAGCCTTCCCGGAATGTCAGTGCTTCGCCAAGGCAGCAGGATCCAGGGCTCTGGGAACAAAGTGCAGCACTGGCTGCCAACTGAACCTCTCTGCAGCTCAGCAAAGGGCCTGCAACAGCTGGAATAATACCCATATTTACGCCTATTTTCAAATAAACCTCAGTGCACAGCTCGCACCTCTGAGGTGGGATCCTCCTGCAGAGGATGTGGAGCGGTGAGTGCTGGAGGAGCCTCTCCCTCCTCCTGTCCCCAGCAGAAGGGAATGTCTGGGATAACACACTGCAAATCTGCCTCTGAAAACATGGCATTATTCATAGTGTATGATTAGTCTTGCACGCTTTCCTTGTTATAAATATGTAACACATGCTCCAGTGCAGAATGTGATAATGTATTCCAACATGATCTTTATTGCTGATATTTAAAAACCTGTTCCTGAATATGCACAGTTTAAATTTCACATGAATGTACATCTACCATTTTTCCTGGTTTAAAGCATAAAGTCTCTTAGGCAAAATGTAGGTTTTATGTCAATCCATTTTTACCCCTTTCCTCAGCTCATTTGTCTACAGTTAAATATTTTCTTCATCTTCCCCAGAAAAATATGAATTATTCCAAAGCACTGAGTGCTGCAGTGTGTGTGTCTGTGTTTGTTGGTGAGTCAAAATACAAACACTGGGATATTCTCATTTGTTTTCCATTCCAGTTTTTAAGTGATATGTTAGGAAGCAATCATAATAAAGAGGACCTGAAGAAATCATTTCTCAGTGAGACAGCAGCCTGCTCTTATCTCTAATCTAAGAGGCACTGGATAGAGGTCATCTTCTGATCAATGAAGTGAATTTCATTTTATGATGCTGAAAACAGACAGAGAAAGGTACAATCAAGTGCTTTCCAAAAGAAAACAGGAGCAGTCAGAGAGGGATGGGAGAACCATAACAAAAATAAACACATTTACTGGTCTGTAGAGCCTGTTTTACAAGGACCTTGGAGTGCAGGAAGAGGATGTTGCTCTCCTTTAGCCCCCTGGATATGCAGAGTATTGCCAAGATTTAAAATCCCTTTACCTGCCCAGGACAGTCTTCTGCACAAAAGGGGTTAACAGGGTGCACTGCCACGTTCTAAGATCATCTCTCATAAAGGAAAAGAAATGTAATTTCCAAGCTGTAAGTATGGAATGTGATGGGACTTTCAGGAATGGCCATGCACAAGGAATGCTGGTGGCTTCTCTGTTCCACAGCTCCAGGAACTCCAACACAACCTTCTCCCACGAGCTTGGCTGTGAGGGACTGGCTCTCTGGTTTGCTCCTATTTTGCTTTTCAAGAGGAATTTGCCTTGGTCAGGTCTCACAGACTGTCTGATGTGATTTTGGGTCAGTGAATGATCTGCAAGGTCTGATCCAAATGTTTGCTACTGAAACTGTATGGTTAGTTTAGAATATTAAGTATGGACATGTCATGGTAATTGAGCAAATATTGGATATCTGATGGAGCCTGTGCCACAGGAAAGCCTTAAAACAGTGTCTGCTGCTCCATTAAATAACTGTGGAAAGGGAGGGACCATTCATTGTGTTTTGGGGAGTTTGGTTACAAATGACTCTCCAGCAAGAAGTTAAAAGTATTGAATTTCTCAGTAAGCACAATTGTCTTTGTGAGATGATCCTTCATGCTGCAAGCTGGATAATTTTCATGAGAGGAAGCAAGATAACCAATGTTGATAAGAGCAAGTAGATGAGAAAGTGGAAAAGATTGTTTAAATATAGAAAGGGATAAAGAGGTTTGAGAAATGGGCCAGGAAATGGGGAACTGAGCATCTGTCACAGTGCATGGGAAAATCATCCATTCCTGGATGTCTCACTCAATATTGGTGTCTGATCTATTGATTAAAAAAGAAACTTGTACTGGAATTATTCCTTGGTGAAGGTTTTCAGAGCAACACCAGGTATGTACCTGTGGATGGAAAGGTGTCGCTCAGGCAGTGATGGTGACAAGCAAATGTTTACAGAACACCCATAAACCAGGGAGGAAATAAAACTGCAAGAAGAGAGCCCTAAAGTGACAGAGCAACAGTGTGTGGAGGAGCTCAGGACTTCAGCTGATGTGCTCCTCATCCATGGAGGGTATTTGTATCTATTTTTATGCCTCATCCAAATCTAAGGGCTGATGCATAAATATATCTGGAAAGACACTGTCCCAAGTAGCAGAGCTTCCCTTGCATCAGAACATGTAACAGCTTATTTTTTCCCCCTAAACCTTGCAAACTATCTGCAAAATCAATGGAAAGGCAATGAGAGCCCTTGCTGTCAGCATGGATTAATCTGGAACTCCCTGGCATCTTCAGATCATTGTGCATCAAAACATGAGTTTATATCAAAACCTTGAACAGTGACTCAAAGTATCCAGGAGAAAAAGACAAGAGAGAAAAAACTAAAACTCCTCCAATTTCTATGGCTTGCAAACTTCAAACCCTCTGATTGTGCTGGGAGTCTTTGATCTCAGTATTACTTTTTTATTGCCTTTGAAGTCAAAAGCAAAGGGTGATTGCAGTGGGATCCTGAGCTGCCAAGTGTTAATCCCTTATAGTCATGTTTAAGGTACATCACATTAGCTATTGACCAGTAGACACTAAAGAATGTGACCATATGTAGAGAGTGTCTTCTTATTAAAGGAGGTTTCACACATGAGTAGTGTTGGTTCACATTGGTTTTCCCAGCAAAGAGATCACCAAAGAGCTCAGAACCTCAGGAAGGGGTTTTCTAGAATAAACACACTTAATAATCAGCTGTTACAGCTGAGCAGGACTTCAAATGATGTCAAAAGTTCCATGCTAAACAGCAGTGTGTTATTTTTGGAGGAGCTGATGAAGGAGCCCTCCAAAGGTTGGTGAGGGGCTCAGAATTTCTGCTGCTCCCGAGACAGGAGTTAACACTGTAAATTGGTACCAGCCTCTGCCTTCAGAGCAGAGCTGGAAAAGAAAAATGGAAAGGGCTGCATTTCTATGGCTTGTAAAATATTCATTTATGTGCTGCGCTCGAGGAGAATCGATCTCTGGAGAGCAGGAGGTTTCTTCATCTCAGTCAAATTAGATTAGAGGTAAGAGCTGAGTGGGATGAAATGTCACAGGGACAGTGATGGGGTGAAACAGCCCCGGCACTGCTGGCTCTGAGCGGGCAGGGGGTCACTGGGACAGTGGGGCTGACACAGGAGCCCGTCCCTGAGCAAGCATGGCTGGGCTTGGATTCCACTCAGTGGCAAATTGTTGAAATATTTCTGCAGACTTGGTCTTCAGTGACTTGTTTGATCTGCCAAATTATAGCAAGGTTAAATAAGGTCAGCGCTGAGGGAGGGCAAGGGTTGATTCCTTTCCTGCACAGGCACAAATTGGAGTGTCCTGTGCAGGGCCTGGAGCTGGACTTGGATGAGCCTTGAGGGTCCCTTCCAACTCAGCTTATTTTATGTTCTGTTCAGAGGATGCAGCAATGGGCACAGCAGGTTTTATCTCTGCTCCTCCACAGGCACCTGTTGCTCCCAGACACTGCAATGCTCCAGGCACATGTGTGGCTGCATCGACTTTGTTAATGCACCCTCTTGAACATCATTTTTTGATTAGTTTCTTCATCAGTTGAGGGAATTTCAATCCATTGGATTTCTCTAAACCTGGAAGACCCCCAGCCAGGGCCGTGCAGAGGATGTGAGATGTGATGTGGGCAGGCACAGTTGGCTTTGCCGGAGCCTGGAGTGACTCGTCACACCAGTCCAGTGGGTTTTTTTTTTGCAGTTAAAATGCTCTTTGAAGATTTTAAGTGAGACATTCTATTGTGAATGATGTTCTTTCAGTCTTTTTTCCTGATGTTAAGCTATCCTGAACACTTTGTAACAACAGACTTTTACATAGTTAAACTGAGAAATATCTTCTGTAATGTTTCCAGCTACTTCTGACAATAATGTCTTTACCTCGGGAGCAAAGTATTCATGATGATGTCAATAAAGGCAGCAGTTTTGACAGCAGTTTTATATATCAGCAAAGATCTGGAGTGCCGACTATTACCTGCATTATCAATTGGCTAACACTTTCCACGAGAAAGATGTCTCTTTAGAAAGCTGTTCCTTTTATGAGTGTCATCAACTTCTGTCAGCCTGACACGACTGGCTTTGACTGGGTTTGAAGTTTTTGTTGTTGTTTAAATTTGTGAGAACATAAGTGAGCGTTTTGTGAGAAATGGATGTAGAGAAATGTGTTATGTTCAATATAAACGGCGGGTTTTTGGGAACACTGAGATGTGTGGAGGGAAAGACTTAAGTAATAGAGTGATTTGCCAAGCTTTTGGCAGTAAAACAGCACAGGTGTAGTGCAGGCAGAGGCAGTGACTTATTGCAGCTCTCAGTATCTCTGCCTTTAAAAGCTCGGGGGTTTAGAGCTTTGTGCAGAGTCTGTGTTGGATTTGGGATAACCCAAGGGCAGTGAGGGAAGACAGTGAGCACATAATAGTATCCCAATAAGAAACACTTCATTTGCAAGTGTCAGGTATATTTATTTTTCATGTTAAGAATAAAAAAAAAAAGCTTTCAATATTTCCAACAGTGCAAATCCGTATGGTTTCATACTTTTTATTTTTGATGAGGTTTGTTGATTGGGTGCAGAAGGGGCACAGGTTTGCTCACAAATTTCTACCATTTCACCTTTTTCACTGTTTGCTGGTGAATGAACACCAGCATAAAAAAAAAAAAAAGAAACATCAAATATGTTACAGCTCACCACAGGCTTGTGTCAGTGACTGGTGGTAAAAGGGCTCCTGAAGAGTAAGGAAGCACCAGTCCTGAATCCAACAGGTGACAGTAAGGCTTTCCAAAATTGTCACTGCTGGCTTGTAAGGGGCTGGTATCATCACAGAATGGGTTGGGCTGGAAGGACCTAAAGATCATCCAGTTCTGTGGGCAGGGACACCTTCCAGTATCCCAGGTTGCTCCAACCTGACCTTGGACACTCCCAGGGATGGGGCAGCCACAGCTTCTCTGCCCAACCTGTGCCAGGGCCTGCCCACCCTCCCAGGGAAGATTTTCCTTCTCATATCTTGTGTATTGTACCAGAACACCAAATGGGACGTGGATGGAGAGCAGAGCAGCTGCTTTCATCTGGGGAGGCCTCTTCCTGAATACTTACTTCTGAGATATGAACCACCCTCAACACATCACTCAGTTGTAAGAGGGTCCTGTAATGAAATTAGAGCCTTACTGAATAAATTACCACAGGGTTAATTATATGTGTGATACGCTTGCCATATCTCCAGCAATTCCTTTGACTTTATTACAGATAAAACAACCACCTTGTTTGTTTTCATAGTGCTTGATAATTTAAGAAGATTGAAGAAATGTTAATTGTGAGTTGTCCAAGAAGTCTTTAGAAAGATTTTAATACCTTTAATAGTATTAACTCAATATTGAGGCAGTATTATACCAAATACTTTCTGTGTACTGACAGTGTGAGTCCTTTGGAACTCACCTGTGTGAGCCACTGACCTTGGTATGTGTGAGAGACACTGGCAATACAGTGAGAAAATGTTGGTTTAGTCTATAATATCCCCAAATTGATTTTTCTGATGGAGTGAGGAGTCAGAAATTATCTGCATCCAATCAGCAAGGATCTTTATGTAAATTAATGCAGAATTAGAATAGCAGAGTACAACCTGATGACATCGGCCTTATTTTTTGTATATTAGTCAATACTTGCCAAGTTTACAATTTTCCCTTTCCTTTGGCTTGTTTATTTATAATTAAGTTATTTATACGTGCACACAAGTACAAACACACCCATTGGACACAAATTCCAGTGAGGCTTTATTTTTATTTACTGCTTTCTCCAATAAATGAACATCTTGCAAATCCCTGCAGAGCTGCATCGACTCCTGGAGTATCATCTCCCAGTTTATTGAGTACAAATGGTGACTGAGTGTCCCTTGACACTTCAGGAAGACCTTAAATATACAAACCCCAAGTTTTAAACAAGCTACAACTTTATTAAGCCAGCACCACATCTGGGAAATGATTTGAGATGGTTGGGAGTTTCTTGCTAATTTTTTTTTCCCACTGGAAAAAAGTGCTGATTTGCCCAAATCCAAGCTGTTTGCTAAGCAGAATTTGAGTCGACATATCCAATTAAGAAGCAAAAGAAGCCAGTGCAATAGCAGGTTGACACTGTTAACTGAAGATTGTGCTTTTTCTTGTGATGGCAATTTTTCAAAATTTTAATGAACTTCCACTTGAAAAAAGAGTTGAAACCAATTAATTTGACTGACCTGACAAAAAAAAGAGGGAGAGTGTTGGTGGGTGGAAATGTGAGATCACAGATTTACACCCTGTCTCGTACATAAGTTCTCTGCAAACTGTTGAAAACCTGGGGGGGAAACGAAGCTCTATCCACACTCAGCGGGAACTTCCCTGCTGCTGCACTGCTGAAACCCAAACTCCTGCTCGGAGAAAACTTGGGAAATCGAGGGGGAAAGCAACATCTCAATGGGAAGGGCATTAACAGCTTGGTTTGCATCCCCTTGGTGTCTTCTGCTTTCCTGAGAGCAGCTGGTTTCCATCACTCCCTGCCACAAAGTTGAGCTGGGGGTTCTGCTTGTCTCTCAGCAATTCCTTAGCACATTCCAGCCCATTCCTGGTCCAGCTAAGCTTTGTTGGGATCTTCCTGACTATCTCCTTTTTGCCTCAGTTCTACTGAACATGACATTTTTAAGATATGGATCCATTTTTAATTGTGGCTTTGCTTGAAATTCGCATGATGGCAACATTAGGATCCTGTCAAGTTCATTTGGAAACCCAGTCTGGTTCAGAGGAAAAAAAATCCCTTGAATTTAAATAAAGTTTGAAACTATCTCCCATTAATAACATTTTAAAAAATTAATTTGCCCCTGTGCTCAATAGGGCATAGGAAGGACAGCAAGGTTTGAAAAGCCACAGCAAATAACTTCTTTAGTAAAAGAAAAATAACCTCATAGCAGCTTTCTATGGCAACTCACAGGATTTCTCTGTTCAATGGAGCATGAAAATACATGTGCTCTGTATGAATATAGAAATGAAGAAATAATTTATCAAGCAAACATAGAGGTGTTTCTTCAAGAATTTCTATTGCTTTGGAAACATTATTCTTTTTTGACACAGTTTTCCTGATCTGTTGTCTGATGGATAGATCCAAGGTGGGAGAGGAAACATTTTATGATAAAGAAAAACTAAGCATTAAGATGCCAACCTGTGTTTTATCTAGTTCAGTTCTGCCCCAGAGAACTGGTCTCAGAACAGTTTCCCCTTTGCAGGAGTTATTGCCTTACCTCCTCTGTGTCTTTTGCCTATTCTTTCCTTAGTTTCTTAATTTTTCCTTTGTATTTTGCCATTCCTGAGAGAGTGAAGCACTTGCTCTCTAAGGTTATACAGAAATCAAAGCCAGCAAGTGTCCAAGGCCAGGCTGGACAGGGTTGGAGCAACCTGGGCTGGGGGAATGTGCCCCTTCCCATGGCAGGGGGTGGAATGGGATGATTTATTACCTGTGCCAACAGTGACAGAATTATTGTGACATCTCATTCTGAGAGTGCTTTTAATTTTCTCAGCAAACCACAATGTTAATAATAGGCTGAGGAATCTGAACTACTGGTTTTCCCACTTATATTATTCCCATGCTCCACAGGAAAATGCTCGAAGACTTTTGTGACTCTAATTATTCTACAATCTGTATTCTCAACAGAGGGGTTGCATTCAGGTTGGACTGAGTATGGGCTGTAGGAGATTGGATAGAAAAAGACTTACAGATTAGGGGGGAAATATGATTATTCATTTTTCTTCAGCAAAAACTAAGCTCATAGGTCGTAAGATCATGAGGTTATAGATCCTTAAAATTTTTGACTAAGAGCCAAAGGTTGAAGCTGTCTTTTAGAGAAAAATAAAATGCAGAGTCTAATGGGAATTACTTTCCTTTGAACTCCATGGTCAGCCCATATCCTTGACCCAACAGATGGAAAGGTCATGCTTAAAATACAAAGTAGCTTCTACTTTAAAAAGCAAATACAAAAGACATTCAGCTCAGCAAAATATTATTTCTAAGCTTTGTACACTGACAAGAAATCCAAGAGTTTCCTGTAACCTCTTTGTCGTTGATAATGTAAACATCTTTCTTCCGATGCAAATAGCAGGGCTATTTTTAGTACTGATCAGATGGTTTGGTAATTCTGAGGCTTTACTTATTTTTATTTTTTTTTTACTATCCATTTTCTAAAAAAGAAAACACACTGTCAGCAGGCTCTTGGAACGCTCTGGGTCACGTTCAGCATCACGTCATCTCGGCTTTTTGGAGCGGGACACGCAACACTTTCTGGGATGTGCAGAGCCCTCCCTGGTGGGATTGTCACCTCAGGCCCCTGGACAGCCCATCGATGGGATTGTCACCTCAGCCCCCCGGACAGCCCATCAGTGGGATTGTCACCTCAGGCCCCTGGACAGCCCATCGATGGGATTGTCACCTCAGCCCCCCGGACAGCCCATCAGTGGGATTGTCACCTCAGGCCCCTGGACAGCCCATCGATGGGATTGTCACCTCAGCACCTTGGACAGCCCACTGGAACATCCTGCCACGCAGCTGGAAGCCACCCAGGACACCCTTTAGTTGAAGGTGATGGGGTAGATGTGTGGCTTCTCCATCCCATTCCAAAATTCAGCCAGGAAGCTTCCTGCCAAGCACATGCCTTGCACACCCATCTAATGCCAGGCTTGGAGAGAGCTTCCTGCAAAGACATTCCACAGGTTTCTGGAGCAGTTCTTGATTTCACAACACACAAACAGAACTTGAAATGAGGCAGTAAGCAGATATTTAACTGAATGTGATGAGACAGTGTTGGGCTACCTTTGATAAGCACAAGTGCTTTCTTTAGGGAAGGGATTCTTCCCTGTGAGGGTGGGGAGCCCCTGGCACAGATTGCCTATCCCTGGAAGTGTCCAAGGCCAGATTGGAGCAACCTGGGATACTGGGAGGTGTCCCTGCCCATGGCAAGGGGTGGCACTGGATGGCTTTACTGTCCCTCCCAACCCAACCCATCGTGTGATTCTGTGCTGTGTTGGTGGTTCAGGCCTTTGCCTGCAATGAAAGGGGATCATCTGGATGGTGAGAGAGCAGGGAACACACAGACTTGCACACCCACACACTTCTGTGGCCTCTGCCCACCCCTGTTTCCAACAGAGCAGATCTTCAGGACTGCAAGATCATCACTGACATGAGGGTTGCTGTGACCTTGGCCATCCGTAACATGTGCCAGAAGCTGCTGGTGGGAGCTGATTGGATGGATAGCTCCTGAGGGGAAAGGGAAAGGATGCTTAAAATTTGTGCTTTGCAAACACCTTGCAGGATGATAAGTTGGTTTGGCCTCTCATTTGTGCTGGGCAGGAGCCTCCCAGGACTTTTGGTGTGTTATGGGGGCACAGCAGAGTGCAGGGGAATATCCCACTGTGGCAGTTGGTGAGTACAGAACATCTGCTTTGCTATTGAGACTCAGATCTTCTGAGTTTTTAGTTTAATTAGTGCACTTAGCCAGGCTACTTTGAGGGGAATATTGATCAATATTATTCTTATTTCTCTGAGACCTCTTAAAAGAAAAAATAGTGTCTTTGTCTAAATGCAGAGCTTTATTTATTTGACTCCATCAATTAGATAAGTTTGTGTAAAGATATCAGCTGGAGACACAGTGGAATTGCAGGGGTGGTTTTCCTTGATTGAGTTTCTACTTTTACATTTCCCAAAGCAAATAAAACCAGCTTGGAATTGAATTAAGGGGATTCACACCATGTTTTGTATTGGTTAATTTAATACGTATAAAATTTGCCTGATTAGTTAAGTCCATACAATGTGTGTCAGTTTGAAATTTGTTTATGTATTCAACAAGCAATGGATCTCTGTGATAGGACTCATGGTTTTCTGAAACATGATTTATTTGAAAATAGTGACCAATAACATCCATGTTTTTTCAACATAATCTACTTTGCAAAGAGTTTTTTGGGGAAGAAAACTTTCTGGATGACTTGATAGGCACCTGTTAAAGGAGACACCCTAAATCACTTTACATAATTAATATTTTTGTCTAATTTTACAGATGGACTCTTCAGGTACCTACAGAAATCAGGCTTGCTGCTCCCATTGAACTTCCGTATGAGGAGGGTTTCTAAACCTACAGGAACCCCTGATTGCCAGTAGCATTAGGAAAATAATAAGATTTCATTCATGTTAGGATTAAGAGGGAAGTATGGGAAACATTTATTTACTAATTCTGAGAATCTCACTGTGATTAAGCATAATTTTCTTAATTTTCTTTATCTTGTGGCAGCCCTGGAAGTTATCAAATGGACAAAAGAAAACTAAATGCAATCATACTAAAAAAATTAAAGCCCTGAGTGTAACAAAGTGTGATGTGAAATACAAACAGAAAATTAGGGTGGGTTTGATCCTGTGGAATTCCTCAGCTCTGCAGGTGGTAAGTGAAAATAACCTCTCTCCTGTTGTTAATCCAAGATCCAATGCAGTTTCTGGGTGGAATTCTCCAGTTGTGCATCAGCACCCCAAGACTGCACAGGGATTCTCAGGGACTCATCAGTTCCATGAGGATTTGCCTCTGTCGAGTTACTCTGGGAGTTAAACTGCAGAGCCATTTTCCATTTAAATATTTAAGTGAAGCAATTTGATAGCACAGGCACCAAGGACTGGCAAATCTCATCTACTATCCCAAATGTAACAGTGACAAATACCAGCAATACTTCAAAAGAAGGTCAGCACTCCAAACAAATGACACTGGAGCCTTCACTGGGGCGATTGTTAATCTGTGGTGGGGACAAAATTTCCGGGGATGAAGTTATTTAGTCTGAGAGTTTGACTTCATGACAGACAGCGGCACTGAACTCCTGAGCCTGCAGCTTGATTGCAGACCATAAATAGTGCATGTGGGCCATATCCAATCCACCTCCTAATTCCATTTGTATTGAGAGTGCAGCTGGAAATTTAGGAAACTGAGAATTTTTATCCCTTTTATTTCTCTCTGCAGCTTTCTGGGGGAAGGGAGGGGACGCTGTTGAAACAACACTCCTTTTGTGCAAATTTCTCAGCTTTGCTGGAAAAATCAAAGCCCAGCTCCCAGATCCGTGATTTCAGGGGCTCTGCTTAAAAGAAAACATCCCCCAGATGGGATTATTTTCCTGGATAAGGCAAGAAAGATCCACTTTCAAAATCTTGGTGCGAATCGAGCGGAGGAGCACAGACGGCAGCACCACCAAGCTGGGAATATGGCAATGATATTCACAGCCAGGTAACTTTTGGGTCATTTTTTAAACCAATATTGATTAGCTGGCTCTGCAGAAATGTTGCAGATGTGGCAGGAGAAAGCCTCGCTGAGGTTCATGAGCTGCAAGGTGCTGGGGTCAGCCAGCCCACAGGTTGAGGATGCCCAGCACACTCTTTAATGAAGTCTGACATCCAACTCGAGCGTGACCTTGTTCTGTACAAGAGCAGGAATGTTGTGAGTTCCATCAATAAAACCTGAACAAAGCTTTTTTTTTTTTTTTTTAATTTTTTCCCCACTAAAAAGAGTCTGTGACACCTGAACTGTTATGAATATTCATTGGAAAAACACACCAAATGGTATGAAGGTTTATTTTTTGTAAGACTGAGGGCCGTGTTTGGGTTTATGTCATGAGAAACTAAACAACTGAGGATTTTATTTGTGAAAATATAATATTGAAGGAGTGGTTTAAATTAGAGTTACAAATATAGATATAGGAATGTTTCCACATGTATTTGAAGAAGCTGAAAATGGACTGTGATTCACTAGTGTTTGGTTCACCCAGCAAGTTATGCAATCCATCACAGTGCGGGTCTTGATGAGTTGTTCTCATAGGGCATATACCCTACTGAAAAGCTCATTTTCCTTGGGAATATCCCAGGACTTTATCTGAGATAAGAGAGGTTTTACATTCTTTCTTAGGAAGAGATCCCTGATAAGGGGACAGCAGTTCTTGTTGTTTCCAAGTAATATCTGCATAGTCAAAACATGGTCACACAGCTTTTAAATACTGTTATATTTGGGGATTTGCTAGTTTTTATTTTATTTTAATTTTTATCTGATTTGATTTGATATTTCTCTGGAGTGTAAAGATTAGAACCCAGCAGAGGAAGTACATGGAGCTGCTGGAGCGAGTTCAGAGGAGGCACCAAGATGGTCAGAGGGCTGGAGCAGCTCTGCTGGGAGGGAAGGCTGGGAGAAGTGGGATTATTCAGCTGGAGAAGAGAAGCTTTGTGGCTACAAGAGAGATGGAGAGACATTATTGACAAGAGTCTGGAGTGACAGGACAAGAGGGAATGGCTTCCCACTGACACTCTGTAAGTTTAAGTTGGATATTGGGAAGGAATCCTTCCCTGTGAGGGTGGGCAGGCCCTGGCACAGGGTGCCCAGAGAAGCTGCGGCTGTCCCATCCTGGGAGTGCCCAAGGCCAGGCTGGACAGGGCTTGGAGCAACCTGGGCTGGTGGGAGGTGTCCCTGCCCATGGCAGGGGGTGGCACTGGATGATCTTTAAATTCCCTTCCAACCCAACCCCACCCATTGTGTGATTCCAATTCCCCGATTGTCTCAGTTATGCATTGAAATATCTCTGCATATCTGGATATTTATATCTAGACAATTCCAGCAATCAGATGTGCTGCCCAGAGCCTGCACTCCAACCCTGTCCCAGCCCTCTCCTGCCCAGGGCTGAGGCAGCTGCTCCACGTTGGGGGGATTATTCCAGCACGTCCTCATTCCAGCAGCGGAGCACTCCAGCCAAATGTAGGCCAAGCTCTGCTCTCCTGCTTATTAAACACCATTCATCATGGCACACTTAATGTGCCACAGCTGCACGTGGCAACGTGGGGATTTGAATCAAGATATATCCTAAAACTAGTTTTTCAGCATTATTTTTAGCCTTTATCCATTGCTCAAACTTGGGGTGCAGGCTTTGTTTTTTCAGAGCCTTTTTAACATGTGTTCTGGACACGCTGAAACAGTAATTTAAAAAAGAAAATAAGATTGCTGAGCTCAGTAAGAGCCACAGTGTGGCTTTACCTTTAATATTGCTGCCTTACTGTCTCGAAGCTGCATTTTCCATGCAGGCAAACTTTGATGGGAGCTTTGTGTATAGGAATATTATTTGGTAAAAGCTCTTTGTTTCACCTTTATTAAAAAAGGGAGCAATATATAGATGAGAAATACATTTTTATGTATAAATACATAAATATGTGTACATAATATACTATAAACACACATATATTTATGTATAAATACATAAATAAATATATAAGTTAACAGAATGAGGATTTTGCTTTTGTGTTTGTGGTTTTTTTCTTAATTCTTCAGTCAGGGGTATTTTGGGCCCATCATGTGCTGGTTTCGCTTTTCCAAAGGCTGTGGAGTGTTTTTATGTTACTGCCCAGCCTGTGTTGGTGCTGGAAGGGGCACAGAGGTCGGTATGGGCAGATGTGGTAGGAATTATGTCATATTTTTTGTTCAGACAGCCTTCAGTTGGACTTCTGACATCACTGCCCATGTGTTATAAGGGCATTATAGAAATATTAATAACTCCAGGTAAAATTAATATGCATTCCGGGTTTTCCCAAGCATATTCATTTGTTTAAAAGAGAACAGGTTTTTCCTTAGTGTGTTGGAATTAGAAGTTGGTAGTTTATTAATACACCATCCAAAAACTGATGTGGTAGAGTTGTAAGTCTCCAGCACAGGGTGATGGATGGGTCAAGGAGAAGCTGCTCTGTCCCTCTTGCAGGCACAGTATCTTCATGTTTGGGGAGGTTTAGATAAGATCTCAGGAGAAGTTGATTCATGGAAAGGATTGCCAAGCACTGGAACAGGCCACCCAGGGCAGTGGGAGAGTCCTCATCCCTGGAAGTGTTCAAAAAACGTGTGGATGTGGACAAGGTTTAGTGGTGAACATGGTAGCGGTGCTGGTTGATGGTCAGACTGGATGAGCTCAGAGGTCTTTTCCAGCCTTAACAATCCTATGATTCTCTTCAAGTCTAAAGCATTAAGGATTTAAAGCACTTCAATCCTTGAGGATGTTCTTATGTGCCTACAGAACAGCACCTAATTTACTAATCAGACACAATGAAGAAAAGAATCTGCAGAGAGAGAGAGAAAAAGAGGAAATTCAGCCCTGAAGAAGGATGGAGAATAGAAGAGAAAATGAGTAAAGATGCAGGAGATGCACTCCAAGTTCAAATAAAATATACATGCCTGTCTTATTGCTAGTGCTGCTCTTACCTGAGAAGTTTTGCTGATCTCATGTAGTTTTGCCATAAAAAGTTGCCCAGAGATGCTTCTAGAAGGTAAGTAAATGTATGTCAGGAGAAAAAAATAACACTGGCGTCGAAGGATGATTTAAGATTATTCTTCCACACTTCTGTGTGAGATTGGATCTATTGTAACCTTCCTAAACCTTTGTTACCTTTGTAATTTAAACTGACAGGTTAAATGCTAATGCAATTGATAGGGGTGAACAACTGGTCAAGGAACAACCTGATCTGACTGTATAATGCATCAGAGAATTGCAAAAATATGCAGGTCAGATGTAATTTTGACAGAGAATGGCTTGCTGCAAGGGTTTATGTTTCCCTGGATGGTCTTAAAAAGAGTTGGACTATGGTAAGTACCACATTGCTTGAAAAAAAATACCAAGTTAAACTTAATGGAAAAAATCCAAGTTCTCAATATCCTCGGATTTCATTATCAGTTTTTATTGGAGCTAGGATAATAAGATTATAGAATTAAGAGAAAAGTTATACCCATTTTCTTCAGCTCAGCGGCCCTAATGTGCAAAAAGAAAGCGACACTCATTTCTCACCATAAATACAGCAAAAACTGCTGGGAAAAGGAAGTGGTTTCCAACAGGTCCTTGCTGAAGGAGAAATGCTGGTGCTTCAGGAGGCACTGGGTCATGGCAATAACTTGTAACAGCAGGTAAAAAGGTGGTATTTCCTGAAGTAATCCTGGAGTTGATGGTTTTCCACTTGGCATAACGTGTGTGTTGAGTGAAATTGGGATATGAATCCAGGTCCTGGAGCAGCTGCCACAGGAGGAGCCCCTCTGATCCAGGGGCAATATGTACTGGACTGAAATTGTACTACCTCTGAAGGTCAAAGGCACTTCACCCCAGAGCATCTCATTTTCAGCTTAGAGACCTTCCTGAAAAATAAGAGACACATTGAAATCACTGCTCACTGGCTGAGCTGATTTGAAGGGGGAAAAGAACCCTCAGAGGGAGAGTTGGGCAACTTTCATCACATCCAACAACACTTATTTCTTTATATTGATACATGTACTTAAAAAGTAGCATTTTAGAATACAGATAATTTTCCATTTGGGGGGCATGAGAACCAACTGTTTACTCCAGTCTGAGGATTTCCAAGGAAAATCCCTTTCTACCAAGGACATTGCAGAAGTATCAGTTCTTCCCTGGACCCTTTCTGAGCAGGAAGAGAGTTGGTGACTCCAAAATTTGTCAGCAATGACATTATGCCAATGGATTTTGGTACCATATTGCTTAAAAGAGTATTAGTTTGCTTTTCTTTAAACTCTGAAATGCAGAAATCACTCAGACTGTTGCCACAGCCAAGCACTTCCCAGCTCCCCACTCAAGAAGCCACCAGCAGGTAGTAAATGGACCAGAAAAGAGAGAGAAAATAAAAATATAACCCCTTCCTTCAAGAAGTTAACTTGTTTTTAATATTTTCCTAATTTGTTTACTATTTTTCTCCCCAGAGGAAATTTCAGAACTGAATTTGTCCTCTTGCCCGTACGAGGGCTCACTGAATTCTTCCTCTCTATAAATGTTTAAAAAAGGGAAATTGAAATGTAAATTGCCTCAGTGCTTTTAAAACCTTAAAAAATAATAATTCAGTGACTCCTCCATGAGCTGGAACTCTCCTCGCTGCCTGAACCTGCCGAGCGGGTTAGCATAACACGGAATCAATTATTGTACTCGCCATATAAAACCTGTCTGCTTTAATACTTAACTGCAGTATCTGCCCGGAATGTTTGATTTCCAGTCACCTGTGTGAAGCTCCAGAAATACGGGGACAGCCGAAAGATTCCAGGCTAAGAAATTTATTTGACTATCCTGGGTTATAAAAGTGAAAGCTGGAAAGAATAATACACCCTGTGAACACGACTCCCATTCTAATCAAACACATCCCAGCCCCATAAAATAAAGCAGAGAACAAACTGCAGAACAAATATTGAATTGCTGTTCTGTTTTGTCATAATTGTGACGCCATTTCACTTCGTTTCCAGCTTGTCTGGAACCAGCTTTGGCTGGAATATTGTCCTTATACTCTCACATCCTTTTTCTTGTCTTTCTCTTTGGATTGTTTTGGGTTAGTTGTTGTTGTTTCGGGGGTTTGTGTTTCTCTACAGAGGGACAATCAGAAATAGAAAATAAATGCTTTGACTTTCACAACTCTTCTACTTTATTAAAGACTTATTACACACAATGCAAATAATTATTAATCTTTCTTATATGTGCTTTATTATGTGACCTTGCTCTGGCTAAGATTGCAATCTTACAGTTTGCACTGGTAGAGGTGACCACAGACAGTGATTCCTTTATTTGAGAGTCCTAAAAACGATGGCTTAAACAAACATTAGGAATTGTGAAGTGCTGATGTTGTGATAGTAATGGCACTGTTTGTAACAGAGCTGGGACTGATGCCTGATGTGGGGAGGAGGAGGGAAAATTGTGAGTCCAACTCCTTTCCCCTGCCATGGGTTTCTGTAAGGAAGGGGAAGGGGAAGGCTGGGACTTTGGGAAGGCAGGAACTACAGTCATGGGACAAGGGGGAAGAGAGGTTTTCCTAGACTGGATATTTGGAAGGAATTCTTCCCTGGAGGGTGGGCAGGCCCTGGCACAGGGTGCCCAGAGAAGCTGTGGCTGCCCCAGCCCTGGGAGTGTCCCAGGCCAGGTTGGACGGGGCTTGGAGCAGCCTGGGCTGGTGGGAGGTGTCCCTGCCCATGGAAGGGGGTGGATTGGAATGATCTTTAAGTTTCCTTCAACCCAAACCATTCTGTGATTCCACGACTCTGAGAAAAGTCATCTTGGAGCTCATGTCCTTCAGACAGACAGCACTGCAACCCCCCGATGAGCCTGACAGCCAGGGCAGGTTGCTGTGAGCTACTCCTTTGCACATGTCTCTTTAAAGTAGTCCAAAATAAAATCTCAGACCACCTGTAGGGTCCAGTTTGAAGCTCTCAGCCACTTGACAGCTTTGGTGGATTGCTTCAACACCTGGAACATTGCCTGCCCATGGTCCATTATAGCTTGGAACAAAGAGCTATAAAAGCAGGGAGCAGGAAAGATGTTTATCTCGGTGTATTTCATAAAATTATGATCCTGAATTGATTCCTTCTCTGAAATACAAACTCCATGTTTAGCTGTTCTTAAAAAAAAGCAAAACCCAAAAAACATAAAACAAACTAGGATTTATCCTCAAGATCAACTCTTGTTCTCTTCCAGAAATTACATTCTAGACAATAAGTGATCATTGTGTGCCAACAGACTTGAGAATCTGATTTTAACTTTCAGGTAACATATTAGGGCTATAACCAAATCTGAGAACTATTATCATAGCAAAATGACTGTAATGCTTCAAGGCTGTAATAGTCATCACCTTTTTATCATTCACATTACCAGCCGGCCCTGAAACAATGAATTTCTTTAACGTTATTCTCCCATAACCTTTAACTGTGGGCATTATTTCAAACATCTGAAATAATCCTTTATGTGACACAGTAGAATAATACATTTGCCATTCAGTGCTCACTAGAATTTGTTAAAGCCCAGAATAATGCAAAAACTCAGCTCTGTTCTGCATGTCAGGAAAATACATTTATTATTTCCATTGTGCTGGGGAGTGATGTTTAAGTGATATATAATTTGAAGGAACACCAATAGGAAACATAAGGTTCATAAAAGTGCAGGAATGCTCCTGTAGTTATATCACTGTTATAAAAGTGTCCTGCTTGCCTTGTTTTGGGAGGGCTTCAGTTGGGCAGCTCTCCCATATTTCATGTGGAATGCACAGCATAAATATTCCATAGGTTCATTATAAGACCGTGCTGGTGATATACCTTCCCAGTGTCCTCCGTGTTCTTTCAGGAGATGTTTATTCCTGTTATATCAAGTAGGTGCTAATGCCCAACACCAGCACTGTACATGACCATCTTGATAAATAATCATGTGTATGCTCTGGTGATTTTGTGCATAAACACTCCTATATCTAAGTTACTACGGCCCTAGGCCCTGAATGGATCAAATTTATAAACACGAGCCTCTCCTTCTCCCCCCTGGTGAGGTGTATTATGATAGCAGAGCTGGCATTTATCTGGCCTTGTGATATAAAGGTTTGCAGCCACACAAGCAATGCATATTGCATTGTGGAATTCTGTAATAAACCATTTGGAATATTACCAGAGACAGGGGTCTTGAAAAGCATCCCAGGGAGCCCCAAGGCAGAAAGATTCCTCCTGAGTGCAGAGTGGTTTGGATCGGGTCCTTGGAGAACATGACCTCTAAAATAACAAGTCTGAAGATTTAATTGTGACTTCTTCAATGTCATCATGTCACACAGAAAGCTGGATGCCTTAGGAAGGTCTCAGCAATGCACAGCAGCTTTTTGATAAAGTTTAGCTACTCCACAGAACTTGAAAATGTAGTCTTAGAAAATCTAAATTTATTGGAATATTTCTAAACTGCATTAAGGAAAAGGGATTCAGATGCAAAGGATTCAGGCACTGGACAAGGGACAGTTATTCTTCTGCTGAACAAGCAAAAGGGTGTTGGACTTCTGGTCTAATTTTTCAGTGTGACCTTTCCCAAGCCACACACAGTCTGCCCAAGGAAACCACAAAATGATTTTCACTGGCTTCAGTGGAGGAGAGAATAAGGCCCTAATTTCTCTTTGAATCAGTTTTCTCATTAGTAAATTACCGACCTCAGAGCTTAATGTTTCCAACGCTCTTCAGTCTCCTTGAAGAGAAAGTGCTACTGGAATGTTAACTGTCCTTGTTGCCAACAGCCACAGAGCACACAAATCCAGATTAATATGAGCATCTCAGTGGCCAAGACCTCGCTGGGAAATCTGTCCCCCTGTTCCCTCCCCCCCAGAACAAGGCAAGAGTCAAAGAGATTAAACATTCCAGCTAAAGAGGAAGTCGGTTTCACAGCAGGCACCTTGAATTTCCTGCAGGTTTTGCTGTAATTTAGGACAGATTTTCATTTGCTGTCATCTTAGCACTCTGCTAAAGTACTCATTTTGTTCACAGAGTTAATCAGCAAGTTCACTTCACCTGGATTGGAAATTTCTGGAGCTGGATGTTCACCTTGTTCCAGCACTTAAGGGCTGATGATGTTCAAAGAGCGTTATGAACTCCGAGCTCAAGGAGAGGTAAGAGTTGCTTGTGCTGGCTGTGGCCATCCACATAAACAGCTGGAAGGAAAAGGGGAACATCTCAGTGGAGAAGAAACAAAAGACTGATGGCAAATTTACTGATAAGTAAAAAGGCCAATCCTGAACATCAAAAAGGCCCAGCAGGAAATCATTAAATGTGAGTGATACAATGGGCTTATTTTAATTTGCTTGGATGTTCATTAACAGTGAAGGGATTGTGGAAAATAGTTGTCTATAGCTTGCAGCATGACTTAGAAAATAATGAGCCCTAGAGCTTCAACCCTGTGAGAATCAGAGAAGTTGAGGTTCAAAAGACCTTTCAGATCATCAAGTCCACCCGAAGAGATTGTGCCTTTTCAGTAAATTAGAAAGGAAACATCCATCTTGGCTGCAGAGTACCACCTGCCGTGCTTGTTGATTTATTTCACTAATTTTTCATCCCAGAATTCCTCCAATCTCTGTTCAAATGATCTCATCCTGCATTCCTTTGATGAAGGTTACCAATGTGCAGAGCCATCTCCTTCCACCTTCATTAGGGTGACTGATATTTCTGATGCTCTGTTTACTTGCCTTTAATCTACCCCAAGGCTGAGATATGTTTTTCGGTCCCATCCACAAGGAATACTCTTCCTGCTGTCCCCACCTAAGTTGGGGACACCTCTGCATGGCAATAAATCCTTCATGCTACCTAATTTTAATGTTTTAGCTTCTGATCTGTTGTTCTGCTGTCAGAACAACTCTAATTGAGTAATTGGCCACAGGAATCATTTCAAATTGGTGCAAGTGACCATCAGCTTTGCTCTTTGTTGTCCTAACAATGGTGCTGGATGAATTCCCAGTGCCAGGGGCCAGCAGGCACCACGAGGAGTCCAGAAACACTCCTGAGTTATTTTAAAAGCCATCAATTTCCCAAAGTGTGCTGTGCTGAACTAAAGCTTGTCCCAGCTACTCAACCTGCTCATATTTCTTCCCCATCAGCGTTGGGTCTGTCATCTGTTGTTTCCCCACCTGGTAATCCGTCTGTGCCCAGGCTGTACATTAGATCTATAAAGATTCCTATATCTTACTCTTGGCTCCATGTGACCAATGGGGCCCTTTTTTCTGTCACTGTTTGTTGCTTTCATGCTGCACCCACCCATTAGTCCAAGTTCTGAAAGACAGGCAAATATGGAAAATTTCATTCCCACCCTTTTGTCAAGAGTTATTGGAAGTACATTGACAGAACAGGATACTGTTCAAGTAAATAGTTTGATTTACAAGGTTTTACTGCCCTCATTCATCACTATCAAAAATGAATTTTAGCCATGAGGAATACATATATAAACCTGATGATTTCTTCTAATCATCAGCTAATTTTTTTAAGGAATCTCCTGCTGTGGTTAGTCACATCAGTGCAGACACAGCAAAATTACTTTGCTCAGAACTTGGAACAATTTTAATAATTTTATTTCTCTTTCCTTCCAAATTCTGGGAGAACTTATCCAGATTATTGATGTCTTTTGATTGCCAAAACTGATTCCCTTCTTCAAAAATCAGCTTTGGCCTGTGAGCATCACCTCAAATCTGGGTTTCCTTTTATGGGCTGCTTGGTTTTTTGGCTATCTTAGCTTGGTGCCTGAGTATTCCTATTTTTCAGTCCTACTTTTATGCTGCAATATAGCAGCAATATTTTTCCTTTTACTGGCTCATTTAACCTATGCAATAAAGATGCTTGTCATGTCATAAGGTAAGTATTTTCCCTAGAAATTGCTATAGAAGTTCATATCAAACTGGACATTTCTATTGATTTTTGAATTGATATTAGCAAGTCTCTTTCTGTCTTCTTTTTAACAATTGACTTTCAGACCTCCACATTTCTTCAAAGAAATATTGCTGTAAATTGCAATGACCCAATGTAATCTTGACCTGCTCTTTTTCTTCTCTTCTCCCTCAGTGCTCCACTATTCTAATAGCTTTTCTTATGCTCCTTGCAATTAGTTCACAGAAAATTAGAAGAGATAATGGTTAATGAACAACTGTCACTCACTGTCAGTGAAGGGCTGCAAATGAAAAGGCACTTTCAGAAGTCAGAGAAATGAGATAATATTACAGGGACAATGAGCCATCCAGAGTTGGCGAAAAACTGTGAGGAATCTGAAATTTTCCTTAATCAAGGCCCTTTAGATACTTTCAGAATATTCATCTCTGTGTGGCTCTTGCTCAGAACAAACCCTGAAGAGCTTTTCTAACCCCCAGTACAGTCAGTGAAATGGCCCCGTGGCAATTTAGGCCAGTGATAGAATAATCTTCCTTTCTTAGGCTTGTCTTGGACCCTTTAAAAGATCTGTGAAAAACCCAGTTATGATTATTAAACCTGTGCAGTATTAAAGTACCAATACCTATATCCTCATCAATAAGGGCCTGCACTGATGTTGCTGTGAGCACAGTGAAAAACGGAGACACTTTTATTCTACTTTTCTTTTGGATCTCGAAACAGTGCCATGAAATTTCAAGAATAAGATCCCATGCAGGATAAAACTCTCCAGCAGGATATTTCTCTGACTTGCTTCCCTAACCAAGCTCAGTCAGAAACAGCCCCGAATGTGGTTAAGAATGTTGTTTGTCTTCATCCAGGGAAAAGATCAATTCTGTTGTGGAAACACAGCTCACAGCATGGGATCTCACTAATCAATTTGAGCAGGCCTTGGTAAAACTATCTGGTACTCTGCAATCCAACAGCATCAAAGCTAATTAATACTTTAGTCAGCTTAATGAATGTATTAGTGGTTAATATTTGTGTATAAGCTCCTCATAACTCAATAATCCTATCCCATTTGCATTATTAATAGGACAGGTATGTGCCTTTGAGTTGATTGATCATAAAAGCCATTAACCCAGATTTGTGCTGTGTCTCCAGTTAACTCCAAGGAGGAGCAGTAACAACCAAGGGCACGGTAGCAGGAGCAGACTCTGGGGTATAGAGACCTTTTCGGATTCCAGGTGACTGGAACTGGAGAATTACAAGGAAAGATGCATTTTAAACCTCATGGGGGCTGATCTAGAAGGTGATGGATGTCTGAAACCAAGGACTAAGTGCCCTAGTTTGTGAGCTGCCCAAACTCTTGCAGCTCAAACCCCCTCTACGAGGCAAGCAGAGAAACAAGAAGGAAGGGGAAAGGGAGATAAAGGAAGAGAAGGAGAGGTTTAATCCAGTCCACAGAAGAATATCCCTTCATTTCCCTTCCTCTCTTTACCCACACATAAAGAGTTACCATGTAGTGGAGGGATATTTATTTCAGTGAATCTGTAGGTTGTTTCAGGTGGGAGACGAGTAAATAAACCAAGCACTTCTCTACCGCCCCTTAGAGAAGAACAACATTTTGCAATTTCCCTCCTACGGGCTTTGTGTTCTACAAAGAGAAATAAAAACCTACTTCATCCTCTTCAGCAGCCTTGAAAGCTTTTGCTTATTCATTCCCCCTCACAATAGAGGCCAGATAATGCTGCGAGAGGGGAAAGCACCGCTCAAACACTGCGGAAAGAATATGCAGTCAGATGAATTCCATGGAACAATAGTAAAAAAATAGATATGAGGGAAAAGCAGTTCATTCCTTTGGAGACTCATCTTTTTAATGCACTATTTCCACAGGATCTTCTAATGGCTTCTTGTGGGATTGAAGTGTTTTCTCTGGCAGCCTTGGTTTAGAAATTTGTTACACTTGTTGGAACGTTGTTCTGCTTTTTTATTTTTGGTCTGAAAAATTGTTTTCTTATCCTTTTTTTTTTTTTTTTGGTTGAGATATTTTCCCCATCTCTCACATTTTCATGTTCACGTTGTTATTATCAGTGAAATTTAAGTTTATGTGATGCTGTGAAGCTGAATCCTCTTTTACTGCCACACTTTCTTATGTGGTGGGACAGCAGTGAAAGCTGCTGGTTAATCAGTTCTGAAGCCCTACATGAGGCAGGAAGATGTGCCATAAATTATCCAGTGAGGATACCTGCATGAATAACGAGAATTCCTCCTCCATTCTGCACTCTAGTGCTTTTCCACTTGCAATATCCTTGTTAGAAGTGTGGATAAAGGGAATGAAAGGGGGAAGGAGGCAGAGAAACCTCAAGCAAAGGAGTTTGTGGCTGAAAAAGGAGCCCAAATGAAGCAGCAATGCCACTATTCCCAGGACTGCCCAGATGTTTCCTCATCTGTTCAGGCACAGCTTTTTATTGTCAGCTGCCACACGAAATCTTGCAAAGTTAAGGCTTAATAAGTAATTAAGACAGTCTGCCATGGAGCTGAGAAAAATGAGGAAAACAATGTGCTTTCACCTCTTCTCACAGGGTTTGATTTAACTGGTTAAAAGCGTTCCTCTATTTTGCATAGAGCTGAGCAAATCACTCATCATAAATAATGTATTAACCTAATTTCATCACTTTTGCCCTGTGAAATGTTCCTGAATAGATTTAAAAGTATTTCTTCAGGAAAAGTATTGGTGCTTGAAAGCAAATCACCAGATGTTTTATCTGCACGTGGTAATTACATACAAACAGGTAATGCTGTGAATTGAGAAAGTCTGATGTTACCCCTCCATGTAGTATTTGAGAAATGTTTAAGAAATAGCTTCAGAGAAAATATTTATAGCTAAAATCTGCGTTGAGAGGATTTGGTGCACCTGAAGCTCGCTGATGTGCATGAGGAGAGTCATTGGGAAGGACTCAGGGACAAATAAAAATAATTTAGTTCTTAATATGCCAGTGAAATTGCTATGACTGGATCTATTTAAATTAAGAGTCATAGCTTTGTGGGATAGACAATATCATCTCACACAGACAGAACTCTTAAACTTATATGCAGACATCAAACTTCTCCAAGACAAATTGCCTGCCTATCTGAACTTGTCTCGGGATTACTGCAAATCTTTTATTTCCCTTGATGCAATTCTGTTTTTCTCTTGAAGATCTCTGTGCAGAACAGTTCAAAGAGCAGGAAAAACATGCCCTGAGGGAATGCAGGAAGACACAACATGCAAATCTTTGCTGGAAAAGAAATTGCACTTGTGGAAATCAGCAGAGATCAAACCAGGCAGCAAGAGCCTGGCTGGCCACCAGCCTGTTCGGGGCAATGACAGCCAATGGAGGATCAATATGTTTTGGGTAAGGCCTTGAAAAAGACTTTGATATGTGCAAAATTAGTCATTCTTGGAAGTATCACAGTTGTTCACAGCAGAACACTCTTGTGCATGTGATAACCTGTGAGAACACAGCCGATACCCACATGAAATCTGGCCTGACCACCACATGTCACTATAAAACCCAGCAAAAAGATAATAATTAAAACATAGAATATATTATATCAGTCATCCATGCTTTAGACTTGTGAGAGGATGAATTAACTTTGGTGTGAATGGCTGAAAGTCCAGCTGGTGTGGCCTTGGAGACCTCAGATGTTCTTCAGGGTGAAGAGCAGCAGAAAAGTGTTCACAAGAAATCACATCAATCCTCTATTGCATCTCAACAGTCTGACACTAAATTTGACGTTTAGGATAATAATATTCTACTGTAAATAAAGGCAAATATTATACTGTAAATAAGGATAGGCTGCCACCAGGCAGGTTTACACAGTCTGTAAGGGTTCAAACCAAGCACATTTTGGCTATTGTTTCCTTTCTAAACCAATGCAAAAAGAAGTTGCCCTGCCAGGTTCTTTGTGAAAGTTTGAGGAGCACAGCTGTGGGACGTGGTGAGTTTGACCTCTGCTCCCATCCATTGTAACTGGGCTTCTGCTTTTACCATCTGGAAGGTCTCACCACCAGCAACTTTGTTTTCAGGAGACAAAACCCTGTTGGTTTAAGAAGTGTGACTAAAACTCCATCGATTCCATCTGTCAAAAAAACATCTGGTGGTCTACTTATTGTCCTCTTGGTGTTAGTTCATGACTCTGAGGAGCTCCAGAGGAAGCTGGATGGAGGGATGGTCTGCAAATGTTTGAAGCTCTGGCTGCAGCCACTCCAAACACATCAATACAATGAGCAGATATTGTTCATTCATTGCAAAATTAGCTTTTGCTTTGCAAATAATAGTCCCCAAGCAGATTTATTCTCTGACTAGTTAGCAATCCTCAAAACAGCAATTCTGTCCTATTTTAATGATGGAAGGAACTAAGCTGTACAGTAAGATTTCCTTCTTTCTGCTCTCTTGAGATATTGGAGTGGCATTTGAGAATTGTCATTAGAAGTGTCTGGTGGTTTTAGAACTAAACCCCAGGAAATGCAGCAAACTGAGAGATATAAAACATATCTTCACCCTCCTCAGGATGGGACTGTGCATATACTCTGCTATAATGTATATGACATTTCATAGTCCCTACATTTTCACTGAGTTCTACAGAATACTCTGACTCTCAGTCTATTTATTAAAGATCAATTTCTGTGATATCATTGATCCTCTGAACACTGGGACTGTCATTCTCACTCAGGAGTAGCTGCATCAGCAGCTGAAATACAATCCTTTCTTCTATGGATTAAGCCCTCAGTACACACATAATAGACACTGTCTTTGTGAAGATTATATGCCACTGGCATTAGACAAAAAAATAACAATAATAATGTCATATGTTTAGAAAAATGATGAAGAATTATAGGCCAATCATTCCCTGCTCTGTGCCCAGAAAGATACAGAATAAATAGCCAGACAATCTATTTAAGCACTCAGAAGATCAAAGATGATAAGGAAAGGACCAGCATGGATGTTTTGAGCACGAATCATATCAAGCTTCCCTAATGCCTTTGGGAGATAAGGTGGGTAAGGAGGAGCATAGTGAAGATCTCTGCAGGACAGGAGCTATGCTGGTGGGAAGCAATGGAAAGAAGATTTCCAGTTGTTCCAGTTTTAAAAGCCTGGGAAATTTGCTTCTGGAGTGATGGAATCTCTTTTTTCCTCCCATTTGCAGCTCATTTCTTGCATCTGCACCCAACCTCCCTGCAGAACTCCCAGCTGGGGACACCTTCCATACCTAATTCTTGATACCAAAAGTGATCCCAAAATAATCTCCAGAAGTTCTGGTGTAACACTTCATTGTTAATTATGTCTTATTAATACACCAAACTTTAGGAGAGACTCAGGAGACACTTTGTTTATTGTTAGCAGTGAGGATCCCCCCAAGACAACCTCAATTAAAGACAATTATTTTAATTTTCTGATCCCACTTCTTATTTTTGAGAGCAATGAAGGCTCAGGTACGATCTTGCACTGTTACTCCACAGATTTAACTCCAGGTATAAACCTCTGTAGAGTCAGAGCCAAAGGTTTCTTTAAATTAGATGCTCACTGGCCAACAGATATTTGTTACTATTGTTCATGAAGTCCCGTTCTCATGAGATCAGAGGCAACTTACATACTTTACATTGTTGAATTAATTTTACGAGCTCTTCAGGCTTCAGTGTTGCTTTGTTGCTTATTGTGTATTTTTCTGATTGCTTTCATCCACTTGTCCTTCTGTAGATTTACAGTGAAAGCAACTAAGGACACTTTGTACATAACCCTTTCATCAAAACTGATTGAAAAGTTCAGCTGAATATGCTCGGTACATTTTTTTTTTTTTTTTTGCTTGTCATCCTTTGCAGATTTCCTTCTTTCCATTCCACCTAAAAATATTGCTTTGCTTAAGAAGACAAAAAAATCCCCCAAACCCTATCCTGGTGACAATTTGCATAATATGTTAATGCTGATATGCATCGAGACATCTGGATGGCATTTTAATATCTCATTCTCATTCAAACAACTAGAAACCACACAGATGGGAGAGACAATTTTAAGAGCATTGTTGTAAACAAATAAGGCAGCCAGGAAATCAAACACACTCCACGAAAGGCTTTCGAGCCTCTGCTGCTTTCGGTGTGAGAATATGCAGATGACATGTTTTGACTGCAAGAGAGAGCTGCCTTCTTCACTCCCAGCTCAAAAACCAAGAGGTAAATTCAGGATTTGAAACTGAGAGTTGGGACCATTTTAGAGGAGGCTCCTTCCCCAGCCCAACTGGCACCCCAGATTATCCCCAGTGCTTGGGACATGAAGCTATTTGGGGCTCGAGATGCTGTGGGCAGACTGTGGGTTGTTTTATCTTGCTTTCAATTAGCAATAGAAATATGAAAAATCCCGATTGCTTCAGGAAGAAGACATGTAAATGCTGTTTTCATGCTTTACATAATAATGTGCCTTCTAGTAGTTATTTGCTCCTGTTGTTAAATATTCGTCTACGTGGAGTCGTGTAGGACTCGGTAATTCCCTGCAGTTCACTTTAATCTGCTGCTCGTTTGGGGCTCTTTAAAGGTGTGTGATGGTTCTGAACTGGAGCAAGTGCTGGTGTTTTGGAGGTCTGCTCAGTGTTTATGTAAGAGCCATACAACAGCCTTTTCTGTAGGTGGAGCTGACGGCTCAGCAGACACTGAAACTGGTGGATCTCTCTGGATTGCACTAAAATTCCTCAAATCCCAGAGCACCCTGAGTTGGAAGGGACCCACAAGGATCAGCCAAGTCCAGCCTCTGGCCCTGCATAGCACAGCCCCAAGAATTGCTCTTACCTTTATCAAATACCATCATAAAGTGATTATTTCCCTTCACTACAGCACCTCTAAGCAGTTACTGCTACAGATCCCACCCATTTCAGCGTCCTCACACAAGTTCTCAGGAATTCCGCTGTACTTGGTGAAGTACAAGAGCCCAGCATCTCTTCCTCCATCACTTGTAACACAGGTAAAAAGTTGCAATTTAATTTCTACCCCCTGGCTTTGCAACTGGATTGGGCTCTAAACAATCAGGTCTAGTGGAAGGTGGCAAGGGCTTGGTCCACATGGCCCTTCCAACACAAAATATTCTATTATTTTAATTATAAATAAATGAAAATATGATAAAATCTATGGAATTTTCCATTGCCAAAAGAGGTATCTAAGCCTTTACTGGCAATGCAAGGAATATTTCAAGTAGGGAACATCAATGAGCTATTTAGAAAACCAGTTAAATGTCTGTGCCAGATCCAGGTTAACTGAAGCCCATGGGACTCTCCTGAACAGAAGAGAAAGGGATTAGAAGCTCGTGGGAAGTGGGTAGGAAGGACCTCAGAAAGCAGTTTATCAAGGGAACTTGGGAAAGCAGCACTTCCTAAAATACTTCTGCTGTTCCTCTCACCTCAAACCCGCGGATTTGCACGTGGTAAATGCTAAAAAGGGGGTGGAAGACAACTCACAGAAATGAGAGACAAAGCTGATGGAAACACAGAAAAAGGCCTTAATTCATCTCTAAAACCTCGGAATAAAACCAACACTGCAGCATGAAACAACCTGACAGGAGGCTTTCAGAATGAATAATGAATAAACCAACTTGCCTTCACAACTAAACCCACTCCCTGGGTTGTTGCCATGTTCTGTGAGGACCATTCCTGTTCATCTCCAGGTGATGCCCACCACTGGGTGATAGTCCTCTTTCCCGCAGATGTTTCTCTCAGGCTCCATCTCTCTTCCTTTTTTCGTGTCTTTTCCTTTATCACAAACCCCTCTGCACCCCTGTTTGGGTGCTGTGACCAAGACTGTCCCCATCACTGGGATCAGGAGCTCTTGGCAGCAGAACTAGAGGTGACAGGAGTTAGAATCTGGGCCAGGAAGTCTTCTAATGCAGCTATGAAAACTTTATGTGCCATACTTTAAGTTTGCCTTAAAAAAAAGTCAATAAAACTTTAATCCTAAGCATGCTAACGTTGACAAATTTAGTTAATGTCTGGCAGAAAAGGGAGGATAAAAATAGTCATTTAATTTTTAGTCTGCAAATTGTAAGATTGCAAACAGCATTTGCTCTCAAAGAGGATTCTGTACTTTGTTCACACAGCTGGATTTTTGTGATGGCTGGGACATGCTTAAAGAAAATCATGATCTAATTGTTCCTCCTTCAAGCCTGGTGATGATGGAGCTATTGTGGCAAATGGAATGGATGGCAAAAACATTAATAACAAATGGTGCAAGTGCCTCCCTCTGATCACAGAGTGCTGGAAAGCAGCAAAATGATTCAATTACGATAGGAATAGTCAGAAAGCAAGAGACAGACCCTTTTGAGGCACAGATTTGTTCTTTGTTCTTAGCAGATGGGGCTGATGTATTCTCTGAGCAGGCTGAGCAGGTTGGGAGAGGAGGAGACAGCTCGTGGCTGACAGGTCAGGAGCTGTGCCGTGATCATCCCTTCCTTGGAATTGCACTTTCCCCCCTCCCTGGCTGACAGGAGCCTGCACTAGTGGAGCAGGTCAGAGAATCCAAAGTTCTTTTGGAAGTCAATCATTTCCCCAAATATCAATCTCCCTGCATCTCACAGACCGCAACAGGCAGGCGTTTTTATAGGATTGCAAGAGCTTTTGGTGAAAGGTTTTCATAAAATATGTATGAATTCATTGTATACACGCAGTAAAAGAAGAGCAGATATATCACAGAAGATCATATTTTTGTGTCATCTTTGGTGAGAAAATATAGATCAATCGATTCTAAACTCGTGTTTTGCTGGTACAGAAAGAGCACAAAAAGCACGGGGGTAACTGATGTTGACACCACAGGAAGAGTTATTGTCTAATGAGCTTTCTCTATTTGGATCTGCAACATACAATTCCATATTGAACGAAATTAAATTTGTTATCTATTATTCTTTACCAACATATGAAGAGCAGAAAAGGTGTTCCAAGTCAATCATTTAAAGCACAGTCACAATAAAGCCCTTCAGCTGAAAATCTACAGGAACTTTTATGTGAAGAATGTAAGGTTTTGTCCTCAAACCTGTTTCTAAGCAGAATGGCTTTTTTTAAAAATTGAAATTTCTCCAGAACAATGGAGTTGATGGTTCGGGCTGCAGGATTAAATTGGGGGATTTGAAAGCAACTGAACACGGAGTATTAAACCAGCCAGTATTGATCTGCATTAGGAGCATAATCCTCACTGTTTGAAGGCGGAGAGGAGGAATCACAATGCCTGGAGATGACTTAAATCTGCTCGTAATTTGTGCAGTCCTAGTTAGGTAACAGGAGATCATCTGGGGAACTGAGGGATCATGATGGTTAATCTTTTAAAGTATTTTGAAAAATATTATGAGGAACCTGGATACCTCAATTTCTGTAAAGAGGCTGTCAGTGCATGGGCACACCAGCAGTAAATGGAGATATTCAAATTTCTATCGGTGCTATGATTGGGTTTCAAAATCAACATTACTTTAAAAAAGGCATAATTAAAAGGGAAGGGGCTCCTTTCAGATTGTTCCAGGCTTTAGCTGTTTACCTTAATCAATTACATTTAAAAAAAAAAAACAAAAAAAAAACCAGGTGGGATTGTCTCCTCCATTTACATTCCTAGAATAGCTTTGTTTGGAATTGCTCCAACGCTGTGTGTAATTTTAGACTTAGGACAGCTACTGACTCTAACCATGGCAATAAAATTTCACAGAACAAAATAGCCCTTTTTGTGCAGAACTAGATGAAGGCAGAGAAGCATCAAAATGCTTGATTTGTCTCACTGCCTTGAGCGAGGCTCCCCCTGCTCTCAGAAATACTGGGGTGTATCACCAGGAATGCTGGGATGTCTAACCAGGAAAGGCTTTGTAACAAAGGGCCAAGGGAAAATGGGAACAGAAGAGCTGCACTCTCCCTGATGGGATTTAATCATGCTGTCGCCTCTCTCTCTCCAGAATCCCATTTCCCAGCCATCCCGAAGCAAATGCCACACAAAATGGTCCATGGTGCTACACTCCAGCTGTGCCAGCCTAGCAACAAGCCATGCACGCCTAAGGATGGGGTTATTTAAGCTCTGAGTCAGGTTTATCTGGGAAATGGCTTATTTTAGTGTTGTGTCTGTGGGAAAGTCATCTTTACAACCCTGTTGCCACCAGCTGGTGTTGTGCTGGTCTTCAGACACGCAGGGATGTGTGTGTGCCATGGAGAGCCACCTGCAGTACATCCATCAGTTTATTGTCCAGGGGCCTGGAATGACTCAGGGCTCAGTCTGGGATGCAGTTGAATCTCAGTGCCCCTGTCCTTGGATTGCACTTACAGCAAATTGAGCCATTTCAAAGGTTTCCCACTTAGACACTGGCAAGTGTTTCTGTCCTCAGTGTTGTTTTGACTGGGATCTGCTCCACAGGACTGCTGTGCAGCTCTCAGTCCCCCCTGCAGGCAGGAGGGGACACAGAGGTGGCTGTGGCACATCCTAATCCTGTGAAAAGCTAATTCCAGAGCTCACAGCTGGCCCAGGGTGGTTCCCAAGTCCCCTCTTCAAACCAGGACCAGCTCTGGTACGACCAGACTCCTCTCAGCTGTGCATCTGATAGTGCTAAACCTGTTTGTAGCTCTCTCAACATTGATTTTAATTTTTTTTCCAAGCCCTAGCACTGTGTTTTCCACATGTTATTAGATTTCAGTGCTGGAAGATCCTTCCCCTTACAGAGAAGTTGACCAACCCTCACATTTCAAGAGGCAGAATAGATAAATACGGGCAAAGCCCTTGAACTCCAGAGAAAAGGAATCTGATTCTGCTAATCCTCAATAATTCCTTTCTTTTGTTTTGTGGACCTTGTGGCAAAAGATCTGTTGCTTCTTTCTCCTCTATCACCTTGTCTTATTAAAATTCCCTCCCATTCTTGATGTCTGTGCAAAGTAAGTTGTGCCCTAAAATGGTATCAGCTAAGCAAACTCAATCTGAAAGAGCAGGGAACATTCCCCAGTAATTTGTATCAGAATTGTGGATGGAAACTGTGGATTCCTCCTCTGTGTGGGTGAAACTCCAGCAGAGGGGAGTGAGGAAAACCTTAGGTTTTATCTGTGCATTATATGTGTGTGTACAGCACTCGTAATATAAATAAACTGCTGGGGTTTAATGTTCTTAGCTGGTTTTTTGTTGAGCAAGATCCTTTCAGCCCTCCTTCCTCGGGAGGTGGATGCCTTAATCATATTTATAGCACTTATAAAAGTCATTCATACCTTATATTTTATGAGACCTGAGTTACCTTGTGAATTTCTAGAGAGAAACCTCTTTCCCCCCCCTCCCCAATCTAACAGGAGATAGGACTGCATTAGATTATATGAAATTTAAATGCATTAGCTGTTAGCCAAAGTGAATTTTCATATAAATTAATATTGTTATTGTATTTTAATAAAGCTACAGCATTTATGGAATTATGTAGACATCAATTACTTGCAGGTGTCTTGGAACAATTATTGACTTCATGCATCACCTACTTCTTCACTTCAAAACTAGTTGCACTCTTCAGAAACCCCATATATCAGTGAGCCATAAAACACATTTTAAATGCCTTCTAGCCCATCACAGCCACATTAGAAAAAGCCCCCCCAAGCTGCTGACATCCTAATATGTGGCTGTGTAATTAAAATTTTGACATATGCAAAGAGTTGTAAGATAGATAAAAGAGTGTGTATTGTAAATAGAAGTTTAAAGGCTCCCAGCAGATGGTTCGGTTGTGGAAGAGGTTCAGGGAGTGCCAAGAAATGACAAGCAGATGGCTGAGGTGTGAAGGACAGGGAGATTGGGAAGAGTTGGGGATGGAATGGACAGCTCTCTGGATTTTCACACACTAGGCTTGAATAGAAGGTTAAACATTTTACATTTTTCTATTTGCATTTATAGAAATGTGTCAGTGGAAAGTGTCCAACAATACGGCCCAATAATGATAATCCAGTCATTCTAGACAGGCTTTAGGGATGCAAAATCCATTCAAACTGCAGCTCTCACTTGAGTGATAACACAGGCCTTTCTCCCCAAAGTCTTACCTGTGGGCTGAGTTGTCTTAATTCAAACAGAAATATTCCAAATTGTAGCAAAACTGATATTTCCAGGTGCCTGAGAGTTTTAGGAACACACTAAACGAACCAATGTTTGCAGGCTGCTGCTCCTTGCTTTTCTCCTGCTGTGCCAGCAGAGTGCTGAGTGAATCCAGTTCAACCCCACACCTAAGTCTTGACCAAAATTATCCTCATTTGGGCAGAAAGCTCAGATCAAATATGACTTATTTTTCTGAACAATGGCAAGTCTGAAATCACGACCACACTAAAATGATGCTGCTGTTAAAGTTGAGTTTCCTGGGACGTTTTGGTTCTCTCCTGTTTGTCAGGCAGCCTTGAAAACTACATCACAGAACAGAGGAGTTTCTGCACACAAATGGGCAGATAATCACTTCTAATAATCAAAATCAGATTTCTTAAGAATGGAGTAGGTGCAGGGGTTTTGAGAGAGCTCTTTGATCAGATTCTGTGTGAAAACTTGGCCAATGTAGTAAAAAGGGGATGTTTAAGAACCCTTTTGCAGGAGTCAGATCTGTCAATGAGCATTTATTCTGAAAATGGTAACTGGAATGGGAACCAGGAAATCCTGACACACAGCAAAGAAAAATCCCCATTTTACAGCAATGGCTAATGCCAACTTGATAATACCACCAAATAAAAAAGATTTAATCGCTATTTATTCTTTTCCCTTCCTACAAAAGGCTATTTGAATTTGAAGCAGCATCTATGTTTATGAAAAGTGAATTTCTGCAAAGCAACTGTTACATGGGAACCTTCTTTTTAGGTTTACCTAAATTTTGTCTTGCAACCTTTTAAGCTGCAAAACCCCAACATAATCATTAGTCTTGCATGGTGTGTAAAAGCAATGCAAATGGAATTAGTAGCTGAGTGCAGTGTAGTTACTCTGGTAGTAGGGGAACACTGAAAGGCCAATAAAACTGTTCTTTGCTACCTAGTGCTGCATTATATAAAGGCTTGGAATTTTTTATTACAACTGTTTGAAAGATTAACACAACATGGTTGTCCAAGAATCAAACCAAAGTCTTACTCCAGTGCTCTGTAGTAAATATTTCTGAAAGCAACAACTGCCTTTGGTTCTCTTGGAGGAGTTCCCATAAACTGGTTAAAGCTAATCCTGGGTTTTCTGCCTTACAAAACCCCAGGAGTTATTCCAAGGTGACCTACAGAGCTTTCTTGTACCTTGTGAGGTACTCCTACTTCTTAGATATTATGTCTGTTTTAAACTTCAGCTGCCTTTATTTGCCCTGCTGGATCATCTGTTTAATCCCGGACAAAAGTCTGTCTTGCTCTTTCGTGGGTGTCTCCTGTAACTGCCTCCCATTCCTAAGGCTGCCAAACCCTCCCAGCTGTCGCTGCTCCCTCTGGTGACATCCCTTGTCCTGCAGCTGTTCCCTGATTTGCCCACTCAAAGCTTCCCCAGTGCTCTGCTCTCCATTCCTGTGGTACCACCATCACCCAACACGATTCTCATCATCCATCCACACTTTTTCCCCAGGATGCTGTAAATTTATCCTCTTTTTGCCTGGAGAGGAGCTGAGTATTGGAGCAGTATATTATTCTTAAAAGGATTAACTTGTTTGACTTCTTTTTCTTTCCCATTTTGGCTAAGAGGCTGTCACTGGTGTATTTTTTTCTCTCACTCCTGTATTCCTGGTTCTTCTCCTTGATTTCTTGTCTGCCAGGTATCACCAGCTGTCCAAAGGAGGCGAATTTTAGTCGAGTTGTTTGTGCTCTGACAGCTGAGGTTGTGTCAGAAGAGTGTTACAAACGACATCCCCCAAAACTTCCCAGCAGCCATAAACATTTGCTCTGAAAATCTCTGTGGGTTTCTGCTAAGGCTGTTATTTTTATAAACCCGGGTGAGCGTTATATAAATAATTATGAATAATATGCAAATAAAATATATTGGTATATTCTTAATGCCTAATAGAAATAATAGAAGCACATTAAAAAATTGTATTTTATTCTAGATTAGTCCTATTTCCATTGGGGGATCGGCAGACTTATTTTGGGATAAGCAGAATTATTCTGGGATATGTAATTTTCACTAAATTTAAAGCACTAACATTATATTTAGATATAATACAGATATTTAGATATAATATTCATATTTAGATCTAACTGGTGCTCAAAACTAAAACAAAAGCTCACCTCTGCCTATTGTCTGTTTCTAAACTTCCAAAAATACCTTAATACAACCCCTAGAATATTTGCTCTCTGTGGAAGACAGAAAGGGATTCCTCAACACAGACATAAGGTGGAAAATGCCACATAATAACATTGAGAATTAAAGACATTAAATAAAATTAAAGAATTAAAGAAAAATAATTAAACCCAGTGAGAGGACAATAATTTAAACAGTGAGAGCCCCTGCACACCTGAGCACAATGGGAATTACTGGAATGAGGACAATCCCTGCCAGGGACAGCGTGGGCAGGTTGTGAGAACAAGGCAGAGCCAAGAAGGGGGGAAAAGGAACTTTTTATGCATGTCTGACAGTCATAATGGTTTTTCTCTGTGTCCACCAGGATGGTGGCAATATCACAGGAAATTTTGGGTTGTTCTGTTCTCTGGGAGGATAAAAATCTGAAGCTCCTTCCAGTGAGGAGGGCTATGCCCTCATTACACTGAAGTCAATGATTTCTCCAGATGACTTCAGATTTATAGTGCCCTGAGTGAGAGAAGAATTTGACCCATAATTTTTTCAATAAAGTTATGGGGTTTTTTTTCAGTGTCTTCCATCTGAAGACTCACTCTACTCAGCCATCAATATTCACACTTTAAAGGCTTATTTCCATCAAGTTCCATCAACGACCTTTAGAAATTGGTCCCTTCAAAAAATAATAATAAAAAAGACCTCAATTACAACAACATCTGCCTCCACTAGCACTTTATTTGCCTTAGAGAAGGGATGGAATGATGATGAAGTTAATGGAGAGGTCATTTTCATTTTTCACATTTACCATGTAAGTGGCTCCATGAATCACCATTTATTGGGAGCCCAGCCCTGGAATCAGTGGCAAAACAGCCATTGACTTCCACAGGCTCTTTTCCTGCACACTTCAGGGAGGGGAAGCAGAGTACTGGTATTTATCAACCTTTAGAACCCATTCAATAACATATTTAGGGCTGGAAAATAAACCCTACTGTCCTCAGGCTCCTGCTCCTGCAAAATTCCTGTTGGCTTTTCCTACAGGCACTCCACTAGGCAGCATCACGTGGCCACTTGCAAGCAGCAAACTGACAACTTTACTCAGCCTTCTTAGTCTGTTCTTGGACTTGACTTGGTTGAGATTAAAAATACAGATTGAATCAAACCCAGTACATTTTAAGAGAACAGAAGCTTTTAGCAAATGAAGTTTAAAGACATCAGGTTGTCAATTAAATAGAAAGTAGACCCCTACTAGTATGTTAAAAAGCAAATAAAACATCACCATGTCCATTATCATTGTGAGCTGGTTTCTGATACATCATTTATTAAAATAGAGGGAGCAGAACAACTTGTGGTGCTGGAGATGAAGCTTTAGAAGACTGAGGGTGCACTGAAACAGATTGAACCACACAGATCTCCTCTCTCTCCTCGTGAGAGAGGCTGTCTGACCACCCCGTTTGTTGACAAAGTTAAAAAGATCAAGATCATTAGACTGAGTAAGTAGAGAAGATTTACAAGAAAAGGAACAGTAACAAGGAAAGAATAGAGGTGAAGGTTTTTATTTGAACTGAGAAATTGCATTTATTATTTAAACACTATAATCATCAATTGGCTGAACAGCAGGAGCCTACATAGATCTCATCTATAAAAAGAACTTAAACATGAGGCCAATATGATCAGCACAAAGACAATAAAAAACAGCCCAGAAAGTTGCATTCTGAAAGTTGTAAATTGAAAGAGTAGGAGTGGACTGGATGTGAGGAGGAAATCCTTCCCTGGGAGGGTGGGCAGGCCCTGGCACAGGGTGCCCAGAGAAGCTGTGGCTGCCCCAGCCCTGGGAGTGTTCAAGGCCAGGCTGGACAGGGCTTGGAGCAACCTGGGCTTCTGGAAGTTGTCCCTGCCCAGGGCAGGGGGTGGCACTGGGATGATCTTTAAGTTCCTTTCCAACCCAAACCATTCTATCATTCTGAATAAACTCAGAGAAGACACAACCAGGCATGAAACAGCAGCATGAAGATGTCAAAGGGAAGGAGCAACATCACTTGTGTCATGAAGGAAAGGGAGAGACACATAAAATGAAGTGCAGTGAAGTGCCTGTGAGATGAACACGCTGCTGGTGTTGTGGGAGCAGCAGCAGGAACATCCTCAAAGAAACCAGGAGCTGCATAATTGAACTGCATGTAAAGGCACACTCAGGGCAAGGTCCTTTTGGCCTCACCTGGAGTGGTAATTGGACACACTCACACACTCACATTCTTTCTGTTGGTAGAAGCTTTCCCTGTGTCCTCTGATAGCCAAAATAATTCCCTATCATGTTGTAGTGTATCCATTGTGAGAAGCAACATGTCTGGGATGTGAGGAGGGAAACAATCCAAAAAAACCCTGTATTTCTCCAGAGAATCTTTCCCATTTAAGCTGCTTTTCCTTATCCTTCCAGGCTGTGGCCTGTGTTCATCTGGAGATAATGGACATCAACTCAAAGCCACGTTTGTGAATCTCATTCAAAAGCCAGAACTCCCCTGAGCTATTAAACCATTAAAGGCCTCTGTCATTTTTCATATCAAGGTTACTAATCAAGTGATTAAAACAATTAAAGTTACAACTGCAGCAGTAAAAATGCAACGTTTGCCCCCCATTTTATGAGATCAAGAATAATCCTAGATGGGTTTTACTGTGGTGAAGTGTTGATGATTAAAGAAAGTTATTGGAAAAGGAACTTAAAATATTGTTCAGACTGCTGTCAAAAGGAAGTTGGCTGGTTCTTCTTTCCAGGAACGAAATTTATGTTGCATTTCATTTAAATACATTCAAAATGCTCCATTACTTTGATTTACCTGAGTCTCTTTAGATTAGGAGTCTGCAAGTGCTTCCAACATCAGAAGTGCCCAATCAAGACCAACAAGGCCTTTGCACTGAGCAATCAGCAGCTCCTTTGATCCCAAAAAACTGAGGAGCCAAAACTCCAAGCAAACATTCCATCCACACAATGACTTTCTGATCGAGCTTTGCCAGCACACAGGGGGAGTCCTGGCAGAGCAGTCCTTGTGAAGGACCGTGCCTTGAGGGGTGTTTATTCCTGTGAAACATCCATCTGGTGGCCCATTTCACTTGCCAGGGAAGAAGCTTCCAGAATGGAGCATCCCAACATCAGAGAGAAATTTGACTTCTCTTTGACTTCTGTGAAGCTGCAGCTTCAGGGCTAGGTTTTTTCAGATACTCATGGCCTCAAGTTCACCTAAGAGCTGTGACTCACCAAATGTAGAGAAGAATCCCTCCTTTTGAGCTAATCTCCCCTGGAATTTGCTGTGTCTCTCCTTGTTTTGCCGAGGGTGACCACTCAGATATTTGTAACTCAGTCAGGCAATGCTAATTCAATAATGATCACTCCAGCTCCAGCTTGTTACATTCTGGATCTGGGCAGCCTTAATTAGTTTCCTTATTAAAACCCAGCAGAATTATTCATGTGTTTTTCTGTGTGTCTGAGCATTTTGCTGTTCAGAAACTTCTTTTTAAAAAGCTAACCAACAGCTGGAGTTAATGTTACATGAAAAATGTTCATTTAACTCCCATTTTCAGTAACTCTTCCACTCCTGAATTTCTGCATTTGGATTTAAATGATGCAGATATGGCTTTTTAAGTGCAAACTATTCCAGGGAAAAGACAAGAACTGGATTATTCAACCATTGTATGTAAATGTATGTACACACACACACACACACACACACACACACACACACACACACACATATATATTTGCAAGCTATTTTTAATAGGCAGTGGAAAGTTGAAATTCACTGTAGAAATGTTTGCTATAGAAACCTTTTCCTGGAGGAGAAATGTGTTAAAATTCATTGAAGAAATCTTGCTGACAACTTCACTGAATTCTATTGCTGTTTCTATTTTGGGAGAGTCTGTGAAGGATTTATCTGGTTTGTGAAAAGCTAAAAGATGCTGTTGTGCATTGTATGATGATACAATGAATTCAGCCTTCATGTTACCTTTCAGACTTGTGCACCACAGCAATCTTTCAGTTTTATGATGGGATGCTGCTTATCAAACATCACCTGAGCTGTGTTTAGAGAATAAAATTAAAAAAAAAAATCTTGTCCTCAACCCAAAATTAGGCTTTGGTGGACAGCAAAATAGAATTATAATTAATGATCCCAGTATCTCTAATAGGCCATGGCAAAAAATGTCCATTTGGTAATAACAGCATCACTTGTGCTTCTGTATTGAAAATATAATCTCCTTTAAGGAAGCTTTGAAAAACAAGTGGGAAATAAATGATAGAATGACATTTAGAGCCCATCCTGTCCCACCCCCCACCATGGGCAGGGACACCTTCCACCAGCCCAGGCTGCTCCAAGCCCCGTCCAACCTGGCCTGGGACACTCCCAGGGCTGGGGCAGCCACAGCTTCTCTGGGCACCCTGTGCCAGGGCCTGCCCCCCCTCCCAGCCAAGAATTCCTTCCCAATATTTAATTGAAGCCTACCCTTCATGGGACAACTCTTCAAGGGACAGACCTGGGCTGCAGATCAGCTTAGGAGGAGCTCAGGGTGGAGGTATAACCTTCCAACCTGCTTCTGCAGGAGCCTTGAACTGACCCGCCTGGAAGAAGAGTCACAGATCCTTTTGGCACAGCTTTCAGTAGCATCCAAACATCCAGGCTCCTCCATAATGCACATCAACACCCTGTGTTTCAACCTGGCTTTTGTGTGAGACTGTGGAAGAGAAAACGACCCAAATTATTACAATTTCTTCAACAAATCCGTCTCAGGGAAACAAATAATGGCAAAACAGAACAAACCCAACTCTTGCTACCCTTAACTCAAAATAAAGTAACTGTAGGGGTAAAAATCTTCATGTTATCTATTATAATTCACAATAATTACATTTATTATTGGCTTATTTTAATCATCTTTAGGCACACCAGAAAAAATATTTTCCTTTCAATTGGAACAGAACGTGGAGTTTTAGATTACTTATATTTATGAAAGGAATTACAGGATGTGATGTGCCAGCAGGAGACAGGATATACCAACCCAGGAGATCTTTTCCTCCTTCTATTTCTCTTTCAGTGTTCCTGTGTTCCTACTTAGGAGGGCTGGTATAATAAAAGTGATGCTCATAATATGTAATATATTTTTCCAGATTACTTTAATAGTGCCAAAAAGATAACCAATGAATAATCATAATAAAATATATGTAAAGGGGATCACAAATCTCACTGATGCAGAACAGGAAGAATTTATTTTCAAAGTGTTGCTAATGACTTTCTGCCTGCCCCTTTGAAAATCTCTCTGAGCTTAGCACTATCCCTTGGAAATCCAATTCATAAATTCACAGGCAGCGTGAAATTCCAGTAGGAAATAAACCACTTCTATTCCAGTGTATTACAGCATGTTAATGCTGTTTGTTAGAACACAAACACTGCTCTGAAACACAAACGAGGAGTGACCTTAGTGTGCAGTTTGCAAAGTTTCTGGGTTAAAAGCCACGGCTCAGCGGGCAGACAACTCAGCTCGCGAACAAGTGGCTCCAGATGACATTCCGTGGCTAATGCAGTCACAGAGAACGTGCTGCTCCTGCGAGGGGATCATCCCTTCGCTGCGTGGAGGGGCAGCAGCCGCTTCTCAGCCCCCTGCCCAAAGCAGCAGCGTGCAGGGAGCAGGTGCTGCAGGCTGCTGCTTTGGCAGAGCTGCTGTGTCATCCAGCAGCTGCTGATAAGGGATATTTTTTCCTGGGAGCTATCTCAGAAGCCTTCCTGCAAGTGCCTGCTTCTCGTGACTGCCTCTGCTCTCATTTCCCTCTGAGTGCTCCTCTTCAGCCCACTCAACTGATCTGCTCTGCCTGGAGGGGCACAGAAACTTGCTGAATTTCTAAATATTGCCACTAAACACGCACTGACTTGTAACAGGACTCTGGAAATAACTGGTAGTCTCCTTGTTCCACGTTCTCCACAGCTCTGCTGAACACTTTGGCTCGGTGCAGATGGCAAAGGTTTCTTGTACAACCCTGAACTGCCAGCATACATTTGGCTGCCTGATGTCAAGAGCTGCTCATTCCCTTTTCCTCTTCTCTTTTTTAAGGGAAACCAACCAATAGCCTTAGAGGGTCATAAGAGGAAACAATAGAGGTCTCTGAGTGAGAAAAAAATGGGGAGTTCAGAACTCCACAGAATCACAGAGTGGTTTGGGTTGGAAGGGACCTTAAAGCTCATCACATTCCACCCCCTGCCATGGGCAGGGATACCTTCCACTAGTCCAGTTCTCAAACCTGGCCTTGGACACTTCCAGGGCTGGGGCAGCCACAGCTTCTCTGGGCACCCTGTGCCAGGGCCTGCCTACCCTCACAGGGAAGGATTTCTTCCCACTATCCCATCTAACCTGCCATCTGCCATTTGGAAGCCATTCTCCCTTGTCCTTCCTGTGCTGGGGCCCCCAGGGCTGGACACAGCACTCCAAGTGGATTCTCACCAGAGGGGAGAGGATCACCTTTTTTACCACCTCATGGGTGTGATGGACCCCAAGAGTGGCCAGGCATGTGGAGCTCCTGTCCTACATCACAAGGGGTTTGGGATCATGTGGAAACTGCCAAACACACTCGTGAGACCACCGGTGACACAGCAACAGGATGAAGAAGCCTCTTTGGGAAGAAAAAAAATAAACTTAAAAAAATCCTTGATTGCAAACCAGAGTAATTACCTTTGAAAAAAGAGAAGATTAATTAACTGCAGCTCCTGTAGGTCCTGGGGAATGGGAGGTTGTCAAGCCCAGTCCAGTTCCTGAGACAAGAAGTGAAAGATCAGCCACCTGGAACGGCACCAGCGGGGAAGGCTCTGGAGCTGCCGACGCAGCTTCCATGGGAAGCCTCAGGTCTCTCTCATCTGCAGTTCTCTAAAAATATTAAAAGGTAAGTGAAAGTGACCCCTGCTGAATGCAAACTTATTCAATAACCAAGGAATTTGCCTCTACATAGCTCACTATTAGTTGCAATTTAATACTTTTAATAGTTGTATGAAGAAACAGCAACGTCATCAATGAGGATGACACAATTACTGGAAAGACAGAGAGAATAAAAGAAAGGAGGAAATATTAATAATTGACTGATTTGGGATCAATATTAAAAATCTATATTTATCCATAAAGCTATCTTGATGTCTCAATAGGTTATGATTTATCTCCATTATCAGCATGTTGATTTATAACAAAGGCTGATAAAGCTGCCTGTGTTCCTAAACAAACATTCTCATGGGTGAAAACCAATTCTCACTAAGTTATAAACATTCCTCTTACAATTTAAAGATCTTATTTTTATAAAGTAAGTGGAGAATTTCAGCTGGTGCCAGGGAGTGTGTCTGTGTCCTGGGATCAGGTCTCACATGCTCACTTGGTGCAAGGAATCTGCAGCAACTCCAAGACCATCCGTCCTTCCAATCCCTGCTCTGCTCCCCAAGGCCAACAGGCTACAGCCCATCCCTAAATGTCACTTCCCTCTGGATTAAACTGCAGCCAAACAGGCTATTTTAAAATACTATTTATTGTAACTAAAACATTGTAGAGAAAGACCTGTTTCAAAACATACTGCAGAGCTAAATGTCCCTTCAGACACTTCCTCTGGGATCTGGGAAAGATCAATTCCTTCAGACTTTTCCAAAAGCCACCCCCAGCCCCAGCCCTGGACTCCTTCCCCTTTTCTGTTTAGTTCCAAGATCTCAGACTGGATATGACTGTGTCTTGAGAGGCAAGAAAGCAAAACCTTCAACATGAACTGCCCAGAGAAGCTGTGGCTGCCCCAGCCCTGGGAGTGTCCAAGGCCAGGTTGGACGGGGCTTGGAGCAGCCTGGGCTGGTGGGAGGTGTCCCTGCCCATGGCAGGGGGTGGCACTGCATGGGCTTTAAGGTCCCTTCCAACCCAAACCATTCTAAGTTCATGCCCTCTTGCCTGCTGAGAAATAACCCAGACATTCCTATTCCAGTTTGATGACAAAAGACCGATTTTTGTGTTTTCCACTTTAGTCTTTCTTAAATCTCCAGGAATCCAGTGACCCTGATGAATAACAAACACTCTGCTGCCTTGCTTCCCTCTCTTACTGACCGTTGTACTTTGCTAGTCCTGCACTGGAGCCTCAGGAGACTTTAGTGCATTATTAAATCTCAATTCCAGCTCTGTCATTTCAGGATTAATGCAGCTGATGCTGTCTTTGAAAGTCAGGGCCCGAGACTAACACCTCATTGCTTAAAATAAGACATCTAAATGCACCTTAAACATCCCAATAAGTCAGATGAGTTCTCCAAACTGCTGAGAACCTGTAACATCACAGACATCAGTGAGACTGGATGACGCTCAGCATCTCTAGAACTAAAGGACTCTGGTTGATACCACAGTGCACAGGCTGACCTGGGAACTGTCAGGTACCACTTGAATGTCTTTTTCAGAGGGCTCTGTATTTCATATCCTGAAATGTTTTCATTTCCTGGAATAGCTGTGTTTATTACTTTAATAAACTCAATTAGGAAATATGGTTATTAGTTTCCTAACCAGGCTGAATTAAGTTTCATTAAAAAATAAAATCCAGGATCCTCATTTATACTTGGCATAAAGGCACTTAAAATGTTAAAACAACAATGTTCCTTTTCCTTTTAATATGTAGATAAAGAAAACCCTTCCTGTTTAAAACCTAGAGCTATTCTCAACCTTTCGAGTGGACTAAAAGATCATAAATAAAAATTTTAATTAAAATATCTAGTGTATTATATTTTTAGAGTTATTATGTGTATGATTTTTTTTTCTGTTTGCTGTAGATCACAGAACAAAAACTGTAACATGTCCTTATTAAAATGGAAGGGTGATACTCCAAAGCTCTTACCTTGCCTCCACGTAGGAAGTTACTCAGCCCAGCACCTTGGGCTGGTGGTGGTGGCCACAATCCCTTCACTGGAATTACATGACTGACATGGACTTGGGCTACAATATCACAGCAAAGGAAGAACCATGAATAAATTATCTGTCCTTCCCAGATACAATTAGTTTGTCTCACAAACAATCCATGTTAAAGGATGTCTCAGATATGAAAGGAAACTCCAGGTAGTGACATTTGGGGGGGGGCTTATTCCCTTCGGATCTGACCAGACACTTGGATCATGAGTTTTTCAAAGCAGACACCAAGTTGGCTGGACATCAAGAGATGACGCTCCTGCTGAGTCCCTCGTGGTACCCCGTGGTCTGCTCAGTCTCTGACAGGCATCAGCCAACACTCCTCAGAAAGCTCTGCAGGGAGTGCAGACACCTGGGGGCAAAGCAACCCCCAGGGGGGACAAAATTCAAGCCAGGGAACAACATCAAACTTGTTTTGTTCTCCACTCCAAACTGCAGCCTGTGGCCATCCCCACACCCAACATCCCTGCAGAAAGTGTTTGGGAAGCCCACCCAGGAGCCCACTGCTGTCCACCTCGCTGGGACTCGAGCCCGGGGCATGGATGGGTCATCCACGTCTTTTTCCACAGACAGTGAGCCAAGACCAAGCACAGTCCCGAGTCCTGAGCAGGAATAAACCAGCTTGACACACATCCAGCACCCACTGCCCCTCACTGGGATCATCCCAGCTCACCTGGAGGTCTCCAGGACAGCAAAGCTAATGAAGTAACGGGGATTATTTTTGTTGAAAATCTCACAGTAAGGGAGAGTTATTCCATTAACCACAGCCCTCCTATGGCATGACTTTGTTCACACTGCACTTGGAAAGGCAACAGCTGCTGCTCTGTGAAGCATCTCTCAGCACTTCACTTGTCACATCCCTCACAGGCCAATTCCAGCTGCATTTATTAATGAAGAATTACTGAAGCACGAGCTAATTCTTTTATCTACACTTTTGTCCCAACAAATTGGTGTTTAATCGTATGAATGAAAAAAAAAAAATGTGGGTGGACACTGTCACAAAGATAAAACCCCATTGATTCCCATCACAGGAACAGTTAAAACGCTGTTTATTTCCACACAGGAGCCTGTTCAGTACATTTTAAAAAGCCACAGAGCTGCTTTGGACTGTGGGTGGGTTATTGTGGACTAATTTCCACTTGCAAGGTTTTCAAATGACAGATTATCTCCAACAAAAATGATTGTGGAGCTGAGCTGAAAAGGGTCCCTGAGCTGAAAAGGTTTGGTTCCATGTAAATAGAATGGCAGATTCACTAATGTTCATCTTGTGTCATGAAAATTACTGTTTGTGTGTCAGAAGGAAGTTCAGCAAATTTTTTTTCCAGATTCATAATTAAATCACTGCACTTTCCACTTACCTAATTTGAATATTGCAAGGCTATAGGGTGGGAAAAGAGAGAAAGCATTAAATACAGTTTGTGTGACAGAAGTTAACAAAAGAAGAAAAAGCTTTATGAGGGCTTTAATAAGTAACTAAATGACCAAAACCAAACAAGGTACTTACCACCGGGAAGTCAAGCTGTGCCAAAGCCCCATTTGCAACTGTTGAAGGCTTAATGACACAACCCTTTAATTCTTTGTCTTCTCTCAGACTTTTCTCTTTTAAGCTCTATTGAAGTGTACAGACAATGCAGCTTAAGATAAGCCACCTTCCTGCAAGCCAGGCGAGTCATTCCATAGAAATCAGGCAGAGGATTTCTGGCATAATGCAGTTGCACACATTTAGGATGTAAAAATTGTAGCTTTTATTTTAGAACAAACCTTATGACCTTCCCGGACCCCAATCCAGCCCAAAGCACATTCTTTCCTTAGATAGTTTATCAATAGTTTAAAAAGTAACCCATCTATCCAAAGCTATTAATCTGTCAGAGAAGTGTGGGCTCAGAAATCACAGTGTCTTAAAAAGCACGAGTTTTTTGCAGATTTTCCTGAGTCTTTGAGTGTCTCAGACAAAAGCAGCTCTTGCACAGGCAGCTGCTCAACCCACATTCCCAGATCATGTATGGCACAAACAGAAATGCAGTAAATCCCAAGCAAGTCAGGAGACATCCAAGAACAAAATGCTCTTTTGAGGGATGCCCACGTGGGACCATCATACGTTCGCTGTGCACTTGGATGAGGGGTTGAGTGTTTCCTCCTCCTGCAAGGAGGGGAGGACAAAAGCCCTGCTGCTGGCACTGGGGACAGGCATCTCTGCCTCTTGGCTGCTGTTGCCACTGCTCTGTGCCTTTTCAGGCTTCATTCCTGAAAGGGTAATAATTGAAGTGATCAATATTGCTGAGAGGAGCAGCAGTGAAGACTCAAATTCCAATCTCCGCTTTTGGCTTCACATCCGTTTTTCATGGATATAACAAGAGAAGAGAGCAGGATGGTAACATCACCAGGGAAGAAGGGAAGAGTAAATTATGAATTAAAACTAAAATAAACCAGTATTTCACTATTGCTTAGGGCCTCAAACCACTATTAATCTTCATGAAGACAATAATTCAATGGAACATGTAATATTGACCAGTCGTGCTCTGCCACAGAAACAACTCAAGCTCTGTTAGAAACAGTTCAGCTCAGGTCTCCCATATTCTCACTGGTCTGCTGGTCCAATGCAGACATTCCCATACACAAATTATATCCTCATCCAATTTATTCTAAAATCCTGCTGAAATCTGTAAGAATTTGGCCTAAGAATATTACAGCATATCACAGCATGATGTTTAGATGAGATGTTGGGAAGGAATTCCTCCCTGGGAGGGTGGGCAGGCCCTGTGGCTGCTCCATCCCTGGGAAGGTCCAAGGCCAGGTTGGACGGGGCTTGGAGCAACCTGGGCTTGGTGGGAGGTGTCCCTGCCCATGGCTGGGGGTGGGGCTGGATGGGCTTTAAGGTCCTCTCCAACCCTCTGAGATTCTACACAGAACTGGGGTAAATGGTCAGTTATAATAACTACTTTGATTACAGCTAATTTATCAGCTACAGCACACAAACAGACTAATTAAATGGGCCAAGATGCAGCTCACATAAGCAAAGCAAAGGTACCAGGTGTTGGAAAGCAAAATGAGAAAGAATTACCAGGTTTTATGTTTTCCACAACTTAGAGGAGCAAAAGTGCTGATGATCTGATATGTTTCACAAAACTTGCTGTGAACAGCATGGCACAGAGGAGGAGGCAAACATGCTGTAAGGAGAAGATGGAGGATGTAAACATAATTAGTCAAGGTTTATGGAGCCTACCAGCTAAACACAGGAAACTGTGAAGTTATCAAAAGCTCTGTACAGGCTGTGTGATGGGAAAGTGTGTGTGGCAGATCAGAGGGAGGATCTGCAGGCACTCATAGCACAACTGGAGCTGTGTCAGGGCAGGGTCAGGTTGGATCTCAGGGAAAGGCTCTTCCCCCAGAGGGTGGTGGGCACTGCCCAGGCTCCCCAGGGCAGTGGGCACAGCCCCGAGGCTGCCAGAGCTCCAGGAGGGTTTGGATGATGCTCTGGGGCACGGGGTGTGACTCTTGAGGATGGAGCTGTGCAGGGCTGAGGGCTGGACTGGATGACCCTTGTGGGTCCCTCCCAGCTCTGTATATCCTGGGATTCTGTGATATCACTCTCATTGCCAGTTACTCTTGTGTTTAGTCATCATAAGTACAGAAAAACATGGATAAAATAACTTACTTACACAGGATCATCTCTTGCTTTATTTATCTTTCTAAACAACTTCCAGCATTTCTGCTCTTAACATATTTTGAAACAAAGAATTCTTAAAAGCCAGGGATGGGACTCAGACACTGGTTTCTCTTCAAACAAGTGGGCTCTGAATATCAAAACCCCAGTAGCATCTTTGAAAGTGCCCACCTTCACCTTTCCCTTCCCTCATCTTTAACAATATTCTTTCCACATTGCCAGTAATTTTCATCAGCCAAGACCAGAGAACTGTGCAGGCTGGTGAGGACTCAGGGAGTCACCTAAACAGCAACAACCACCACGAGCTCCTGCACTGCAGGTAATGCAGTGAGTCACAGAGCACAAAACAGGCACCTGCAGAAAGCTTTGAGCAAACAGCCATCCCAGGGGACGTGGGGACTAATTAAAACTAGTGCTACAAAGAGATGTTGCTGTTCTAACATGTGTTAGTGTGAGCTGGTGCACCAGAGAGCAATAAAAGAAATGTCAAAGGAAGCGAGAACTCGTGGAGGAGCCTGAGCTCAGGGATGCAAAGACAAGTGTCTGGGGAAGCAGGACACAAGCTGTGTTTGTAGCAAACAGAATTCTCTAAAACACTGAGGGATGGGGGAGGGAAGGTGCAGATGAGTCTCTGCCTAGGGGACAAGGCACACTCCGTGCTCTCAGAGACAGGTGCTCCTCTCAGAAAGGTGACATTGCCAAATGTGACCATCTGATTCACGTATAGCCATGGGTTAGGACATGGACTTACCTGGGTGTACCCACAGTCCAAGATAACTGTTTCTCCAAGATTTCTGTAGCTGTGCTGGAATAGGAAAGAGGAGACTTAGATTTGCAGCTCCTTACTCCAGGCTCAATCTGCAATCCCCAAATCCCTCCCTGCTGCTGCTGGGCAGCTCCACACCTCCCACCAGGCCCATCTTTACCCCAGAGGTGCTCTAGAAAACCCTATGGATCCCCTGATCAGCTTGAAAGACAGGATTTGTGTCCTTGCCTCCATCCCTTTGGCTCTGAGATTACCAGGGCAGTGGGCAGGTAACATAAATTCCATAGCAAATATACCTCAAGGCCTGACTTCATTCCCAGTTCACATTCATCATGATACAGAGCAGAGCTGGATCTTAGATGAGAGTTTTAGGTGACAAAGTCACCTGGGTGCTGGAAACTGAAGCCTAAGGAGTACCTAACCCTTCTCAGAAAGGAAGAAAGTATTGGGAGTCCACCTTCCCCTCCTGTATTCAACCTCCCGGAAAAAGGGAAAAATTGAAAATCCCAAGTGCTTGAAACTGGGCAACATGCAGTGCCTGGGCCCCTGAAAGCTGTGTGATAAATCCTGCTCCATCTGGTTGGTCTTCAGCTAATTAACTGACATGGTTGAAAATGAGCACCAGCTAATTGGAGCACTTTGTTCTCCCTTTCCTTGGCAGGAGTGAAATGGATTCCAGATGACCAGTTGCTTAACATTTTCCAAGTAATCTCCATTCAATGCCATCAGTCCTGGGCCAGCCTCCCAACAACTTGTACACCTTGGACTGTGAATTCAAAGAGCATCATCAGAGAGGGAAATGTGCTGTCAGGAAGCAGAGGGCAGATGTTGCAGGCTCCAGTTCCAATGATCTAGTGGAAAACAAGCCACCTGCAGATGATGCTCAGCCAGCTGAACTCCAGCCATGCCTCTCCTCTGCAGCCAGGGAACCCTCCCAGCCAGCCCAGGGAACCTGGAGGCACAAAGGTCACCTGCAGTGCCCTCTGTGACAGACTTTCAGTCGTAAAGAGATGGCTCTGTGAGTGTCCTGCAGGTGATTGGTACCAGATCTCCAAATCTGGGGTCCTGAGAAGGAGAAAAAGAACCTGAGTGCCACTGCTGAGGATGTTAAAGCAGCACAAGCCACCTGTCTGCCTGCCAGCCCTGCTCTCATCCAGACCAGCGTGGATATTCCCACAGTTTCAGAGAGCCTCTCACTCCAAACAAGTGATTTGTGAACCCCAGCTGTCAGGTCTCCACCTTCAAGAACTCCCTTCCCTTGTACCTGCTGCCATCCAAGGATTTTATTTCTCCATCCCTTCCTGTTCCTGCTCCAGCTGGCATTCCTCTCCTGAGCTCCCAGTCCCTTTTCCAGCAACTTTCACAATGATATTATTCTCTCCTAAACACAAGGAATAGCTTTCAGTGACAGCAAGATATCCCTTAAATACTCTCCATATTACAGAATGATGGAATGGTTTGGGTCAGATGAGAACCTTAAAGATCATCTAATTCCAAGCCCCTGCCAGGGGCAGGAACACCTTCCACTAGATCGGGTGGCTCAACCTGGCCTTGAACACTCATCCCAATGTACAAAATCAGTGCAATAGGTTGACCAGCAATGTCCCTGTCCTGTTGTGGTCGTTGCCCCCAGATGGTTTAAACACCAACATCTCCCAAAATGCAAATAAAGATCCCTCCCCAAACACACAGGACAGCAAAATTATTTGTAAAAGTACTCACAGTAACACGAGCAGATGAAGTTCAGGCCTTGTGACTGGGCTGTGCTGTGAATGGTATTCCCCAGGATGTCCCTGAAATCCAGGGATGAGCATTATGTCCCTGTGAACAATTATACACGCAGATGTCCTTTAAAATAAGGCCACGTACAGTGAGTGCCAAACCCAGGGGTTTTCTTGTATTTTGCTCTCAATTGCATCATGGCAAAGCAGTTTAAGCCCACTGAGGTCATTAGCTGGGCTGCAATGAAACCAAAATCCATGAGAAGACTCACATGCAATGGTGGTTTCCCTCATTTCTCTGCAATCTGAAATTTTAAACATTCTATTGGCAGTTTTACTTGTCTTGTCTTCAGTGGATGCTGAAAAACTCTGCACATTTTTCAGTCCCAAACCACGATAATTTCTAGGACTTTTTGTTTCCTATTTTCACCTTAAATTATTAAACTCCAGCAAAATTACAATAAAATCTGTATTAACTAAGAGAAGTTCAACATTTCTGAGTTTTGTGTCTGAGTTTCTCAAGTTTGGAAATAAGAAAGCATAAATAAAATATCTCCATGGGATGCTAATTCACTTCTCTGTCTGGAACGCATGAAATACAGCTGTGGAATATAGATCATCTTCTAGCTAGAAACATTATTTAATATTTATTACTGCACATTTGGCTCTGTGGATGCAGGAGGGCATCTCCCACTGCTTCAGCTGTGATCTTTGAGGGTCCTGACCTCTCAATGTGCCACCACTAAATCGTGCAGGAGCAATGGTTGTTTTACCCCATTTTAAACTGCATCAGTTTGGGTGTTTCCCAGTCTCAGACAACATAAAGTTAATTATTTTTCATTGTAAGACATTTGGGAAACCAGTTTAAAGACATTTCTTTCACTGTAGAAATGGGAGAATGATCCAACTGGAAGAAGTCCCGAGATCCTGCAAGGGCAGAGTGATGCTGGAATTGTCTCTGCAGAGGTTTTGGCTTCCCAAAGGGCTGCAGACATTGAGCTATAAGGAACTTTCCAATTATTTCCAGGGAAAGCAAATTCCACATCTGGACAAAAAAACAAAATACAGTTTGCAGGAAAATGCCCAAGTGCTCCATTCTTAATAATC